>UESW01004018.1:720600-771757 GCA_900491605.1 Calamus simplicifolius
TGCTTTGTATATTTGTAAGGAACTCCTTTATGAGTATGTAGTGGTTGTCATGACTCTTATCTCGAAACTCAGGTTCAAAGCATGACAACTTAAGTGGTAACAGAGCATGCAAAGCTAGGTAATGAAACAAGAATAAAAGATAAGAATTGAGTGTAGGTGAATAGATCACAAAAGATAAGGTGAGATGGGCATATTATTTAATAAAAAAATATATATACACTTAGAGAAGGGATTTGCAAAGGATACTTGGTCACTAATTTTTGTTCTTTTCTCTTGCTCGGCAAGTGCAACATTGATAATTTTTTTTTAAATTGCTCAACTTGCTCAGCAAAAAAAGCCGAGAAAGGTCCAGTAGATGTTGCTGATGGTGATGTTGATGAAGAATCAGTCCAGATGGAGGAAAGGATGGTCCAGAAGCAAAGGGTTCATGTGCAGGTGCTAAAGACCTAGGGACCTTCTCAATGTCATCATCATCCTCGACTCTGACTCCTTTGATTGGCTCAGGCCTATCTCCGTTTCCTCCTTTGCCATTGACCATTAATTGTTTGAAGACCTTGCAGTGAAGTGGAGATATTGTAGTAATCAGTGTATCTCAGCTTCTTCAGTGGCTCATTGTCTAGAATATCTATCCCTTGGCTCCGAAAAATCAATGTTAATACCATTTTGTAGGGTAGTGTTGATTTCTTCTTCGTGCCAGCCTCCGCCATGTATCCAATCATCATTCCGATCAAATTTATTGGATGTCCATTCAGCACACAGTCCATGATTGCAATATCTCTCTCAGAAATATACTCAAATCTTTCGATCTTGGGAAAAAGAATTCTATTGCATATATTATAACAACCTCAATTCCATACTTAATTGATTTGCAAAGACTTCTTCTAGTATATTGACCTTTCATTCCAATATTCTTGACAAAGCTTCACATCTATTAGAAAGGTGTGTGGTAGTCAGTCCATCAAATGGGCATTTCCAAATGTTTCCCAAAATCTTAGAAGTTTTTGTGACTCGGGTTCCTCTTACATAACTCACCCAAGGGCTGGGTATGTAGGGATATCTAAAGAACAAACTTTCTCCCCATATTTCTCAAAGCCTTCTGATGTGGCTGATCAGGCCACATGGCCCACAAGATGAAGGGACTACGAACACGATGTCGGACGGTTGGCGCATTCCAACCCTTTGGCATTGGGCTCACACGGCCTCGGCATCGGCCTCGGCCCATCTCAGCCTCGACATCGGCCTCGTCGGCCTCGGCCCATCTCGGCCTCGTGTCGGCTCGGCATCAGCTCGGTGTTGGCTTCGATGTCAGTTCTCCTCAGCCCTAGGAGCAACTCAGTTATCCGTCGATCTCATAGTGCCCCCTCGACCAAGCTGCGTGGCTCACTTCCCAAGAATGATGGGTTACTCCATGAACATGCTTGGCAACGTGTGCAATGTGCCTCCCCTGGCACCATTAACGACGAGTGTGGCCATCCATGTCTAGCCCCACTACCCATCCTTTGTGGCACGTTGAGGATCGAAATCAACAACCACCCAAAAAGGATCCGACTGTTATGAACGAAGGGTAAGAGGGATCCCCCGAACAGGTATAAAGGCCCCAACCCTCAAGGAAGGGGACTCAATCTCTACTCTCTCATTCAGATCCCTGTTCTGAAGTCACCAACTTGAGCATCAGAGGGTCCCAACCAGAACCACCGTCCAGGACTTTTTGCAGGCTTTCAGAAGAAGAAGGCGACCTCTCCATGTTCCTGAAGGCCCGTGGAGATCTCAGTTCACCCAACGCTCCTCACAAGTGATTTGGCAGCAACAGATTGGCGCCAGGAAGGGGGGCGGGCGTAGCGCATAGAGAAGAAAGTAACAGACGCGAACAGTAAGCTCCCAATTTGACCCTCCATTCCTCCTAACCAGAAGAAGAAATGGTGTAACCCGTGCTCAAGAAGCTTCCACTAGCTGGCTGGGGAGAAGCAGGTGAGGGCCAAGCAGCTGGAGGCCCTCCCACCAGTTCATCCTTCGCCACCACACCAAGGTGATAGGGTCACCGCCCTCGCTCAGGAGGTGCGGTCCCTTGCAGCGGTGATCCATGAACTTCAACAACAATCGGCGCCGCTCAACCCTGCTCAACCTCTGCCGCAACCCCAGTCTTTGGGAGAAGTTGCAGCACAGCCCAGTCAACAGTCCACCCATGGGCGACACCCACGACGAGGCTCACCGCCATCGGAATGCCCCTGTGGGAGGAGATCTTTCGATAGTCTCCTCGGCGATCCCAGACAAGGCCCCAGAGAAGGGTGTTGCCCGTCGACGCCATCCCTCTCCCGGTCCTCTCTCTACTTTATTAGGGAAGAGTCCATTGGCGAGAGGATCCACCTCCGTGTGGAGAAGCGACTAAAGGAGCGCTACCGACGCTTGGAGGAGCTCAGCCGGCGACTGACAAATCAATCGAAGGCGAAGTATGACAGCCGCCCTCCTCTGACTAGGAGGATCATGGAAGAACCGTCCCTTCCCGATTCTGCCTTCCTCAGCTAGATCCCTATGACGGCACTATCGACCCCTTGGACCATCTGGAAAGTTATAAGGTGCACATGCAGGTCCAGGGGGCATCGGATGCCTTTTATGCATCGCCTTCCCAGCCACTCTACGAAAGGCTACAAGGGCTTGGTACTCCCGTTTACCTCCCCGCAGTATCAGCTCATTCCGACAGTTGGAGAAAGCTTTTCTTGCCCACTTTGACGCGAGCGAAGGATCCCTCGGGTAGCCGACAGCCTCTTTACAATCCGACAGAAGAGTGGAGAGACTCTTCGGGACTCTGTTGCCCGCTTCAAAGAGGCGGCGATGGAGGTTTATCATCTCGATGACTCGGTGGCCACCTGGCCTTGAAGCGTGGACTCCGTCCTTCCCGTTTGCGTACTCATTGGACAAGAAGCCCCCGAGTTCGTATGTGGAGTTGCTGAGTCGAGCTCAGAAATACATTTGCGCTGATGAGGCCGACTCCTCTCGTGGGAAACTGATGAGGGCCCCAGCAAAAAGCAAGCCCAATCAGAGTCTGGTGGGTCTCATGCAAAGAAGCCCGAGCCACCTCATCGGCTAGACAATCGGCCACGGACTTTCGCCCCTGTAGGTGAGCGTTACACCCCTCTATTAGCCCCGATTTCCCACATTCTTATGGAAATCGAGGGTGAATCCTATCTCAAGTGCCCTGCACCCCTGAAGCCTGGAGTTCCCCGCAACAAAAATATGTATTGCCATTTTCACCGAGATCACGGCCATGACACGGAAGACTGCCGATAGCTAAAAAAGGCTATAGAGGACCTCATCCAGCAAGGTCATCTCGGTCAATTTGTCCAGAGAGGGAATCCAACAGTCGGGCCCGTGGCACCACCGGCTCAGCAAGCCAATATCGACAATACCCGACTGAGAAGACCGTGGCGATGATCTCCTGGGAGCGGTGGCACTTCAAAAAGACCTTGGGGGGTGAGAGAGATAGTCCTGTAATCCCTTTTTCCGAAAAGGATTTAGAGGGGGTAAATAACCCAAATGATGAAAGCGTCGTGTCTATGACGATTGCTAAACATCCTGTAAAAAGAATATTAGTTGATAGTGGAAGCTCAGCTGATATTTTGACGTATGAAGCATTTGTTTGTATGAACTTGCCTTCGGACTCCCTTCGGCCAGTGACGACACCTCTCGTAGGCTTCACCAAGTTGAGGGAGAGATTACTCTTCCATCATGGCCCCACCCTGCCAGAGCATGATCTTCATGAAGTTCCTGGTGGTAAGAGTCCCTTTGGCATACAACGCCATTCTCGGAGGCCGGGCCTAAATCTGTTGGACGCCATTATCTCGACGAAGAGATTACTTGTGTGGATTTCCCACCCATCATGGGATCGGGGAGATGCGGGGGAAAGGAGTCGATGCCCCTCTGCTATCACATGGCCCCTAGTCCTCAGTCGGCCGACAATTTGACTCCTGAAGTTGATAGACCCGAGAGAAGCTGAGAAGAGGGAGAACCGGCGGGGCATCTATTGACTTTCCCCCTAGGAGAGGACTCGACGAGAACCATCCAAATCGAGCCTTTCTTCTGAGAGGGAGGAGCCGACTCCTCAATTTCCTCCGAGCCAACTCCATCTTCGCATGGTCACCGACCGATGCCAGGTATACCAGGAGGTAATCACTCACAAACTTAACATTAAATCCAACTGTAGGGCGGTCCGGCAAAAGAAGAGGAGCTTTGCCCCTGAGCGTAGAAAGCCATCGACGAGGAGATCCGCAAACTGATCGCCGCCCCACATTCGGGAGGTCCATTACCCCGACTGGTTGGCTAATGTGGTGATGGTTCGGAAAGCCAATGGAAGCTGGAGGATGTGCGTCGACTTTACCGACCTCAAAAGGCTACCCCAAGGACAGCTTCCCGCTCCCTAGGATCGACCAGTTGGTGGATGCCACCTCCGGTCACGAGACTCTCAGTTTCATGGATGCCTTCTCGGGGTACAACCAGATCAGAATGGAGCCCGTCAGATGAGGAGGCTACATCATTCGTGACCGAGAAAGGAATCTACTATAAAGTCATGCCCTTCGGACTGAAAAATGCCGGGGCTACCTATCAGAGGCTGATGAATAAAGTCTTCGAAAGTCAGATCGGGCGCAATATGGAGGTATACGTAGACATGCTGACCAAAAGCGTCCGAGCGACGACCATATATCTGACCTGATGGAGACCTTCAGCAATCTTTTCGTTTCGATGAGGCTGAACCCCGGAAGTGTGCCTTCGGAGTCAGCGGGCAAGTTCCTGGGATTCATGGTGACAACGAGGAATAGAGGCAAACCCAGATAAGATTCAAGCTATCCTAGACATGAGGCCGCCGGTGAATAAAAAGGAAATCCAGCGTCTGACCGGAAGGCTGGCAGCTCTGAGTCGTTTCCTGTCCAGATCGGCGAGCGATGCCTTCCCTTCTTCAAGGCCTTACAAAAAGTCAACGCTTCAAGTGGACTGACTGCCAAAGGCCTTCGAGGAACTGAAGAATTTCTTGTCGACTCCGCCGCTATTGTCGAAACCTGTGGAGGGGGAGGATCTCTTTTTGTACCTGGCCGCTTCTCAGGAGGCAGTCAGTTCCATCCTCGTCCGAATAGACCCTGAAGGAATGCAGAGGCCGTGTATTACACCAGTAAAGTGCTTCATGACGCCGAGACCAGGTACACCAAAACGAAAAAATTATTTTCACTAATAGTGTCGGCTCAACATCTCAGGCCTTACTTCCAAGCCCACTCAATCGTGGTGCTGACGGACCAGCCTCTGAGGACGATCTTATCTCGCCCTGACACTTTTGGTCGGCTGGCAAGTGGGCACTCAAGTTGGGAGAATTCGATCTGACCTTCAAACCAAGGTCGGCTATGAAGTCCAGGTCTTGGCGATTTCCTGATGAATGCACTTGGACTGATGAGCAGGCCAGGGAGGCCCCGACGAAGTCCCTGGAGGCGCCGACCACTGATACAAGGAGGGATTGGATTCTTCACGTGGACGGGGCCTCAAACTCCAAGGGAAGCGGCACCGACTCATTCTTGCCGGCCCCGACGGTGTAACAATCGAGTATGCTCTCCGCTTTCTCTTTCCTGCCACAAACAATCAAGCCGAGTACGAAGCCTTGTTGGCCGAGATGAGGCTTGCCAAAGAACTTAAAGTAGAGCATCTCAGAGCATACACCGACTCCCAACATCTCGGGGAAAATCACTGGGGAGTATGAAGCTCGGGACCCCATCATGTCCCGATACCTGAGCAAGGTCCAATCACAGTCCCTCCTCTTTGCTCATTTCTGTATCAGCTATATTCCCGGAAGGAGAATGCAAGAGCCGACGCACTGTCCGGTTGGCCACGATCGGCCGATGGATCCCTGGGAAGGACGTATGTGGAATATTTGGAAGACCCGAGCATCGAGACCAAGGAGGAAGCATTGCCCATCGGCCAAGAGCCGACCTGGATGGACGCCTATGTCCGGTATCTCGCCGATGGTATCCTTCCTGATGACCCCACCGAGGCCAAACTCCTCAAATGGCGAGCCTCCAAATTTCTAATAATGGATGGATGCCTATACCGGAGGTCCTTCTCGTATCCCCTCCTCAAGTGTCGGTCCCGCCGAGGCGACTACATCCTCCACGAGATTCATGAAGGCGCATGCGGGAACCATCTGGGGGGCAGAGCGCTGGCGTATAAAGCCCTCCGTCAAGGCTATTATTGGCTCACCATGCAGAAGATGCGGCTGAATTAGTACAAAAATGTGACAGTTGCCAACGATACGCCAACGTTCAGCGGCAGCCCACTTCTCATCTGAGTCCCATCTCTGCTCCGTGGCCCTTCGCCCAGTGGGGGATGGACATTTTGGGACCATTTCCCCCTGCCTTCAGTCAATGAAAGTTTTTGCTGGTTGCTATCGACCATTTCACAAATGGGTAGAGGCTAAGCTCTAGCCAAAATAACCGAAGCAAGAGTGAGAACCTTCTTCTGAAGTCTATAATTTATCGTTTTGGACTCCCCAACACTCTCATCAAACAACGGCCGACAGTTCGATAATGCCCCCTTTAGAGAATTTTGTATTGAGTTAGGAATCAACCAAAGATTTACCTCTGTCGGTCACCCACAGACCAATGGGTGGCAGAGGTAACCAACGTACTATCCTTCAGGGGCTTCGGACACGGCTCGATGACTTCAAAGGAGATGGGTGGAAGAACTTCCCCATGTCCTATGGGCCTACCATACAACTCCGAGGACTCCAACCGATGAAACTCCATTCAGTCTTGTCTTCGGGTCCGAGGCCATCATTCCAGTGGAAATCGGGGTCCCAGTCCTCGGGTGAAGCCTACAATGAGGAGGACAACTCAGCCCAACTGAGGGCCAACTTGGACCTCATCGAGGAGACGCATGATCAAGCACGGATCTGGATGGCCGCTTATCATCAAAAAGCGGCAAGGTATTACAACGCCTGTGTTAGACCCCGGGTGTTCCGTCCTGGAGACTTGGTCCTTGGAAGGCCGATCTCAAGGCCAACGAAGGGAGGAAAGTTATCACCCAATTGGGAGGGACCCTACCAGATCATGGAGGCCCTTCACCGAGGAGCTTATCGAATCAAGGAGCTCAACGGGAGACCGCTCCCTCAAACTTGGAGTTTCGACAACCTTCGCCGGTACTATCAGTGATATACTCGACTGAATGTTCGTAGGTTTGAATACCTCATCCTTCAATCTTATTGAAATAAAAGTGCACTTTTATGCATTACTTTGCATTGCCTCTTTGTTCTATGACAATATGGAAAAATACTGACTCCAGCATCGCACCAAAGCCCGACTCCCGTGTGGCGCCAAAGCCCGACTCCAGTGTCGGCACAAAGCTTGACTCCCATGTCGGCGCCAAAGCTCGACTCCAATGTCGTCACCAAAGCCTGACTTCAGTCGGTGCCAAAGCCCGACTTCAGCGCAGCATCGAAGCTCGACTCTTGCGTCGGCACAGAAGCCCAACTCCCATGTCGGCACAGAAGCCCGACTCCCATGTTGGCACAGAAGTCCGACTCCCACATCGGCACCGAAGCCCGACTCCCGCATCGGTGCCAAAGCTTGACTCCAGCATTAGCACTAAAACCCAACTCTAGTGTCGATGCAGAAGCCGAACTCCAACGTCAGAGCCTGAGCCTGGTCACAGCACCCTCAGTCACCCTCCGGGGTTGAAAGGATCCTGAGCCTAGTCACAGCACTCTCAGGTCACCCTTCGGGGTTGAAAGGACCTGAGCCTGGTCACAGCACCCTCAGGTCACCCTTCAGGTTGAAAGGATCCTGAGCCTGGTCACAGCACCCTCGGTCACCCTTCGGGGTTGAAAGGACCCTGAGCCTGGTCACAGCACCCTCAGGTCACCCTTCAGGGTTGAAAGGACCCTAAGCCTGGTCACAGTACCCTTAGGTCACCCTTTGGGGTTGAAAGGATCCTGAGCCTGATTGTGACACCCTCAGGTCGCCCTTCGGGGTTAAAAGGCTCCCTAGCCTGGTCTCGGGTCGCTCCCACAAGACAACATTAAATGCCCGTTGGCGAAATGGCACCTAAAGCATGTCGGCAAGGAAACACTATAAAGCCCCTCAGCAAAATAATGCCGAAGGCTCGGAGTCGCAAGACTATTCGAGGCCATCTCGATACTTACGGCTCATTGGCAACCCGATGACGATGGTCGGGAATCAGCGCATATTGATCCCAAAATGTTTCCAGCTAAACTATAAGAGACCCCGTTTTGATCGGGTTGGTGTGATTCTATGCAACTCCTATGGGCGCCGAAGATTACATTGGACGAGCGGCTTGAGAAGCTAAGTATCGATAACGTTGAACAAAAGAAAAGGAAAGAATTCATAATTTCAACACAAATTTCAAAGGATACTTTTTTTCATTGATCATCAAAGCTCTTACAAAATGCCGACCATAGCCATACTTGAGTACATTGTTAAACAGGAAAAAGTAAAGAAAAAGTCGAGATCACAGGCGGATCTTTAGTTCTTCACCGAAGCAGCATCGGTTGGGGGGGCAGCATTGTCGGTCGGAATGGAGCCATGGTCGATCTCCCCATCCTCAAGGTCTTCGTCGGTTCCAGGTCTTTAAGGCCTTCAGTACCAAAGACCCTCACTGCCTTGTCTCGGCAGTCATAAAAACCATGGAGGTAGGCGCTGGCCCTAGCTTCAGCCACCTCCTCGACGAAGACCTGAGAGCTTCGGTAGCTCTCCATGGGATTTTTCCACGGCATTGGCTGCCTTCTCCTCTGTGGCCTGAGCCGCCACTTCAGCCTCAGCTAATCTCCTGTCGGCAGCCTTCACCACCTCCGTGGCCTTGGCAATTTTGATATCAGCCAGGCGGGCCACCTCCTCGGCGATTTCGTTCTTCTCCTCGGTAGATTTCAACTTGAACTTCACTGCCTCGAGCTGGGCCTTGACGTCGGCCAATTCTGCCTCAGTGGCCATCAACTTCCCCTTGGCCGCGAGGGCACGCTCGAGGGCCTTGCGTGTTTGGTGTTGCATCGCCGCCGACTCGGCTCGCGCCTGAGACCGAACCATGTCGAGCCTCTCTGCTTCCCTAGCTAGAGTCAGCTTGAGAGCGTCTTCAGCTCTCATGGCCCGATCCCAGCACTCGACAGCCTCCCAGCGGTAGCGATTAAGTTGGCGCTCCCTGCTGGCGGCGAGAGTCTGCGTATAGTTGAAGATGTTTACCATCTGCATAGCAAGACTGATGTCAGTCACAAAGAGTAAGCATGGGGAAAGTGAACAGGGTCAGGATATAAACGATCACTTACCCGGAGCATGGCCGCCTGGCAATCCTTGAAGAGGGTACAGGAGTTGGTCTGCATGATCTCCTCCCAAATAGCAGGAGTGGATGTCGCCGATAGTAGTTTCTCAGCGAGGTGGGGGTGGTTCATAAGAGAAGGCCACGAGGGATCGGTCCCATACTGTATCCTATGGGTTCGACACGATGGTGTGGGCTTTGTAGCCAACTACGGCCTTCTGCCTCCTATCGGCAGATGCCCCTCCACTGGCCCGAGGCGCATCCCTCGGGATCGGCTCAGTGGTCGGCGGAGCAAGACGCTCAGTAGGCCAGACGATGTGGGCCCTCGACTCCTTGGGCGGCGTACCCATGGTCAGATCGATGGGCTCTGATGGTGGTAGCAGTGTAGGAGATTGTCGTGGCGGTGGTGGTGGTGCAAGAGATTGACGGGGTGGTGGCGATGGAGTAGGAAGTCTGAGGGCATTTTGGGGCGCAGGTGGTGATTAGGACCGAGGTTTCTTCCTTGATCCCTCAGCTTCAGCACCCTGCCCTTTCCTCTTCTTGGCAGCGGCCCTTCGAAAAGCCTCGGTTGGTATGTTGATCCTCATGACTGCACGAGAACCGATGTCGGTCAAAAAAAGAAATGAAAAAGAGAGAAGAAAAGGAAATGAAAAGAAAATGCTATCTTCGAAGAGGCCCTCACCGTCATCAGGAGCGATGCCGGCGTGTCGGAGGTTGTCCTCTGACAACAGCTCTCGATAGGACGGGAGCTTAGTCGCCAGGAGAAGATTGAAAGCCTCCTGGTCCCTCGGCACCACCGAGATGTTCTTGTTGGCCTCGGTATTAGGCATGCCCCATTCTTCCTACCCCGTCCACCTCAGCGAAGAAGAATCGGGATTTTCATCCCTTTATGGACAACGGAAGACCTAGCCTAAGGGCTCTACCCGGTCGGAGGGAAAATAACCACCAGCCGGACTGAGCCCAGAGTGTGTAGAGACTGCAGAAGAGGGAAATGTTGCTCGAGAAGCCCTTAAGGTGGGTCAACACCAAGAAGGCACAAATGGCCCTAATTGAGTTGGGAACTAGTTGGACCGGGACCAAATTATACCTATCTAATAGGTTAATGATAAAAGGGTGAAGGGGAAGACGAAGACCGGCCTTCAAGAACTCCTCATATAGGGCGATCCCCCGAGGGGAGAAGTCATCCTATCATTGGGTCCTGGGGCGATCAGTCGCACCCCTTCAGGTATCCTATAGGCCACTCTAAAAGCTGCAAGGTCGGTGGGGGTAACAGTAGAGATAGTCCCCTCAGGAAAACCCCTGCTTACCCTAGAGGATGAAGCCACCCTAGGAGGTGGAGCTACGGCCACCGGCGGGCTCCTGACAGCAGGGTCCCCGGCCGTAGCCATACGGGTTAGAGGAACCTGGTTCGTGGAGGACCAAGAAGATGAATTAGGAGAAGAAGATGATTGGGAAGGCATAGAGAACTAACCTGGGCAAGTGAAGAAGGAGAAATCGGAGAGGCACTCAAGCAAAAGGAAGAAGGAACTCTGGGCGGTAGGTAAATTGAAGCTAGGACACGCCCCTTTTTATATATTCCTCATCGACATTTTCAAATTATCCTGCCCGATACACCAGCCACGCAGATGCTATTCATTGAGAAAGACTCTGCGGCGATGCTCCGAGTGTGCAGATAATGAGACCTTCGACCAATGAGAGCATATCGATACCAGTGATTTGACGAATCAATGATGGTTGCCAATATTTTGAGGATCTTGGAGTGCTTCCTAGCCTTGAAGCGAATCTGATGGTTAGGACGCAGAGATGATGGCGCCCCATGATCTTATTGTCTTAAAGGAGCCATCCTATCCAGGATACGTGTGCAGACACCGTTCAGCATGATATGGGGATCAGCCGCTAATGATTTGATGCCCCTTTCACTTGGCGCAGTAAACGGTTACGCCAGTTCAGGAGCGGGGGGCAACTGATGTGGCTGATCAGGCCACATGGCCCACAAGATGAAGGGACTACGAACCCGACGTTGGATGGTCTGGCGCATTCCAACCCTTTAGCATTGGGCTCATCCTGGCCTCGGTCCATCTCGGCCTTGGCGTCGGCCTCGGCCGATCTTGGCCTCTACGTCGGCCTTGGCCTATCTCGGGCTCAACGTCGGCCTCAGCTCATCTTGGCCTCAGTGTCGACTTCGACGTCGGTTCTCCTCGGCCCTAGGAGCAACTCAGTTATCCGTCGATCTCATAGTGCCCCCTCGACCAAGCTACGTGGCCCACTTCCCCAAGAATGATGGGTTACTCTGCCATGAACATGCCTGGCAACGTGTGCAATGGACGTGCCTCCCCCTGGCACCATTAACGACATGTGTGGCCATCCATGTCCAACCCCACTACCCATCCTTTGCGGCACGTTGAGGACCGGAAATCAACAACCACCTAAAAATGATCCAACTGTTATGAACAAAGGGTAACAGGGATCCCCCGAACATGTATATAAAGGCCCCAACCCTCAATGAAGGGGACTCAATCACTACTCTCTCATTCAGATCCCTGTTCTCCAAGTCACTAACTTGAGCATCGGAGGGTCCCCACCGAAATCACCGGTCCGAAACTTTTTGTAGGCTTTCAGAAGAAGAAGGCAACCTCTCCGTGTTCCTGAAGGCCTGTGGAGATCTCAGTTCACCCAATGCTCCTCACAAGTGATTTGGCAACAACACCTTCCAATATCAAAACCCTCAAAATTAAGGAAGTGAAAATCCACCTTTCTCCTTGTAGTAATCACCTTTCCAGCCAAGAAATCAATGTAAGGTGAGGATGGAGTTGGAATAGCATCTAGAGTGGAGGAAGAGGAAGTCGACGGTGTGCACAAAAAAGGTTGCCTCGCTGGACGACGTGCGGACCATCTTCCAGTGGTGACTGCAACTCCGATGGCCGATGCTCGATGCTTGGGTGCCATTGGAGATCAAAGAAAGTTAAGAATAAAAGATATTTTGAAGTTTGAAAGGAGTGAAAGAAGGTTTGGAATGATTTAGTAACGATATAATTTGAAAAAGTGTCGACTCTTTCCCGAAAAATTGATTGGGGACCACTTAGAGTTGGCTTCTAAAAAGCATGGAATTGGCTCTGTAGCGATAAAATAGTCAGCTCAAAATAGAGTCGGCTCCTACAATAACTAGAGTCGGCTCTAATGAGTAGACCGAGAGTTGTGAACTCTCAAGTCGACTCCAACTCCAGTGGAGTCGACTCCACGATGGTTTCAGTGAAAAAATAAGATATTCAAGGATCTGAAACTTGTCAAACCAAGCATAAAACTCTAGATAATTTTTCTTAAAACATGGGGGATTATAGAATTCAAACATCTAGATAATTTTTCTTAGAAACATAAGAAAATTTTCAAGAAAATGGATTGAAATCTAGATAATCATTCTTAGAGGTTTCAAATCTATTCCAATGGATCACAAACACCTAATTCTCCTCTAAGATAACAAAATTTCTCTTCACTTAAGGTTTTGTAAATATATCAGCTAATTGCTCTTCAGTACACACATATTCAAGATAAACATCTTTGTTAGCAACATGTTCTCTAATGAAATGTTGTCTAACTTCTATATGTTTAGTTCTAGAGTATTGAATTGGGTTTTTGGTAAGGTTTATTACACTAGTATTGTCACATCTTATGAAAATCCTATCGAGTGTGATGCCATAATCTTCAAGTTGTCGCTTAATGCAACTGAATTTTGCTTTTTGCTAAACCAAGAGATTAAGTTACTACCTAAGAATTGGCATGTACCACTCATGCTTTTCATATCTAGTTTACAACCAATAAAATCAGAATCAGAATATGCAATTAATTTTAAAGGTGAGTCTCTAGAATATCATAATCCTACATTTTTAGTTCATTTAGATATCTAAAAATTCTTTTACAGCAATTAATGTGATTCCTTAGGATTAGATTGATATCTTGCACATAAGCATGCAAAAATATGATATCTGGCCTACTTGCAGTTAAATAAAGAAGTGATCCAATCATACCTCTATAATGCTTTTGATCTACTTTCTTACCATCTTCATCTTTATCAGTTTGCATTGACTCATTGCGTACCAAGAGGTTTGATAATTTTCATACCAAACTTCTTGAGTATTTTCTTCATGTATTTTGTTTGGTTAATGAAAATTCTCTCTCTTTCTTATTTGATTTGAAGTCCAAGAAAGAAGTTTAGTTCTTCTATCATGCTCATTTCGAATTCTTCCTGCATTAGCTTAGCAAAATCTTAACAAAGAAGATTGTTAGTAGCACCAAATACTATGTCATCAACATAAATTTGTTCCACTAATAGATCCTTTTTTTTCAAAAATAGGGTTTTATCAACATACCTCTAAAAAAATTATTTTTAATCAAAAATTTACTAAGTCTATCATACCAAGCTCTAGGTGCCTGCTTTAGACCATAAAGTGCTTTGTGTAGTTTAAAAACATGATTTAAAATTCTTGATCTTTAAAACATGGTGGTTTTTCAACATAAGCTGTTTCATTACAAATAGTATCAACATCATCATCCTTAAGTGTGTCATCATCCTTAGCTTCAGGTTCATGATCTGAAGATACACAATATTTAATTTTTAAAATCTCTTCCAAGGATAGTATCTTTTTCATCATCTTTTTTTCAGAACTTGATGCTAAAGACTCGTCAAACACTACATGAATTGACTCTTCTACAATCAAATACTTCTTATTGAATACTCTATATGCCTTGCTAGATGTAGAATATCCTAAAAATATACCTTCATCTGACTTGGCATCAAACTTTCCTAGATTATCCTTTCCATTGTTATGAATGAAACATCTACAACCAAATGCATGAAAATACTAATATTGGGTTTCCTATATGCCATAGTTCATAGGAAGTTTTCTTAAGAATTGATCTAATCATGGCTCTATTTAGGATATAACATGCTGTGTTTATAGCTTTCACCCAAAATATTTTGAAGTTGGCCTTCACATAGCATGGATACGGGCCATGTCTTTAGAGTCCTTTTTTTTATCAATCCCATTTTGTTGAGGTATCTTAGGTGCTGAAAAGTTATAATGTATACTATTTTTAATGCAAAAATTTTTCAAATAAATATTTTTAAATTTAATCCCATGATCACTTCTAAGAGACACTATGGTACATATTAGATGAGTGCCCTGAAAAGCCAATTGTTGGCTTACACATTGTATTTTATCAAAAACTTATTTTATACATGATCATCATCATTAATAAATAAATTTTATTGGATTTTTTTTCATATATGTTGATGTGTCATATATCGTCTATGGGGTTAATGGTCATTGATATGTATTTTTAAGAGTTAAAAATTAGAGACACATATCATAATAGATTCAATGATATGCTTTTAATTAATTGATCAATCATAGGAACAATAATCGATTTGATTAGACTAAAGTATGGATCACCTAGATACGAGTCTCTTGTATATGATATGAGTTATCAGAACAAGAATGCTGGTAGATGTAAGACATCGGTACCGAGCATGATCATACGTGAAGTCATAGAATCTCTACTCATTCGTCGATGATTTCTTGAAGATGTAGTTGTGTAAGTGGTCCTCTACCTATGGTACTTCAACTACTTATATTAAGATTATTGTAGTTTGACTATATATTATCTTGAACCTTTTAGGCATTAAGAGACTTGTTATGTACGTTGGCTGCAGCAATCTTAATATAAGAGTAGGAAGTATTTATTAGGAATCTATTAGCCCTAGTAAAAAGAAAGAAGTCCTATGCTATTTAGGAGACTGAGTTCATAAATCCATAGCAACGATAGGTGAAAATGGAAAGAGTTTCCATGAGTAATCACAAGTTGAATTCAAGTCAAATAAATATTGTATATGACTGGTGCTGAGGGTTTGACGAGTTATCCTTGACCTACACCCTGTTGGGATTCTTAATTGAAGGATTATACTACATGGCAACTATTTTTAGGATTCCTTCTTCTAACCTACTGGCTTGCCACTATATATTGCTAGACGTCATTGGTGGATAGTGAGAAGCTCACTAAAAATGATTAGGATCATTGATCCAAGTTTGAGTAAAGTCAAAATTATTTTGACCTACTGAAAGGAGTTTAAGTGTAACCATAATGCTGATTAAGGATTATTCTTACTACCTGATAAATATATTGACATGACGGTTCGAACCCATGTGCTAGGAGAGAGAATATCTAGGGATGCATGCCCTATCTAGATTAGGCATGTGAATAAATTTCGTAGTCTCTCTCTTCTAAACATCGTAATTTAAAATTTTAATCTTTGAATTTGTTGCATACGGATATGCATCTCAAGCGTTCTTACCCCTCCATCTAATCACTCCTTCTATCATCTCCTTTCATCTATAATAGGGAGGTATGTAGCCATGAAAAGAGAATGGGATGAGAGAAAATAGAGCATGATAGTGGTTTTTGAGAGGAAGAAGGCTATGAGTCTTCTTGGCCATTAAGCAAAGAGTTTGCTGCATCGTCTTCACCGAAGAAAATCTGCAAGAAGCTAGCACTGGTGATCCACCCATTGCAGAGGAATATCAATCCCATGTGGATATCTGTAGAGGTCAAACATATGAATGGCTCCAGTAGGAAACCAAAGATCCATCAGGATTTTTAATCCAATTAAAAATTTCAACATAATAGGTAAGTGATAAATGTTAAATTTATCAAAATAATAGATCTAATCCAAAATTATGCAAATAATAAGAAAATAAATTTTAAATAAGATTTAAAATTTATTTGCTTATTTTAAAATTTTAAATTGCACTCCTTTCGTTGTATGTGTCTGATTGCATCAGGACAGCTTTAATCCATCAATTCGGTCACCTTCGAAGTGGTATCAGAGCTAGGTTTGATGGATTATGCATGATATGATCAAATCTATTTATTGATTTATGTGATAAATCATGTTATAGTTGTAGATTAGATTTGATGATATAATCAATCTATTTATTGATTTATGTGATAAATCATGTTATAGTTGTAGATTAGACTTAATGATATGATCAGATCTATTTATTAATTTATATGATAAATCTTATTATAGTTATAAATTAGATTTGATGATATGGTCAGATCTATTTATTGATTTATGTGATAAACCATGTTATATTTGTAGATTAGATTCGATGGATTATACATGACATGATCAGATCTATTTATTGATTTATATGATAAATTATGTTATAATTGTAGATTAGATTTAATGGATTATGCATGATATGATCAGATCTATTTATTAATTTATATGATAAATCATATTATAGTTATAGATTATTTTTTGGTAATTATTGCAAATAAATGTTATATCTACAACTACTAAAATTGAAACCTAGTCAAAAACATTTTATGACACCTAGTCAAATTGATAAAGAAATTATGTCTTGCCATAATTTACTTAAATCATGATGGAATTCAATGTTAAAAGTTTTAAAAATTAAATATCACATGATTTAACATGGATGAAATGGGTCTAAGGACATGGCCTAGTTTATGGTTACCCGAAATGATCAGTAGTTAAACCCTAACTGATTTTGGGCAAACTAATTAAGTCAGATTGGGTCTAGATTATTTTCTAAACATTAAAAGGTCAAATCAACTCACTTCAACACGAGTTAATTATGTCAAGACGATTGTGGCTCAACGGTTAGCTCAATTCAATAGGGAGTCTATTCTATTCAACTAGACTACTTTGGTATCTAAGGCAAGTCTCTATCGGTGGTTTTTAATTGCTCCATTCACTTACCTAGCCAATTTCAATTGGTGTCCAAGGCAAGTTAAATAGGATCCTACTAATCTCACTTACCTGGCCATTGTAGGATGGTCTTGAGTAGATAAGATTGCTCTTTGATCTGGCTTCACCCATGTTAACTAAGTGATCAGTCATAAGATGTGTTGACTCCTACCTGATCAAGATAGGCAAGAGTTGGGCTGACTGGAGTCGGGTTAGTCAAACATGTAATGTGCTGACTAATTTAATTCAAGACCTGAACATAAACCTTCCCAAGTTAATGTGAGTCTTAGGTCTTCCATTGTTGTATTTGATGTAAGTATAGAAGGGGTTAGGCCCAATAACTGTTAGGTGAGGGACTAATGATAGTTATGCTTACATTAGATGTTGCTAAGTTTAATTGGGGTTAGACCCAATAACTATTAAGTGAGGGTCCTAATGACGGCTAAGCCTAGCATGAATAGTGGGTTAGACTCAAATAAGAAGTGTGGGCAATAACTATTAGGTGAGCCCTTATGACTTAGAGACCAAGGGTTGCATCGTACATGAGATGTATTGGACAAGAGTTGTCCACTAATCTAATATTGTAGGTTACCAATAACTGTTTGGTGAGGTGCCCCATATTGGGTCAGACCGCAATACCCATTAGGAACCCTAGCCGTGTAGGGGTTCTCGCATCTCTACAAGGGAGTATATGAGATCTGTGTAAATAGTGGGAGATTGTTAATTTGTATTTAAAAGTCCCTAAATACAAAATTGTTGATCATGTATAACATCTAATTAGAAATTTTCAACTCTTTGCAGTGATTTCATTATGTCTGCCTCAAACCCCTTATCTCGCATCCTAGATTTAAACTGCCTAACTGGCATAAATTTCAAGGACTAGTTCAAGAACTTAAGAATTGTTTTGCTATCAGAAATTAGCCTTTCATCAAGGGACATCGCCAAGGGATATGTCCCTCAAAAAAATACTAGATTAGAAAGAGATTTTCAAGAAATTTTAAATTACATTCAAAATCTAGTTTTACTAAGAATCCCTAAGGGATTTGTTAGGGATATATTTTTCTTAATAAATGCTTTGAAATTCCCTTAGTAATCTATAAGGAATCAATGAGTGATTATTTAAATAATTTTTAGCAAGAAATTGTAAAAAAGTTTGGTCCCTTATAGATTTACTAAAATATAAATTTTTTAGTGTCGATAAAATATTTTTAAAAATTAAAAAAATAATATCAAAGAAGGATTTTTTTAGAAAAATAAATTTAACCTTTTGAAATCCCTAATTCTTTGTCGCTCTCTCTCGAAGGTTAGAGACAAAAGCCCTCGCTGTCGGGGTCGGAGACGAAAGCCGATCGAAACTTCGCTCTCTCAGTCGGAGATGAGCTTTCCTTGCTCTCTCAGGAAGCTCGATCTTGCCTCGCCCTCGCTCTCTCCCAAAAGTTGATCACAAGGTCTGCCTCCATCGTCATGGCCTTCGAAGAACCCAGATCCAGTTCCCCATCCTCGGCGCCATGGGTAAGCTTTCTTTCTTCTCTCTCATCCTTCTTTTCTCCATGGTGGAGTTCAAAATCCCTTGGCTTCACCATCTCCAATGAGCAAATATACTTAGGCTACTACATCTGTGATGAGGGGTAAAATTATCATCGCGCACAACTATCATATCTGAAAAACAACAGAACTGATATACCTCGGCAAGACTGAGCCATCCTTGAACTAAGTCACCCTCAGATTAAATCACTCGGAACCATTTCTTTTGCCTCAGCAAAGCCGAGCTATCCTCTTATCTCGGTCAGACCGAGATATTCAAATGCCTCGATAGAGCCGAGGCATTCTATCCTCATATACTCAACGGCATCAAAATATTTTATGCCTCGGCCAAAGTTTCTACTTCGGCCAGACCGAACCGTTCTTATACCTTGGCCAAACCGAGGCATTCAAATGCCTTGACAGAGCTAGGCTGTTTTTGCACTTCAACTAGGTCGAAGGGCCCCAAGCGCAGGAGAATTCGAGTTCATGGTAGTTTGACAAGATTCCAATCATATAGGCCCCCAATGACCTCGAGTGAGAAATTATGCTAGTGATATTGGAAGTGGCTTAGAACCTATAAAATCACCGAATCTCAAAGCATCAACCAGCTCCTCTAGCCATCGATTCTCTAACTAACTAGATACTGATACTACCGATCTCATAACAAATTTGATAACAAATTTGATTCGAATTTGATTCAAATCTGAATGGTTTTGGACCCCCTATGATGCATCCATGGAATCAGGAGATCGCCTATAAATACCCTTGTCCTAAAGCTCCTCAGGTATGCTTGCATTGATACTCTAACTAAAAATCCCATTAAAGCTCAAGCAAAGCTCAGAGCTCTCAAGAGGCCAATTTCTTAAGCTCCTTAGGTACGCTTGCACTCTGACTAAAACCCCATTAAAGCTCAAGCAAAGTTTAGAGCTCTCGAGAAGCTAATTTCTTAAGGACTCTTCCGCAAGAGCCTTCTCCTCACATTTGCTTGCTGTGAATCTTCACTGACTTGGGCGTTAGAGGGTCTTTCATAAAGGGCTATCCCAGACACTTTCTGCATGAGGATTGTCTTGCAGGTTTCGTTCAAGCGAGAGATCAACGTCTAGATCTAGAGCCGAACTGCACCCAGTTGGAGAGCAGATTTTCGCAGCAACAATCTACCTCCCCCATGCATGGTTCCACAACGTAGATCAATCCAGGTCCAGAGAACAGGGTCTTTGTGCCTGATTATTTTCTCTTTAAATGTTACTTTTTCTTTAAAGAATCTTTGATCTACTAAAAGATTTTTCTTCTTATGCTTTGAATGCAGGGAATAACTTGTTTCGGTTTATTTGTGAATTTTTCATTTTCTCTATAATTTTTTTGCTGGCCAGTGGCTATTTCATTTGAAGTTATTGTTGAAGAATTAATAATAGGTTTTTCGGAGTTTTTTTGGGGGATTTTTGTTTTCTATTCTGTTGTTCAGATGTGAACCTTGTTTTGTTTTCTCAACTTATGGCTCCTTGCTTTATTTGCTTTTCTTATGGGTTCCTGATTTCCATATTAGACTTTAAAGGATATTAGGACTTTGCTTGTTAAAAACTTGAGTTGATTAAGTATATATTTTGTGTATGATAGTCCAAGATCTATTTTGGATACTTTAGAACTTAGACATATATTATGAACTCTTTTGTTTGATCGCAATGCATATCTAATGTCATAATCAGTCTTGTTTCCAGCTGCCTTGTAATTATAACTCCTTTTCTCCAAGGTTTCTTATCCATTTCCCTTCATCAGCTTTGAGATCCTTCCTTCCATATCTTTCAAGATATATGTTTGTCTGATTGAGACTCCTTGGGATGGATAAAGTAGAGGAAAACAATGGGGATCCGAGGGAGACAGAATCGTTTGGATGTCTAAGGGGCCGAAAAAAATAGAGAAAAAATGAGGGGGATTGGGGGAGATGCTATGGTTTTTAGGAAGGATTGAGGGGGATCGAAGGATGCTATGGTTTTTGGGCCGAAAAAATAGAGAAAAAATGAGGCCAATTGAGACTCCTTAACCGTTGGGATTTTCTTTTTGGGATTTCTTAGGTTTGGGATTTTTTAGGTTTTGTTTTGGTTTTTGGGAAATAAGCTTCCCTCGGTTTCATGTATATTTGATTCAAATAAAAATGTATATTTCATTAAAAACAAATGTATATTGCTAGAACCTAGGGAGGAAGAACTCCATTCAAAAACAAATGTATATTTCATGTCTATGGTAGATAGTTTATTACATCAAATATTATAATGCATTTATGCTTTATCTTATCTTTTTCATATGTACTAAAATCCATATATTCGATAGATAGTTTATTTCATGTAACATCTAATACTTCTATGGTAGATAGTTTATCTTTCATGCTCTATGATTCCATTGCTCTAAATAAATAGCTCTTAGTTATTGCCCACATGTGGGTATTCAAAAAAAAATATATATATATCATCATATATATGTGTAGTGGAAGCATGTGGATCGATTAACATGCATAAAATTAATATTGTCATATGAAAAAAAAATTATCATATAATTTTCTAAACATAAAAAATACCGATATGTTGAGGTCTCCAAGGAATAGACGCGCCCTACTACTGGATTCGTAACTATGGATGAAGAATCCTAAGGTAGAGTTTATGGGCCAACGTACTTTATAAAATACCTGTAAAATTAAAATAAAACCAGAGCCTTCCTCACTTTTCTCAAGATCGAAATCGAATTAAATTATGAGAGTAGGCTCACTCTTGATTTTCTATATTTCTTAACTCTGGTGCACATAAAATAAGAGAGAAAAGGAGGAAAGAAACTTTTCTTTCATTTTTCTTTTCCATCTGAAAGTCCACCTTATGCCATATTTATAGGCTCTAGGTGAATCAAAAAAAATATTTTTAAATTAATTTAATTTAGATAACATTTATCTATTACAATATTTAATTTAGATAATGTTTATCAGTTACAACATTTAATTTAGATAACGTTTAGCTGTTACAACATTTGATGTAGATAACGTTTATCTTATACAACATTTGATGTAGATAACGTTTATCTGTTACAACATTTGATGTAGATAACTTTATCTGTTACAACATTTGATGTAGATAACTTTTATCTATTACAACATTTGATGTAGATAACATTATCTATTACAACCTAACCGCATGGAACAATTCTCTTACCTCAACTCCTTGATCATATCATGTAAAAAGTTATTTTCATATTTATAACTAATTTACAAATAATATCTAAATTAATTATAATGATATCTAAATTATCAAATCTCATTTAATAATTTTAGATATTATTAATTTTAAATATCTAATAAATTATATTATTATTATTTTTAATATCCTCAATAATCATATTATCAAAAATATCAAAAAAATAAAATAAAATTTCTCTCTCTATCAACTCATAATATGCGCCACTTACAAGAGCAAAATTCTCTTCTATGATAACACTTATGTGCAACCATTCATATCAATTATTATATGAACAATGTGTCTAAACATATTTTTATTTTATTCAATAACTAATTTATTGTACCAAAATAAATGTGAGAAAAATAATCAATCAAATTAATTATTTATCTTCATAATAAACTCTTTATTATAAAGTTTCAATAAACATTTTATTTAAAAAAATAAATAACTAATCATATTAATTATTCAATCCAAGAGTATTCGATGCGATTAACCTAAGATGGTGTGAAAAACATGGACCCATAATTTCAAGCTCCAATAAACATGAATAAACTCAATTAAAACTCTTTAATTACTTATATAGTTTATTAATCTTGAAGTTATTCCACTAAAAACTTGAGACTGCACTCTTAAAAATTATAGATTAATTTTACTCAAAAACTTGAGTCATCCACTTATATAATCATTACATGCAATTCAACCCTCCATAATTAGTTCATAATTAGAGCTAGGTGAAATAACCATTATACTCCTCTAATTTTCTCTTATTCCTTAAGTACCATTGATTCACTAGTTAAACAAATTATTTATAATCGAATCATAAATTACACGTATATCTGTTTAGCCACATAATCAACACTTAAAGGAACTAATTTTAATCTTTTTTCAAAAGCCATAGATTCCATATCTTTCAATCACATTTCCAGCCCAATGTGTTATTAAACCTTCAAGATGTAAGTATTGGGTCCAACATCAAATGAACTTTAACAAACAAATCAAAAGATCCAATAGCACAATCAAGGAGTCTGTGATTAAATCAGGATTAAGGTTGATTTACATATGATCATCTTGTGATATAAACTAAATTATTTATAATGGTCTTAAATAAAGATTCAAATTATATCGGTCCAAGTCCTATATAATCTTATTATATATAATACCTCCACTAAGTGTCTCTACATAACAATCCGGATAAGATTATCGACGTATTAGTGATTAGCGATAGAAGATCCATACTTCTATCAATCACGATATGTTTAAATATATTAGCTGTAATTTTAATCCTCTTATAAACATTATACTAAAATTATAGCCTCATAATATATTTTGAATTTTTATATAAACATTCATCTTTCATATAAATGAGGCAAGATTGAAGAAAAATGCTACTTTTATTAATTCAAAAAATTAAAAAGTATAAATACAACTGATTTCAAGGGCACTGTTCCTAACAATCTCCCACTTGCCCTAAAGCAGATGTGACATCTTTAAATCCCATTCCGATAAGATGTTTGTTGAACATCTTTTTAGGCAGCGTCTTTGTGAACGAATCAGCCAGATTTTATTTTGATACTATCTTCATAAAATTGACATCACCTCGATGCACGATCTCTCTGATGAGATGGTATTTCCTTTCGATATGCTTGCCCCTTTTATGGCTTCTGGAATCTCTTGAATTAGCCACAGCACCACTATTATCACAGAATAATTTCAATGGCATATCCATTCTGGAAAAAACTTTCAAGTTAGTATAAAACTTTTTAAACCAAACTGATTCTTTAGCTGCTTCACAAGCTGCTATGTATTCAGTTTCCATGGTAGAATCAGCAATGCTAGATTGTTTGATACTTCTTCAAATAACTGCTGCACCACCAAGTGTAAACACTGATCCAGATGTCGACCTTCAAGAATCTTTATCTGATTGAAAATTAGAATCAGTGTATCGTAAGGGGTTCAGGTCTCCACCTGAATACACAAGCATATAATTTTTTGTTTTTCAAAGATACTTGAGAATGTGCTTTACTGCCACCTAGTGCTCTATCCCAGGGTTTGATTGGAACCAACTAACAACTCCCACTACATAGCATATATCTGGTCTAGTGCATAGCATAGCATACGTTAGACTTTCAACTGCCGATGCATATGGAATCCATCTCATGTCCTCTTCTTCTTGTGGTGTCTTAGGACACTGTTCTTTAGAGAGAACAATTCTATATCGGGTCAGAAGAAGACCCTTCTTAAAATTTTGCATCGAAAAATGAGCCAGCACTTTATCAATATAAGATGCCTGAGACAGTGCTAGGAGTTTGTTCTTCCTATCCCTAATGATCTGGATACCAAGAACATAACTTGCCTCTCCTAAATCTTTCATTTGGAATTGTTCGACCAACCATCTCTTTACGTTAAATAATATTTTCACATCATTTTCAATGAGTAAGATATCATCTACATAAAGTACTAAGAAAACCACACTTTTTTCATTAATGAGCTTGTATAAATAAGGTTCATCAACATTTTGCTCAAAGCCATAAGTTTTGATAGTTTCATCAAACCTAATGTTCCAAGACCTGGAGGCTTGTTTGAGTCCATAGATGGACCTGCTAAGCTTACAGACTTTCTGCTCCTGATCTTTAACAATGAACCCCTCTGGTTGTTCCATATATATGGACTCCTCTAGATAACCATTCAGAAAGGCTATCTTGACGTCCATTTGTCATATTTCATAATCAAAATAGGCAGCTATTGATAAAGAATGCGGATAGACTTTAACATAGCAACTGAGGAGAAAGTCTTTTCATAATCAACTCTCTTCTTTTGGGTATAACCCTTTGCCACAAGTCTAGCTTTGAAGGTCTCTACCTTCCCATCCGCTCCTCTTTTCTTCTTGAAGATCATTTACATCCAATGGGCCTGACATCTTCAAGTGGATCTACAAGTTTCTAGACATTATTGGAGTACATAGACTCCATTTCTGGTTTATGGCTTCTAGCCATTTGTCCTTATCAGGATCATCCATCACATGCTGGTATGATGATGGATCATCATCATTGGTATTAGCTACCATAATATTTACTTTGCTATCCTGTCTATAGCGGGCTGGGGCATAGCTGTCAGACCCGGTCCGGACATTGACCTGACTAAGGGCTTGGGTCATCGGGTCACTGGTTCAACCATCAGGTCACCAGTTGAACCATCGATCAATTATTTTAATATAAAAAATATTATATTAATAAAAATTATTTTTTAATTAAATAAACATATGAATACTAATTTTTATAAATTTTTTTCTAGAAAAAAATCTTTTTTGGTATCTTATTTAATCTCTAAAATTTACTTACTTTCAATCTATGTACCCATTTAGTCTGATTTAACTTTTTCTTAAAAAAAATTAAAAAAAATTATCCGAGTTTCCTTTATTTTCATCATTTTCTCTTTATGTCTCTACTTTCCCGTCTTGATTCCCATAAATTTTTATATTTTACCTTTTTTTCCTTTTTTTATTCTCCTCTCATCAATGATCTTCTTTGCATGATCTCCTTTTCTTTTTCATAAAACTTGCGAGCATCCAAATGGAGAAAAGGTTGCCATAAACTCTCAGGAATTTGAAACGCCAAAGGCCAGAAAATTTGAAACAGCATTGATAAACCCGTGACCCGGTTCAGACCGGGTTGACTGGTTCACGAGTGAACTGGACGGTTGACCGGGTTATTCTAGGTCTCTTACATATCCGGTTTTATGCTAGAATCGGACGGCTTGGCCTTCGGTTCAACCGGCCGGTCCGGTTCTAACAACTATGGGCTGGGGTTCTGATAACCCTCCCACTACGTCTAGGCACCATAATATCCTGACTAGGAGCTATGGTTTCTTCTTCCCTAATTTCAACAACTCTTGTTGATGGAATGGTAATCTGATCTTTGAGTAACTCTTCGAGTACAACTTTACTCCAATGTTTGAATTTATATATATAATCATTTTCAAGAAAAGTGGCATTTATTGACACAAACATCTTTTCTTGTGGACTATAAAATAAACCTTCTTTAGTGCCCTTTGGGTAGCAACGAATAGACACACTTCTGTTCGTGGTTCTAGCTTCTTATATTTGCCCTTAAGAACATGAACTGGACACCCCCATATGCGAAAATGACGTAAACTCAATTTTTGCCCGTTCCACATCTCTAAGGGTATCTTGGATACAGATTTAGATGGTACGATATTCAAAATATGTATTATCATCTGTAAGGCGTATCCCCAAAATGATATCGGTAGTGAGGAATAACTTATCATTGATCTAATCATATCTAACAATGTTCGATTCCTCCTTTCTGCAACACCATTTTGCTGTGTAATTCTCTGAGCTGTGAGCTGTAAAATAATTCCATGCTCAATAAGGTAATCCTTGAATTCTATATCAAGGTATTCTTCACCTCGATCTGATCGCAGTGTTTTCAGTGATTTACCTAATTATTTTTTAACTTCTGCTCAAAATTTCTAAAACTTTCCAAAAGTCTCAGACTTCTTTGCATTAGGTAAACGAAACCATATCTTGAGTAATCATCAATGAAAGTGACAAAGTACTCATAACCACCTCTAGCTTATACGTTGAATGGTCCACACATATCCGAATGTACTAGATCTAGTGGTTCATTAGCCCTTTGGCCTATTGTAGAGAAAGTCTTTTGGTCATTTTACCTTCTAAACAGGACTTACAGACAAAAGAGTACCAAACTTAGCTCTTAAAGGATTATCCTTCACAAGTCTGTCCTATCAAGGTTAATGTGACAAGCCTTGGTGCCAGATTATGTTTTATTATCACAGTTATTACCTTTTGTCTTTTGTTAGACTTAGGATTAGCTACTTTAAATAGGATATTGTAAGAAGCATTTTCATAAGGCGATAAAACATATAACCCATCAACTAAACATCCATGACAAATTTCAAGACTATTTCTTGAAACTGAAATAATATTTCCATTAAATGAAATTCCATAACATTATTCATGAAGTTTAGAAACTGAAATCAAATTTTTAAAAAAGTTTGGAATGAAATAAACATTATTCAGAATAAGAAATTTCTCTCCAAACGAAAGATGGGTTGTTCCAACTGTCTTGGCTGATACTGTAGCCCCATTGCCAATCCTCATGATCAACTCACCATCAGAAAGCTCTCTCGAAGAACTATGGAGTTGTATAGAAGAACAAACATGATTTATTCCCCTAAATCAATTATCCAGGAGGAGATATCAACCTTAACTAGACAAGCTTCAAGTAAAAGTAAATCACATTTACTATTTTTCTTCTCTTTCATTTGGTTCATGACAACTTGCCACTTGTCATAATGTTCTCTAACATTACGATCAGCAGTAAGAGTTGGCTCAGTGATACCAAATTTGATGTTCTCGATAGTCAAAAAGTTGTCAAGATTAGATTTCCATTTGGAATAGTTTTCTTTAGTTAGGGTGTTGTTAGAAAGCTGAGAAGTAATGGGATTGTTCAAAGCCATTTTCTGAAAAATTAGTCAAGATGAATGTTTATAAGTTTTTGGAATAGAGATTTCAAAAAAATAATTGAACAATTTAGGGAAAATACAAGAAAAACCCATATTCTATTTCCTCGATAATTCAACTAGCCATGTACAAGTCTACCGCCGTAGGGTAGGTCAGCTTGCACACTTAGTTAACCGAGACTCTTCTCGATTAATAAGTATGTTTCTAAAATAACTCTTATTTTTACACTTATTAACTACCGAATTAGAAAAGGTTTGATCAAAGATATAATCAACACATTTGATCTCATATCTTTATGAGTAAGACCCACCATTTCAAATTTCTAGACTTAACCCAAGCGTGCTATTGTAGGGTAGGTCAGGCTTGAAATACATCTAAAAATTCTATCCTAAGAGATCTAGCCTTGTTATTGAATTGAACGGACACCACCCGTAGAGGAATGAAATCAAAGTGCCTCGAGGCGCCGTTCAACTCTCACGGTGCTAAACCAATGGTGGAGACCAACAAATTTATTAATTACTCATTATTAAAGTGGAATTATATTTTATTATATAAAGATAACCTTTTATCTTTATGAATTAAATTCAATAACCTTTAAATATTTTCATCATGTAGATTTAATCTATAATTTAATTCTTTCATGAATTTAAGAATCAAATTCTTATTAAAACTTTAAGATAAACATTATCTTTTAAAAATTAATATCAAAATATTTTAATAATCATGTCATTAAAATTTAATATCACATATTAACTTTTAAAATTAAATTCTATACAAAGAACCATATTCTTGTTATTTATGAAATTAAATAGATTAGTCTTAGATTTAATAATCTCATTATTAACTTAATATCATATATTAACTTAACCTAAGACTATTTTTAATTTTATAACTTTATTTAAGAATCAAATTCTTAAAATTATAATTTCAAACCATCCATTTAAAAACCTTTTAAATATATTTAGAATTATAATAATATTGTCTTTGTTCATTAACTAAGACCCTATAAATAGGCATAATCATGATTAGTCAAATAGTCCTAATCAATAGTTTTATGATGCATAGAATGGGTATTTTTAATTTCTATATGGCATGATAAAATTAACTCATCAAATAAATTATTTTATTTTAATGATCGTGGGCCATCTTATGGCCAAACTGTTTAGAGTGGGCTTAAGCCCAATTTGCTTCAAAAATAAGTTTGGGATTTGTCCCAAACTATTTGAGATTTTTATAATGATTTTCTTTACGTAGTTTGGATTTTGACGTGATAAAATTTATGATGAACAGCAGATCCTTTTGGCTTCAAAAATTAATTTCCAATGTGGTAATTAATTAAATCATAAATATTTCTTAGCAGCCTATTGTGCTCTCTGGATCGCAAGTAGTTGGGTCCAATGCACCAAGGTACTACCAGTAGCCTTCCTTGCGGTGCATCCCTAATATCTCTACTGTACGTCCATTGGAAAGAGATCCGAGGTACTACCAGTAGCCTCTCTCTTGGATCATCCCTGGGTTGAACACGATAGAAACCAAGAACAAGATAATTCCCATGCCCATAAATCTTGGGATCTATATCCCATGCTCAACTTTTAAGCAAATAGTTCACGGTAAAAATAAATACCAATATCAAATATTTATGCATACCAAATATCAAATATTATGCATACCAAATATCAAATATTTATACATACCTATCCAAAATATGCATGCCTAAAATCAAATATTATAAAATATATCAAAATATCACATATCAACATCATGACAATATAATATTAGTGCATGACCGCTCTGATACCAATTGTGAGTATTCAAAAAAAAATTATATATATATAGTGGAAGCATGTGGATTGTTTAATATGCATAAAATTAATATTGTCATATAAAAGAAAAAATTATCATATAATTTTTCTAAACATAAAAATACCGATATGTTGAGGTCTCGAAGGAACAGACGCGCTCTACTATCGAATTCTTAGCTATGGATGAAGAATCCCTGGTAGAATTTACAGGCTAAGGACTTTATAAAATACCTGCAAAATTAAAATAAAACAAGAGCCTTCCTCAGCTTTCTCAGGATCGGTATCGAATTATGAGAGTATGCTCACTTTTGATTTTCTACATAAAATAAAGGAGGAAAGAAACTTTTCTTTTGTTTTTTCTTTCCATCTGAAAGTCCACCATATGCCATATTTATAGGCTTTAGGTGAATCAAAAAATTATTTTTAAATTAATTTAATTTAAATAACATTTATCTGTTACAACATTTAATTTAGATAACGTTTATATGTTACAACATTTAATTTAGATAACATTTATCTATTACAACATTTAATTTAGATAACGTTTATTTGTTATAATATTTGTTGTAGATGTGATGTAGATAACATCATTTAATTTAGATAATGTTTATTGTTATAATATTTAATTTAGATAAAATTTATCTGTTACAACATTTGATGTAGATAACGTTTATCTGTTATAACATTTGATGTAGATAATATTTATATATTACAACATTTAATTTAGATAACATTTATCGATTATAACATTTAATTTAGATAATATTTATATGTTACAACATTTAATTTAGATAACGTTTATCTATTACAACCTATTATAACCGCATGAAACAATTCTCATATGTATGTCAACTCCTTGATCAAGAAAAAGTTATTTTCATATTTGCAACTAATTTATAAATAATATCTAAATTAAATATAATGATATCTAAATTATCAAATCTCAGTTAATAATTTTAGATATTATTAATTCAAATATCTAATAAATAAATTTATTATTTTATTTTAATATTCTCAATAATCACATTATCAAAAATATTAAAAAATAAAATAAAAATTTTTCTCTTCATCAACTCATAATATGCACCACTTTTAAGAGCAAAATTATGTTCCTAATAACACTTATGTGCAACCATTCATATCAATTATTATATGAACAATGTGTCTAAATATTTTTATTTTATTCAATAACTAATTTATTGTACCAAAATAAATATGAGAAAAATAACAATCAAATTATTTATCTTCATAATAAACTCTTTATTATAAAGTTTCAATAAATAATTTATTTAAAAAATAAATAAATAATCACATTAATTATTCAATCCAAGAGTATTCGATTAACCTAAGACGGTGTGAAAATCATGGACCCATAATTTCAAGCTCCAATAAACTTGAATAAACTCAATTAAAACTCTTTAATTATTTATTTAAGTTTATTAATCTCAAAGTTATTCCACTAAAAACTCGATACACTTGAAAATTAGTTCATAATTAGAGCTAGGTGAATAACCATTATACCCCTCTAATTTTTTTTTATTCCTTAAGTACCATTGATTCACTAGTTAAATAGTTAATTTATGATTGAATCATAAATTGCATGCATAACTGTTTAGCCACATAATCAACTCTTAAGGAAACTAATTTAAGCTTTTTTCAAAAGCCATAGATTCCATATCTTTAAATCACATTCCCAGCCCAATGTGTTCTTAAACCTCAAAGATGTAGGTATTGGCCCAATATCAAATAAGCTTTAACAAACAAATCAAAAGATCCAATAGCACAATCAAGGAGTGTATGATTAAATCAGGATTAAGGTTGATTTACATATGATCATCTTGTGACATAAATTGAATTCTTTATAACAGTCTTAAATAAAGATTCAAATTATATCAGTCTAAGTCCTATATAATCTTTTTATATATAATGCCTCCACTAAGTTTCTGTACACAACAATCGATAAGATTATCACATTCAGAATATTCATGGATCGTATTAGTGATTAGCGTTAGAAGATCCATACTTTATCAATCACGAACATGTTTAAATATATTAGCTGTAATTTTAATCTTCTTGTATACATTATACTAAAATTACAGCCTCATAATATATTTTAAATTTTTATATAAATATTCATCTTTCATATAAATGAGGCAAATTGAAGAAAAATGCTTCTTTTATTAATTTAAAAAATTAAAGTATAAATACATCTGATTTCAAGGGTACTATTCCTAACACCACACATATGCTGTCAGATTCTTAGAAGGGGCAAATTTAATCATGGACAATAGCCTAGACCAAACTTGAGTGAATTTATTTAATTAGACTCCTAGTGGTATTTAAATATGCCAATGCATGTACCTGCCTTTTTATGCTCTTGTTTAATAAGGGCATCCACTAATATCTCAGTTAAACACAAATGACTTGATATTATAAAGCCCCTAACATGTTGGATCTGATGAAATACTTAAGCCTTCCTTGTCTTTGCTTTGGATGTTGGCATTCCAAAATTTGTATTGAATTCGAGGGCTCTTCTTTTATAACACAAATGTAGCAAATCTTAGAGTCAAGAATTTACCAATGATGCATAGTTTTAATAATACATTTAGTGTATTCTTATTTGTAGCCTTCAACTTTGGGAATGTTTAGTATCTAATGTCTTTTGTTTATTTGATTATCTGTTGCATAACAAATTGTCATCTACCTAACACTTTCATTTGAATAACTTAAAGTAACTATAGGATCATCTTGCCCAAATACCATGGTTTTGTTAGTTCTTATACTACTTATATTGTAAGTGATAGGGTTGTTAATCTAAGTAGCTTGAACGAGTTGCTGCATTATTTGTGTGATTTAACACATATGCTCAAAAATTTATCACCCTTGTTCTTGATTCTTGAGAGCTTGATTAGTTGCAGTCTCGTATCATGCTTACTCTTTATTAAAACAAAAAGTTTTTTCTTTTAGATTTTTTGCCATTATACTATATATATTTTACATATCAATGCTTAAAACATAATATGTTCTATTCCTAGCACAGAATAAGTGATGGAACATCGTGTGTGAGTATGTGCTTCTATCCCAATTCCAATACTTCTTTTTCCTCTTCTATTTCTTATTCATTATATAAGTTCCTTTTAAAAAAATATATATGTTCTTTTTTCTTTTTGATAAATAGATTGATAAAATTTATGGCTATATATTAATTTTATATAGGTATAAAGATACAACATGTTAAGAGATCGCAGTTGGATGTATAATCGGTTGAGAATAGATATGTCACTAACAAATTTAAGGAAGGGTTGGAAAGATTCCTTTAATTTGTATTTTTGCAACCTACTCATGTAGATGGAAATAAAATTAAAAGTCCATGTTCAAAGTGTCGTAACTTAAAATTTTATGATAGAGATGAAGTTCTTTTGCACCTTTATTATAAAGGTTTTGATGAGTTCTATACCATATGAACTTTACAATGTGATACTTATAATCATGTCAGAGAATCTTCAGAATATGATATTAATCCATATAGAAGGTTAGCAGTAGAAGGGTTCCAAAATTTCAAGAATTCCAACCAAATATGGAGATCACCAACAAAAAAGGTTATGATGTGCATGAACCCTTGAATCCACATGCTGAGAAATTCTATTCTTTGTTCAGAGTAGCGGACGAGCCATTATGGAAAGGTTGTCGAAAGCACACTAAATTATCTTCAATATCACAACTATTAAATTGGAAGTCTAAATTCAATGTGAGTGAAAATGTTATGATCGTCTTCTGTCGATTATCAAGAGCTTGTTACTAGAAGATGAAAATCTAGTAGACAATTTCTATGGAACAAAGAAAATGATGGAGAAGCTTGGCCAGGGCTATCAAAAGATTGATGTGTGTCCTAATATGTGTATATTATATTATTTAAAAAAATAAGGCAAAGATAGAATGCAGTATTTATGGTCATGCTTGGTGAAAATCTAGGAGAAATGATTAAGGTGTAAAGGCAAAGAAAGTTCCTTTTAACGTACTACGATATCAATTTGAATTGCTGCTTGATTCTTGGTTGTTCCTTGAGTCTGATTAAGAATCCAAAAAGACATAAAAGAGTGAAAAAAGGTAAGAGTGCATGTCGCTCAACCAAGAAGAAAACTCAACCGAGGAGATTCAACAACGTGCCCTTCCGAACCTACAATTACAAGAGCACTATAAGGATTTGAGGATAAATCCTTTCCAAAAGGGGAGAATGATGCAAACGGAGCTACACTCAAGCATGATTGGCATTCTCATGATCCTTTGTCTCTTCCAAGCGGGCCAATTACAAGACTTAGAGCCAAATGTTTTAAGAAAGCTTTAAATGGGCTAGTTCAGCAACTTGGTAAAGTGGCTTACACATGGAGGCCTAATAAGAGTTCAAAACAAACCCAAGAGTGTTTGGTCAACGTGATTAAGGCTCTAGAATTTTCTTGAGATGAGTATATTTTTTTAGCTATTCTTAGAGGCCAACTTATCATATTCGTAATCTCAGCATACTTTACTATTTGTGGGCACACATTTTCTAGCCATTCTTGGAGGCCAACTTGTTAGATTCATAATCTCGACAAACTTTCCTATTTGTGGGCATCATATATGTAATTTGTGGGCATCTTTTGAGGGATGACATTTTTAGATTCCTTATTTGTTATTTCTGAATATTTTTAGCCATTTTAGGGATTAATTTTAGTTTGAAAAACACCATTATGAATTTCCCAAGTTAGCAGGCTCAACTCCTATATATTGTAAACCCTTTGGTTTTATTTGCGTAGATTAAAGATGTAGATCATTATTATGAAAGAGTTTTGGGAGGTTTTGTGCTCTTCTTATTTTCTTAAGAAGACTCTTAAACTTATCAAGTTAATTCTTGTGGCATTCAAACAACCAACTTATCAACTGGAGTTCTTGAGTGTTATTAAGATTCTAGCTAATTACAAGACTTAAAGCCAAGTATTTCAAGAAAGCTTTAAATGGGCTAGTTCAGCAAGTTGGCGAAGTGGCTTACACATAAAGGCTTGACAAGAGTTCAAAACAAACCCAAGAGTGTTTGGTCAACGTGTTTAAGGCTCTAGAAGATTTTTCTTGAGATGATTATGTTTTTCTAACTATTCTTGGATGCCAACTTGTCAGATTCATAATCTCAACATACTTTCCTATTTGTGGATACACGTTTCTAGCCATTCTTGAAGGCCAACTTATCGGATTTGTAATCTTGGCATATTTTCCTATTTGTGGGTGCCATATATATAATTTATGGGCACCTTTTGAGGGATGACATTTTTAAATACCTTATTTATTATTTCTAAATATTATTAGCCATTTTGGGATTAATTTCAACTTGAAAAATGCCATTATGGATTTTCTAAGTTAGGAGGCTCGACTCCTATATATTGTAAACCCTTTGATTTTATTTGTGGAGATAATCAAAGATGTAGTATTTTGAGGTTTTTGTGTTCTTATTTTTTTTAGAAGACTCTTGAACTTATTAAGTTAATTCTTATGGCGTTCAAACAATCGACTTATCATCTAGAGTTCTTAAGAATTATTGAGATTCTAAGTGTGGCATCTTCCTATCTGTGGTCTTTGGTTCTTACCTTGCTAGGTAACAGGTCAGGGCTCAACAAACTTATGTTTTAAAGTTTTTGGGATTCGATTCTAGATTTGGTATCGGGTTTCGTTGTCTTGTCAGCAAGGTTCATATCATTTGGTATCAAAGCTTTGGTTCTAAGGAAAGTTTGGCTTAACAAACTTATGCTTTGATATTTTTGGGATTCGATTTCAGATTTGGTATCGGGTTTCATTGCCTTATCGATGAGGTTCATATCATTTGGTATTAGAGCTTTGATTCAAAGGCAAGTTTGGCTCAACAAACTTATGCTTTGAAGATTCTAAGGTTTGATTCCAGATTTGGTATTGGGTTTCATCACCTTGTCAGTGAGGTTTATATTATTTGGTATCAGAGCTTTGGTTCTAAGGCAAGTTTGGCTCAACAAACTTGTGTTTTAAAGTTTTTGGGGTTTAATTCCAAATTTGATATTGGGTTTTGTCGCCTTATCGACAAGGTTCATATCATTTGGTATGAGAGCTTTGGTTCTAAGGTAAGTTTGGCTCAACAAACTTGTGCTTTGAAGATTCTTGAGATTTGATTTTAGATTTGGTATTGAATTTCATCGCTTTGTCGGTGAGGTTCATATCATTTAGTATCAGAGCTTTGATTATAAGGCAAGTTTAGCTCAACAAACTTGTGCTTTAACGATCTTGGGGTTTGTTTTCAGATTTGGTGTTGGGTTTCATCGCCTTGTTGGCAAGGTTCATATCATTTGGTATCAGAGCTTTGGTTCTAAGGCAAGTTTGGCTCAACAAACTTGTACTTTGAAGATATTGAGGTTCGATTCCAGATTTGATATTGGGTTTTGTCTCCTTGTTGGCAAGGTTCATATCATTTGGTATCAAAGCCTTAGCTCTAAGGCAAGTTTCGTTATCCTTTTAATTCTTGTTTCCTTAATATTCAAAAAAAAAGCGTCAAAGGTCAAATCTTATTTCATGTTATCTTGTTCTTATTTTATTCCTTTCTTATTCCTTTGTGCATTTTCTTGTTCTTTATTCTATTATGTTTCTTTTGTTCTTATGTTTTTAATCTTGTCGTGTTGAGTTTGATTTTTAAAAAAAATTGAAAAGAAAAAGAAAGTTAAACAGACAGGAGTTGAAAAATTACTTCATTGAGGTACATTCTATTTTACAATATTTAGCATAATTTTGAATGATTTTGAGCATCTGGGAAGTTAAATGAATGCTTCATAAAGAAGAAAATGGAAGATTAGTGATTGAGGAGCAATTATGGCAAGTTGTTTCCTCTCTTAAACAAATATGCTTTGTTTATCTTATTCCTTTTGGAATGCCTTTATTCATTGCAAAATGTTTCTTTTCTTAAACAAATCTGTTTTATTTTTCTTATTCCTTTTGGAAGGCATGACAAATTATTTTCTTGCTTAATCAAATCTACTTTGTTTGTTCTTATTCCTTTTTGCATTCTAGTTATTTCTTTGGCATGTCTTTTGCTTTCTTTTGAAGTTTCTTTTCTTGACTTTTTTACTCTTGTGGTTGGTTGGTTGAATTCTCAATTTGAATTTCTGCTTGATTCTTGGTTGTTCCTTGAATCTGAATAAGAATCCAAGAAGACACAAAAGAGTGGAAAAAGGTAAGAGTGCATGTCGCTCAACCAAGCTCAACCAAGAAGACAACTCAACCGAGGAGGTTCAACAACGAGCCCTTTCGAACCTACAATTACAAGAGCACTATAAGGATTTGAGGACAAATCCTTTCCAAGAGTGGAAGAATGATTCAAATGGAGCTACACTCAAGCATGATTGGCATTCTCATGATCCTTTGTCTCTTCCAAGCGGGCCAATTACAAGACTTAGAGCCAAATGTTTTAAGAAAGCTTTAAATGGGCTAGTTCAGCAACTTGGTAAAGTGGCTTACACATGGAGGCCTAATAAGAGTTCAAAACAAACCCAAGAGTGTTTGGTCAACGTGATTAAGGCTCTAGAAGATTTTTCTTGAGATGAGTACGTTTTCTAGTCATTCTTGGAGGCCAACTTATCAGATTAGTAATCTTATCATACTTTCCTATTTATGGGCGCATGTTTTCTAGCCATTCTTGAAGGCCAACTTGTCATATTCGTAATCTTGACATTCTTTCCTATTTGTGGGTGCCATATATATAATTTATGGGCACCTTTTGAGAGATGACATTTCTAGATACCTTATTTGTTATTTCTAAATATTTTCAGTCATTTTGAGGATTAATTTCAGCTTAAAAAATACCATTATGGATTTTTCAAGTTAGCAGGCTCGACTCCTATATATTGTAAACCCTTTGGTTTTCTTTGCAAAGATTAAAGATGTAGATCATTATTATGAAAGAGTTTTGGAAGGTTTTTGTATTTTTCTTATTTTCTTGTGAAGACTCTTAAACTTATCAAGTTAATTCTTGTGGCATTCAAACAACCGACTTATCATCTAGAGTTCTTGAGCGTTATTGAGATTCTAGCCAATTACAAGCTTAGAGCCAAGTGTTTCAAGAAAGCTTTAAATGGGCTAGTTCAGCAAGTTGGCAAAGTGGCTTACACATGAATGTCTGACAAGAGTTCAAAACAAACCCAAGAGTGTTTGGTCAACGTGATTTCTCTTGAGATGAGTACATTTTTTAGCCATTCTTGGAGGCCAACTTGTCAGATTCATAATCTCAACATACTTTTTTATTTGTGGACACACATTTTTTAGCCATTCTTGAAGGCCAACTTGTCAAATTCATAATCTCGACATACTTTCCTATTTATGGGTGCTATATATGTAATTTATGGGCACCTTTTGAGGGATGATATTTCTAGATACCTTATTTGTTATTTCTGAATATTTTTAGTCATTTTGGGGATTAATTTTAGCTTGAAAAATGCCATTATGGATTTTTCAAGTTAACAGGCTTGACTCCTATATATTGTAAACCCTTTGGTTTTATTTCGAAGATAATCAAAGATGTAGTGTTTTGAGGTTTTTGTGTTCTTCTTATTTTCTTGAGAAGACTCTTGAACTTATCAAGTTAATTCTTGTGGCATTCAAACAACTGACTTATCATCTAGAGTTCTTGAGCGTTGTTGAGATTTTAGGTGTGGCATCTTCCTATCCGTGGTCTTTGATTCTTAGCTTGCTAGGAGGTAATGGGTCATGGCTCAACAAACTTGTGTTTTAAAGTTTTTGGGATTCGATTCTAGATTTGGTATCAGGTTTTGTCGCCTTATCGGCAAGGTTCATATCATTTGGTATCAGAGCTTTGGTTCTAAAACAAGTTTGGCTCAATAAACTTGTGTTTTGAAGTTTCTGGGGTTCAATTCCAGATTTGGTATTGGGTTTCATCGCCTTGTCGGCGAGGTTCATATCACTGGAGAAGGATGTGATCCTTCACTCCTTGAGTTCAGACTCAATTCTAGTCTATGAGTCATGTCTTCAGGGTAAGAGAACCAAGCTTCCCTTTGTTGGACATAGGGAAAGGGCCATTGAGTTACTTTCCCTAGTATACACTGATGTGTGTGGCCCATTCCATGTGCAGGCCAGGAAAGGTTTTTCTTACTTTATTACCTTCATCAATGATTTATCACAGTATGGGTATGTGTTTCTGATAAAACACAAGTCTAAAGCTTTTGAAAACTTCAAAGAATTCAGACAAGAGGTGAAGAAATAGACAAAAAATTCATTAAGGTTTTTCAATCAGATTGAGGAGGTGAATAACTTAGTGGGAGTTCCTAAGTTATCTTAAGGAACAAGGCATTATCTCTCAATGGACTTCACCTCACATGCCTTAACTCAATGGGGTGTCCAAAAGGAGAAATAAAACCCTATTAGATATGGTTTGATCCGTGATGAGTTTCACTGACCTACCTTTGTTTTCATGGGGACATACTTTATAAACAACAATCTTTATTCTGAACCGAGTTTCCTCTAAACCTATTTCTTCTATGCCTTATGAGATTTGGCATGGTAAGAAGCTAAGTCTTGGTTTTCTCAAGATTTGGGAATGTCCTGCCTATGTCAAAAGAAATATGGTAGACAAGTTAAAGGATCGATTTGATAAAGCTCATTTTATAGGATAACCCAAAGAGTCGATGGGATACTATTTTTACTACATTAAAGATCACAATGTGATTGTGAGTCGACATGCCATTTTCTTGGAAGAACAGTTCATTCAAAATGGGAGTAATGGTAGGGTTGTAAGTCTCGAAGAGAGTTTCTCTGAAGAGCAGCCAGCTATAGATCATGGTGAGCCCAGTAGTTCTATTTGTACAGTTGCTTCACCACCTCGTATATCAGGTAGAGTCTCTCAGTCTCCTAAGGGGTACTTAGGTATAGTACAGGAGGAGATTGAGGAAATGTTCCTTATAGGAGATAGGGATCAACTGACTGATCCTAGAACCTATGATGAGGCGATGTTAGACATTGATTCCAAGAAGTGGTTAAGTGCGATGAAGTGAGAGATAGACTCCATGCACTCAAATCAAGTATAGACTCTAATGGATCTACCTGAGAGTATAGTACCCATTGGGTGTAAATACATCTACAAGAGGAAGATAGGTACGATGGAAAGATAAAGATATATAAGGCAAGGCTTGTTGCGAAAGGTTATAGTGAGCATAAAGGTGCTAACTATCATGATACCTTTTCACCAATAGCCATGCTAAAGTCCATACGCACTCTGCTTGCTATTGCAGCATTTTATGACTATGAAATCTGGCAAATGGATATCAAGACAGCCTTTCTGAATGGATATCTTGAGGAAGATATCTATATAGAACAGCCTTTCTGAATGGATATCATTGTGTCTACAAGCTACAAAGGTCCATTTATGGATTAAAGCAAGTTTCTCGAAATTGGAATACTCGATTCAGTGATGCGATCAAGTCGTTTGATTTCATCAAGAACAAGAAGGAGCCATGTGTGTATAAGAAGGTTAGTGGGAGTGCTATCGCCTTTCTCGTACTATACGTAAATGATACTCCTAATTGGAAAAGATATCCCCATGCTGACAACGGTCAAGAGGTGGTTATCTAAAGAATTATCGATGAAAGACCAAGGAGAAGCATCCTTTATAATGAGTATAAATGTCTATAAAGATAGAACTAATAGGATACTTGGCTTATCACAACAGATGTACATAGAAAATGTGCCAAAGAGGTTCAGCATGAAAAACTCCAAAATAGGTTTTCTACTACTTAGAGGCATTCATCTTTCTAAGAAGATGTGTCCTAGCACACCTGAGGAGATTGAATGCATAAGCTGGATCTCTTATGCTTAGGCAATAGAAAGTTTCATGTATGCCATGTTATGTACACGACCTGATATTGTTCTTGCTGTAAGTGTCACAAGCAGATATCAGTCAAATTCGGGTGAGGAATATTGTATTGTTCTAAAGAATATACTTAAGTACTTAAAAAGGACTAAGGATTTATTCTTGGTCTTTGGAAGAGGTTCTAAGTTGCGTATTGAAGGATATTCATATGCGGATTTCATGTCTGACCCAGATGATAGACGGTTTACATCTGGACATTTGTTTGTGTGCAATGGTGGTGCTATGAGTTGAAAGAGTTCTAAACAGCCCATCATAGCTGACTCAACCATGGAGGCAAAGTACATCGCCATATTGAAAGCTGCTAAGGAAGCTTACTGATATAAGAAATTTGTTGCAGAACTTGGAGTGATGTCATTAGATGCCATCTCGCTATACTGCAACAACAATAGTGCCATAGCTCTTGCTAAGGACCCAAGTCATACCAGAAGTCCAAGCACATCGAAAGGCAGTTTCATATTATACACGAATACCTTGAGAAGAAGTATATTAATGTGCAAAGAGTTGACTCCATAGAAAACGTGGTAGACCCGCTAACGAAGTCGTTAAGTCAACAAAAGACTAAAGCTCATCTTGAGAAGATGGGGCTTAGATTTATAGCCAATTGGCTTTATGTCAAGTGAGAGTTTGTTAGATGAGTACCTTATAAAGCCAATTGTTGGCTTACATATTGTATTTTATCCAAGACTTATTTTGTACTTATCGGCTGCCCCCGCTTCTCATACTTCCCATATGCCTTTTGAAACTCCTTCTCAAAGAATGCAAATGAATACAGTGGGTATGATCCCATGTCAAACTTGGAGGAGAAATGGCCACTTGGCTGATTGATATCTCCTCTCTTGTCCCTAAATGCTCTTGCAACTCTCCTAACAGTTTGCCCATCAACTCATGAGTCCAAATTTCATTTTTTTTGTTTTTTAATCCTGGCAAACATCCATTTCCTTCATACTTTCTGGCCCTCCTCCCAACTGAATCAGAGGAAGAGTCAAAAGCAGGAGACGAACGGGAAAGACCATTAGGAGGGAGGGAAGGATTGGTCTACCAAAGCTGATATTTGTGAATGACTCTACGAGGAAAACCAGGGGTATTTCCATCTTGTTGGAAGAGAAAAGCGTAAGCTAGCTTAGGAGGTCCAAGAAAAGAGGGACTGGCGGCTGACTATTCGGCATAGTATGAACCTTTACACGGACTCCAACTTAAATGGGTAGGACTCGGCTATTTTGTATATGATCAGAATTAATAGATTAACTTCTAAAATGCTCCTAATCAATTGATCAATCATGAGGACAGTAATCGATCTGGTCAGACTAAAGCATGGATCGCCTGAATACGAGTCTCTTGTATGTGGTATGAGTTACAAGGATGAGAATGATAGCAGATGTAAGATATCAGTACCGAGTATGACCATACGAGAAGTCAGTAGGATGGCTACTCACTCGTCGGTGACTTCTCGAAGATGTAGTAGTGTAAGTGGTCCTCTACCTATGGTACTTCGACTACTCGCATTAGAGTTATTATAATTTGACTACATATTATCTTGAATCTCTTAAGCATCAAGTCTCTTGTTATGTACGTTGGCTGCAGTAATCTTAATGTAGGAGTAGAAAGTATTTGTTAGGAGAGAGAATATATAGGGATGCGCACTTTATTTGGATTAGGCATGCGGATAAACTTCGTAGCCTCTCAATTTTATTCTTTAGCTGCCAGCATTCTTCGGTATCATGGCCATGGTCCCGGTGGTAGCGGCAGTACATGGTAGGGTCTCTCCAGGTTGCATCCCCTCAAAGAGGAGGCGGTCGAGGGAGTTGACGCTCTATATCCATGAGGATCTGTGCCCTCGGGGCAGTGAGCGGGGTGAACCGGTTGAACCTCCTAGGCAGGCTTCGGGTGCGGTTCCTCGGTAGTGGTGAGGGAACCCTTTGGCAGCGAGGTGGGCTTAGCTGATGGACAGATCGGTATTTGTCCGAGCCCTTGGAGTCCTTCTTTCTTGCCAGCTTAGCGCGGGCAGTTCTCTGCGATTCCTCGACTCTGGCGTACTTGTCCGCCAGGGCCATCATGTCGAAGAGTGTTGACCCATTATTGATTTTGATGATTAATAAAAGACTTGAATATATTTATTTTATTTCTAATAGATTTAACAAGTGTTTCAGGGATTAAAAATGTTTGATCAATCAAAATGGATAAAGAAACATGTTTTGAATCAATGTTTTAAAAGAAATTTTCAAAGTTCAGAGCCTGAAGTCGACACCCAAATAGTCAGGAACTGACCCCAAGGCGTATTAGAAGGTTTCTGGGATTTTGGCAAGGCCTGGAGTTGACACCCAAGGTTTCGGAGCCGACTCCAATCTGAGATGCAGAGAAGTGCATTCTGTTTCAGTTTCTAGAGCCGACACCTAGAATTCGAGAGCCGACACCTGAGATTTTGGGAGTGGACACCTGAGTTTCTGGAGCCGACTCTAACCTGAGAACAGAGAGCGTGTATTATGGACTTTTCTAGAGCCGACACTTAGAGTTTCTGGAGCTGACTCCCGAAAGTGACGAGCCGACACTTACCTTTCTCGGAGCCGACTCCCCAATAACTTTTTTTTTACTATTTTTGAACACCCGACTTGGAGCCGACACCTGAAAAGTTGGAGCCAACTCCAACCTATCAGGAACGGATTTTTCATCCGTCAGAACGTACTTCAACGGTAAAATTTCTTTTCACCTAACCTCTAACGGCTATTTTCTTTGTGTGTAGAAGAATCCAAACATCTCCAATGGCTATATTTTTACCTAAAACTTGATTAAGGAGATCTATTAAAAGGGAAAAACCATCCGTTTGAAAGTGTGGAATAGAGAGGAAAAATATAAAAAGGAAAAGGAAATATTTTGTGAAAAATCCAAAAATCTTGAGAGAGAAATCAAAAGGAAAGACTTAGAGCTAACATCAACCAATCCAAGAGAGTCCAAAGAGAAATCCAAGGCATTCAAGTTCAAAAACGAAGGATTTTCCAAGTGAAGAAAAAGAAAGCAAAAGCCCTGATTTTCCCAACTTCTTAACTGCAATCTTTGTGAAGAATCTGAGCTGAGGCCTGATTCAACATTTCAAAAGAGAAGGGGAAAAGAAGAAAAGTTCAAATCAAATTCGCTTCAAACAAGCTTTTCTTACCCTTGTTTATATTGCATATTTGCTCACTTAAGGAGCTGTCTTATATTGTAAACTCTATTTTTCATAGTCGTTGGCTAGTTCAATCAAGGGATTGAATTAGTGGAGGTGGTATACCTCGGTACAAGCTAAGGATAGCTTGTGGTTGGATTTTGTGCTGGTGAGCCAAAAAACCATCTGGGTTCATTGTAATCCCGGAGGAAACAATAAGTTTTGAGTTGTGAGCTTGTAAAATAACTCGGCTGTAATCAAGTAGATTATAGTGTGGACCCAAGTGATACTTGGGAGTGGACGTAGGTGTTAGATACACCGAACCACTATAAAATTCTTATGTTTGCCGTGTTTTGACTCTCTCGCTCTATCTCTTTATTTGTGCTTAATATTTATCCTGCACCTAATCTCATTTATTCCAAAGAACATAGTTTTTAAAAGATTAAATTTTTTAAGAACCCAATTCACCCCCCATCTTGGGTTGCCATCTGGGCCAACAATTGGTATCAGAGCGAGTGCTCATTGTTTATTTGATCACACGATCTAGAGCTAAAGATCCAAATGGCAGCTCAAGCTGGATCTTCATTTGCTGAAGGTCATTCTACTAATAGACCTCCTTTGTTTAATGGTTCAAATTATTCTTATTGAAAAGTTAGAATAAAAATTTTTATTCAAGCTTTAGATTATGAACTTTGGAGTGTAATCACTAATGGACCAAGCACACCCACACACTTGGTAGATGGTTCAATAGTTCCTAAATCCGAAAGGGATTGGAATGAGAATGATAGGAAAATAGCTTAGCTTAATGTAAAAGCCATGAATATTTTATATTGTGCTTTAGATGCTAATGAGTTCAATATAATTTCTACATGTATTTCCGCAAAAGAAATTTGGGATAGATTAGAAGTTACCCATGAGGTACTAATCAAGTTGAAGAATCTAAAATCAATATTCTAGTGCACAAGTATGAATTGTTTAGCATGGAACAAAATGAAACCATCACATGCATGTACACTAGATTTACTGATATTGTAAATGGTCTAAAAAGTCTTGGCAATACCTACACTAACTCTGAATTGGTTTGTAAAATTCTTAGGTCTCTTCCAAGGACATGGGAAGCAAAGGTAACTGCTATCCAAGAAGCCAAGGACCTAACACCTTACCTTTGGAGGAGCTACTTGGATCATTGATGACCCATGAACTGACCATGAAGCAACATCAAGAGGAGAAGTCAAAAAGAAGATAATTGCCCTTAAAGCTGCAGAAAAGGAGATAAGCAGCAGTGAGGAAGATGAGGATGATGAGACAGCTCTCCTTACTAGGAAATTTAAGAAATTTATGCAAAAAGGAGACCCTTCCATAAGAAAAAATATGGAACAAAAATGGAAGGAGAAAGAGAAAAAGAGAAGGACAAGGACAGAGAAAAAGAGAAAGACCCCCTCATATGTTATGAATGTAAGAAACCGGGTACTTTAGATATGATTGTCCTCAACTGAAAAAGGGCACAAAAGAAGAAAAAGGCATATGTTGCAACATGGAGTGAAAGTGATGAATCCTCATCCGAGGATGAACAAAAGGAAGTTGCAAACATTTGCTTTATGGCAAACGACGAAAATGAGGTAAGTTCTGAAACACCTTGTGATGATTTTACTTTTGAAGAATTATATGATGCATTTAATGAATTAGTTAGTGATTTTAAAGCTTTGAAAAAGAAGAACAAATCTTTAAAAAATGATAATTTAAATCTTGCCAAAGAGAAGGATAAACTAACTCAGGAAGTTGAAAAACTAAAATCTAAAATAAAAATTTGCTAAAAGATAAAGAGTTAATTTCTAATGAAAATGTTAATTTAAAGAGAGAAGTTGATAAATATAGAAATATAGTTGATAAATTTATATATAGCTCTAAAAAACTTAATTTGCTATTAAGTAATCAAAGAGCTGTTTTGATAAAGCTGGATTAGGATATAGACCTAATAAAAAGCAAAAATATTTAAAAACTTTTTAGAAAAAATAGGATAAAATGATTTTTCATGTTATTGCTGTAACAAGAAGGACATAAATCCTATGAATGCAATCTTAAAAACTTAATAAGAATTTAAGTATTAAAGAAAGAAAATTGGGTTCCAAAGGAACAATTTTTATGCTCTAACCATGAAGGACCCAAGAAGGCTTGGGTACCTAAAAGAAAGATGATTTTGCAGGAGTGTCTTGCAGCCATCAGATGAAAAGAAATGGTATCTTGATAGTGGTTGCTCAAGACACATGACGGGTGACAAAGATCAATTCATCACCCTTGAAAGAAAAAGAGGTGGAGTAGTTACTTTTGGTGATAATGGTCAAGGCCATATCATGGGATTGGTAAGATTCAAATTACTCCATCTACTCATATTGATAATGTTTTATATGTTGATGGACTTAAACATAATTTAATAAGTATTAGCCAACTGTGTGATAAAGGTTTCAAAGTTTCCTTTGAAGCTTCTGTTTGCACTGTTACTAATCCCATTGAATAGCATTATTCTTGTTGGTAAACGTTATGGCAATGTGTACTTAATTGATTTGAGTAATTTATCTCCAAGTAATCATTGCTTAGTTGCTAATAATGCTAATGAATGAGATTGGTTGGCTATGGCATCGTAGATTAGGTCATGCAAGCACACACCTAATTTCAAAATTATTGAAAATGGATTTAGTTAAAGGTATTCCTAGCTAAATTTTGAAAATAATCGAATATGTGATGCATGTCAATTTGGAAAACAAACAAGAACTTCTTTCAAATCTAAGAATGTGTTTCAACTACTAGGCCACTAGAGCTACTACACATGGACCTTTTTGGACCTACTAGAACCACAAGTCTAGGAGGAAAGAAATATGGTCTTGTGATAGTAGATGATTACTCTAGATTCACTTGGGTAATATTTTTGGCTCACAAAGATGAGACTTTCTCAATATTCCTGAAATTTTTAAGAAAGTCACTAATGAGAAAAACACTACCATAGTGTCTATTAGAAGTGATCATGGAACTGAATTTGAAAATCACTTATTTGAAAAATTTTGAAAAAGGCATACATCATAACTTTTGCACCTAGAACACCACAACAAAATGGAGTTGTAGAAAGAAGAATAGGACTTTAGAAGACATGGCCCGTACCATGCTATGTGAAAGCCAACTTCCAAAATATTTTTGGGCGGAAGCTATAAACACAGCATGTTACATTCTAAATAGAGCCCTAATTAGACCTATCCTTAAGAAAACTCCCTATGAACTATGGCATAATAGGAAACCAAATTTAGTTATTTTCATGCATTTGGTTGTAAATGTTTTATTCATAACAATGGTAAGGATAATCTTGGGAAGTTTGATGCAAAGTCTGATGAAGGTATTTCCTAGGATATTCTACATCTAGCAAAGCATATAGAGTATTTAATAAGAAAGCTTAGTTGTAGAAGAATCCATTCATATAGTGTTTGATGAGTCTTTAGCATCAAGTTCAGATAAAATTGATGATGAGGAAGATACATCTTTGATTGAAAGAGATATTGAAAAATTAAATGTATCTTCAGATCAGAACCTGAAGCTAAGGATGATGACTCACCTAAGGATGATGGTATTGATACTGCTCATAATGATAAAGATCTACCTAGAGATTGGAGATATGCTTATGGTCATCCTAAGGACCTAATCATAGGTGATCCATCTCAAGGTGTAAGGACTAGATCATCAATGAGAAATATCAATAATCATCTTGCATTTGTATCTCATATAGAACCTAAAACTATAGAGGAAGCTGAAAAAGATAGTTATTGGATGTTAGCAATGCAGGAAGAGTTAAACCAATTCACTAGGAATAAGTTGGACCCTAGTTGAAGACCTAAAAATCACCCTATAATAGGATCTAAATGGGTATTTAGAAATAAATTGGATGAAAATGGCATAGTAATTAGAAATAAAGCTAGATTAGTTGCAAAAGGATATAATCAAGAAGAAGGTATAGATTTTGATGAAACTTTTGCACCTGTTGCTAGATTAGAAGCCATTAGCTACTACTTGCATTTGCATGTCATATGAATTTCAACTTATTTCAAATGGATGTTAAAAGTGCATTTTTAAATGGTTTTATAAATGAGGAAGTTTATGTTGAACAACCTCCTGGTTTTGAAGATCATGAATTTCCAAACCACGTCTTCAAATTACACAAAGCACTTTATGGTTTAAAGCAAGCACCTAGAGCTTGGTATGATAGATTAAGTAAATTTTTAATTGAAAATGATTTTCTAGAGGAAATGTTGATAAAACCTTATTTTTAAAAAGAAAAGAAAAGATTTATTAATGTTCAAATTTATGTTGATGATATTATATTTGGTGCTACTAACAATCTCTTTGTCAAGAATTTGCTAAGTTAATGCAGGGAGAATTCGAGATGAGCATGATGGGAGAACTCAACTTCTTCCTTGGACTTCAAATCAAACAAAGAAAGAGGGGATTTTCATCAACCAAACAAAGTATACAAAGGAAATACTCAAGAAGTTTGGTATGGAATCTGTAAACCTCTTGGTACCAATGAGTCCTTCATGCAAGCTGGACAAAGATGAAGATGGTAAGAAAGTAGATCAAAAATTATAGAGGTATGATCGGATCTCTCTTTACTTAACTGCAAGTAGCCAGATATCATGTTTTTGTTTGTTTATGTGCAAGATATCAATCAGAACCTAAAGAATCACATTTAATTGCTGTTAAAAGAATCTTTAGATATCTAAATGGAACTAAAAATGTAGGATTATGGTATTCTAGAGACTCAACACTTAAATTGATTGCTTATTCTGATTCTGACTATGCTGGATGTAAATTAGATAGAAAAAGTACAAGTGGTGCATGCCAATTTTAGGAAGTAACTTAATCTCTTGGTTTAGCAAGAAGCAAAATTCGGTTGCATTATCCACTGCTGAAGCAGAGTATGTTGCAGCTGGAAGTTGCTGTGCTCAAATCCTTTGGATTAAGCGACAACTTGAAGATTATGGCATCACACTTGATAAAATTCCTATTAAATGTGATAATACTAGTGCAATCAATCTAACTAAGAATCCAATCAATATTCAAGAACTAAACACATTGAAATTAGAAATCATTTTATAAGAGAACATGTTTGATGACCCAATTGAGGATTTTGATGATTAACAAAACTATTTGAGTATAACATTTGATGTTACTAATGATTTTGATTAAGTTTTCAGTTTATAAGTCTATTAATGATCAAAATCAAGAAGGAAAATCAAGTTCTGGTTTGAATCTAATGTCAAGGTAAGACTGCAGACATTAGAGTCGACACATGGAATCGCAGAGCCGACTCCGAAAATGGCACAGACTTAGAGTCGACTCCGGGACTGTGAGAGCCGACTCTATCAGAAACAACAGAACGTTGGATTTTCAGGCCACGACTTAGAGTCGACTCCCAGACTGTTAGAGTCGACTCCAGAAGAATTTTGTGTCGACCCCAGAAAAGTCAGAGACGACTCCAGATCGAGCGGATTAAATTATTTCGAGTTAGAGCCGACTCCAGAAAAGCCAGAGCCGACTCCAGAATGTCAGACACGGCTCCAGAACTGTCAGAACGACTCTAAACTTTAACTTTATCTATTTTAATCCCAACGGCTATTGTTATTTATGGATCTAATCCTTTTTCACTTGCTTCTAACGGATAGTTTCGCACTATTTGTGGATTAATCGGATCTATAAGAAGAGGGTGATTGCATCCCAAAAAAAGAGAAGAAGAGACAAGAAAGAGGCAAAAAGAAAAGAATAGAGAAAATCCTTGAGATCCATCAGAAAAGAAAAGAGGGAAAACCTGTAAGGAAAGATCATACTCATTCCCCAAAAGAAGAGAAAGAGATTCCAAGCCTTTGCTGTTCTACTTAGAAGAAATCTCAAAAGAAGGAAGAAGCCCTAGTTTTTCCAATCTTCTGAACCTCAAGAGCATATTCAAAGGAAGATCCATTCAAAGGAAGAGAAGGAAGAAGCCACCAAGATCTTCGAATCAGGCTTTGGTTCCTAATCTCTATTTATTGTTTCATTATTGTATATTTGCTCATTGAAGGAGCAGTTTGCTTTTGTAAATCAAATACTGTTTGCTGGGTCAATCTGGTGATTGATTCAGTTGAGGCTGTTAGCCTTGTGCAAGCATTTGCTTGTGGTTTTAGGTTTTGTGCTGGTGAGCCTTGAAAACCAGCTGGGTTCGTTGTGCACCCGGGAAAACAACAAGTTTGAGTTGTGAGCTTGCAAAACAACTCTGCTGTAATCAGTTTGATTATAGTGTGGACCCAAGAGGTACTTGGGAGTGGACGTAGGTGTAGGTACACCGAACCACTATAAAATCTATTGTGTTTGCCGTGATTGTCTCTTTATCTTCAACTCTTCATTTATAGTTGCTTAGTTTTAAATCTGTGAATCTAAGTTTTTATTTCCGCTGGGGGTTATCTTTCAAAAGAGTTTAATTTTTGAAAAACCCAATTCACCCCCCCTCTTGGGTTGCTATCTGGACCAACAATTGGTATCAGAGCTAGTGCTCATTTGATTTGATCTAACGATCAAGAGTCAAAGATCCACATGGCAACTCAAGCTGGTTCATCTTTTTCGAAGGTCAATCTACTAATAGACCACCCTTATTTAATGGTTCTAACTATGGTTATTGGAAGGCTAGAATGAAAATATTCATTCAAGCACTTGACTATGATCTATGGAGTATTATAGTCAATGGACCACACACACCCACTGCTAGAGTTAATGGCATGGAGATTCCTAAACCGGAAACGGAATGGGATGAACATGATAGAAAATTGGCACAACTCAATGCCAAAGCAATGAATGTCTTATACTGCTCATTAGATGCAAATGAATTCAATCGCATATCTATTTGCATTTCTGCTAAGGAAATCTGGGATAGACTTGAAGTTACCCATGAGGGAACAAATCAAGTCAAGGAATCCAAGATTAACATGCTAGTTCATAAATATGAATTGTTTAAAATGGATGCATGTGAATCTATTGCTGATATGTTTACAAGATTTACTGACATAGTTAATGGTTTAAAAAGTCTTGGTAAATCTTATGATAATTCTGATCTTGTGAGAAAGGTCTTGCGTTCCTTGCCTAGGACTTGGGAAGCTAAGGTGACGGCAATACAAGAGGCAAAGGATCTAAGTACACTACCCCTAGAAGAACTATTGGGATCCTTGATGACTCATGAGCTTCAAATCAAGCAACATGTTGATGATGATGAGTCAAAGAAGAAAAGAACTATGGCTCTTAAGATTTCTGAATATATGGAAGAGCCTCATGAATCCGAAGATGAAAGTGATGATGAGGACATGGCACTCATCACAAGAAAATTTAAAAGATTCATGAAGAAGAAGAAGTTTGAAAAGAAAAAGCCCTTTGCAAGAAAAGATGAGGACAAGGGCAAAGAAAAGGAAGTTATTTGTTTTGAATGCAAGAAGCCGGGTCACTTTAAATCTGAATGCCCTCAACTAAAGAAAGGCACCCGGAGGTTCAAAAAGAAGGCAATGATGGCCACATGGAGCGATTCGGAAAGCACAAGTTCCGAAGAAGAAGAAAAGAGTGAAATGGCCAATCTATGCTTCATGGCGGACAATGATGAGGTAAGTCCGAGTTTTCTTGATGACTTCACTTTGATGAATTGCATAGTGCTTTTTATGAATTAATGGATGATTTTGCAAACCTAAGTTCAAAGAACAAAGATTTGAAAACTCAAATGCAAAAACTATCATTAGAAAATGAAAAGCATGTTGTTGATAAAGAACTTTTAATAAAAGAAAAAGAAAGTTTGAAAAATGAAGTTGATAGACTTAAGCCTATAGTTGATAAATTTACTCTAAGCTCTATCAAACTTAATATGATTTTGGAAAATCAAAAGGCTGTTTTTGATAAAGCTGGATTAGGATATATCCACTTAAAAAGCAAAAATCTTTGAAAAA
>UESW01004018.1:773910-1032038 GCA_900491605.1 Calamus simplicifolius
AGAAGCTGGACCAAGCTCTCAACTTCCACATCAGTCAGCAATGGCATCAGAAAGATTTTCTGAGGAGCAAATTGGTCAGCTTAGGGCTTTACTTGCTGAGTATGATAGTGTAAGAACAAATGATATGTGTAAATTAAGAGAGGAGTTCAATCAATTAAAAGATGAGATTAATTCAAGACTCGACATGATTTCTTTTTCACTTAGCAATTCCGTCGAATCCTTTAGCGCTGATCTTCATAATATTTTTGAAAGGATGGAAGGCATTGCTGACGATTCTGGAAAGTATCTTCATGCTACAAGTCAACTAAAGAAAGATATTGACCTTGTCATTTCTCAAATTGAAGCATTTCTTGAAAGTTTTAAGAAAACCCAAAAAGATGATGTTATGGAGATGATCGGACATCTAAAGAAAATTGTGTACAAGCATATTTGATATTCAATCCTAGGTTGTATCTTAGGATTTCTTATTTTCTTTCTTAGCATGTATATAGGATTTACATACTTAAATCTGTCATTTTAGAATACATGTAATAGATCTTGCTTTGGAGTACAAATGGTTGAATGAATGTTACACTTTTATTACAAATTTATCTTTGATTGAATGTCAATGAATGAATTTCCTATCTTTATTCGAACCAACATCCTCGCTTTGATAACATTCCTTATTTGCCTTTAAAACTCACCTTATTGTTGATAACAAAAAAGGGGGAGAGATGAGTGTATAATGCATAAAAAGGAAAAAGAGAATGAAGAGAAAGAAAATGAAGAACACTTCTGAGAATAGAAAGAATGAGAGATTTTTTTCAGTCTATCTACATAGGGGGAGTTATTCAATGTAGGGGGAGCTTAATAAATTTCTCCATATAAAAGTTGAATCATTTTGATTGATGTCATGTTTTGTTTATCTTTATTCATTTTGAATGTTGGCATCAAATTCTCTATTACAAAGTCTCTAAGCTTTAACAATATCTATAATTCTCAATTCAAATGAATTTCTCTAATGCATATACTCAAAGTTTTTGTCATCATCAAAAAGGGGGAGATTGATGACCCAATTGAGGATTTTGATGATTAACAAAACTATTTGAGTATAACATTTGATGTTACTAATGATTTTGATTAAGTCTTTCAGTTTATAAGTCTAATTAATGATCAAAATCAAGAAGGAAAATCAAGTTCTGGTTTGAATCTAATGTCAAGGTAAGACTGCGGACATTAGAGTCGACACATGGAATCGCAGAGCCGACTCCAAAAAACGGCACAGACTTAGAGTCGACTCCAGGACTGTGAGAGCCGACTCTATCAGAAACAACAGAACGTTGGATTTTCAGGCCACGACTTAGAGTCGACTCCCAGACTGTTAGAGTCGACTCTAGAAGAATTTTGTATCGACCCCAGAAAAGTCAGAGACGACTCCAGATCGAGTGGGTTAAATTATTTCGAGTTAGAGCCGACTCCAGAAAAGCCAGAGTCGACTCCAGAATGTCAGACATTGCTCCAGAACTGTCAGAACGACTCTAAACTTTAACTTTATCGATTTTAATCCCAACGGCTATTGTTATTTATGGATCTAATCCTTTTTCATTTGCTTCTAACGGATAGTTTCGCACTATTTGTGGATTAATCGGATCTATAAGAAGAGGGATGATTGCATTCCAAAAAAGAGAAGAAGAGACAAGAAAGAGGCAAATAGAAAAGAATAGAGAAAATCCTTGAGATCCATCAGAAAAGAAAAGAGGGAAAACCTATAAGGAAAGATCATACTCGTTCCCCAAAAGAAGAGAAAGAGATTCCAAGCCTTCGCTGTTCTACTTAGAAGAAATCTCAAAGAAGGAAGAAGCCCTAGTTTTTCCAATCTTCTGAACCTCAAGAGCATATTCAAAGGAAGATCCATTCAAAGGAAGAGAAGGAAGAAGCCACCAAGATCTTCGAATCAGGCTTTGGTTCCTAATCTCTATTTATTGTTTCATCATTGTATATTTGCTCATTGAAGGAGCAGTTTGCTTTTGTTAAATCAATATACTGTTTGCTGGGTCAATCTGGTGATTGATTCAGTTGAGGCTGTTAGCCTTGTGCAAGCATTTGCTTGTAGTTTTAGGTTTTGTGCTGGTGAGCCTTGAAAACCAGCTGGATTCATTGTGCACCCGGGAAAACAACAAGTTTGAGTTGTGAGCTTGCAAAACAACTCTGCTGTAATCAGTTTGATTATAGTGTGGACCCAAGAGGTACTTGGGAGTGGACGTAGGTGTAGGTACACCGAACCACTATAAAATCTATTGTGTTTGCCGTGATTGTCTCTTTATCTTTAACTCTTCATTTATAGTTGCTTTGTTTTAAATATGTGAATCTAAGTTTTTATTTCCGCTGGGGGTTATCCTTCAAAGAGTTTAATTTTTGAAAAACCCAATTCACCCCTCCTCTTGGGTTGCTATCTGGACCAACATAGCTAACAATAAAATTTGCCTTGATTATGTTAGTACTGAAGAACAATTAGCTAACATATTTACAAAACCTTTGAGTGAAGAGAGATTTTGTTATCTTAGAGGTGAATTAGGGATTTGTGATCCTTTGGAATGACTTTGAAACCCCTAAGGAATGATTATCTAGTTTTCTATCAATTTATTGAGATTCCTTTCATAATTTTAAGGACAATTTATCTAGTCATTTGAGCAATTTGATTCCTCACATTCCAAAGATTTTTTAAAAATTTATTGACCTTATTTTGACAAGTTTCGGCTATTTGAAACTCATTCATTTTTCTATGAAACTATCAGTGGAATCGACACCTCAATTTGAGGAGTCGACACCTCTTCTGTGTCACTCTCGGTCTTTGACCTTGGAGCCGACACCTGCTTAAGTGGAGCCGACTCCAGTTCGGGCGCTAACTGTGTTAGCGACTTGGAGTTGACACCCGACTTTGCGGGAGTCAACACCTGATGGACCCAAATTGACTTTATTAGGGCAGAGTTGACACCTTCTCAATTTTATCTTCTCCAAACCCTCTCCAAATCTTCTACAAACCCTCTCCAATCTTCCCAAAGTCAAATACTCTTCAAATCAACCATTCCCTAAGATTTCTATGGCACCTAAGCATAGGGGATCGGTCTTTGATGCTTTCGTTGCTACAAAGAAGCGTACGGCTAGGCGTCCCGTCCAAGAACCTACTCCAAGTGATGATTCTTCTTCAACTCCCTCAGATAATCCTGGCCCCTCCTCTCCACAGGTAGATACCCTTGCTAGGCGAGTTATTACCATGGGTAGGAAAGTAGATTTTGATTTCTTTGAAGCCGAGGGTTTTGACATTGGTAGACAGATTAAAGAACTCGGCTAGGATAAAGTTTGTTCTTAGATGTTCCTACTTATCCAACTCTTGTTAAAGAATTTTACCTGAATTTATCTAGAGGAGATGGTGGAATTGTTAGTTCAATAAGAGTAAAGAGAATTCATCTTACTTTTTAAATTTTAGAAAATCTGTTAAGTATTCCTGTCACTGGATTTGTTGCAAATATTCACAGTGAGAGATCAGCTGCTTTATCAAGAATGTTAGGAAGAGAAATAACTGAATTTGAAGAGGTTAGGGCAAACCAATTGTCACTTGAGCTTAGGCTGTTGCATAACATCTGCAGTAGGATTCTATTTCCCAAGACTGGTCGTTTTGAGTATGTCTCAGAGCGAGACATTGTAGTCATGGATAGTATCTTGACAGGTCAGCCAATAAGTCTTGCTGGAATGATGATATGGTATATGGCTAAGGCCGGGGGTAAGAGGAGATCTTCACTACCTTATGGGATGATCCTTACCTTGGTTTTTAGAAGTCAATGAGTAGCTATTTCTGAGAATGAGCCATCGAAGAACCTTAGGCACACTGACTACTACAGCTTAGCCACTATGCATATGATGGGATTGTGAAAATGAATGGAAAATGGGAGAGAAAAGGTCATACTGGAGACAGGGTTGCTGTGACTAATGTGCCTGGCCCTTCTGAGGCAGGACCATCTGTGAGACACAGCTCACCAGAGCCCAGTCAGAATGTACCTCCAGCTCCATCAGTTCCTTCTACTTTTGATCAGTCATCTATTATTTTTTCGATATTCAGTTAGAATAGCTTAGAAGTATTTTTGCTACTCACAAGGAAGAGATGAAATCTGAGCTAGATAGCCAATATATGAACCTGAGAGAGACCCTCTATTCTTTGGATGAAAGAATTGGCAAAATTGAGTCTATACTTGGAGCCTCCGCTGAATCCTTAAAGAATTATCTCAAGAACATTTTTAAAGAACTTAAAGATATTGGTGGAGACTCAAAGACTTATTCCAGATGCAATGCTGAGCTTCAGGACAAAATTATGACTGCATGTGCATTTGTTGATAGAAGACTAAAAGAATTTGTAAGAACTCAGAGTGAAGGAATGGGAAGAATATTAGAAGATTTGCAAAGACTCATTAGAACTAACTTTTGATTATATTGTAATGAAGTTTCTTTGATGTTATTTAGTCTAGTTTGATGTTGATTTACTTTTTATTAAAAGTTCTAATGTAATGAAGTTTTGATGTAATGAAGTTTATTTTTGCAATATGATGTAATGTTTGACATTTGATGTAATGAACTTATTTGATACTTAATGAATATCATTTGATCTTTGAAGCATCTATCAATTTTGTCATTTCACTTAAAACTTCGTAACCTTTTGTTGATTACAAAAAAGGGGGAGAAGTTATTGATAGTTGTATATGCATTGAAAGTATAAAAGGGAAGAGTATTTAATTGCATATTTGTAGATGCATTGGAACAATTAAACTTAATTAAATGTCATATATGCATTGAAAGGATGAATAGATGTTAAAATTGATATAAATGTTTAATTGGTATCAAACATTAAAAGTTTACTGTTAAAAGAAAAGAATAGATGTTTAATTGAGTATCATAGGGGGAGCTACCTCATTCAGGGGGAGCTTACCTATGAGGAATAAATATTTGAGAAATTTGATTTGAAAATCTTAATGTTTAATCATGCATATACTCATTATTTTATAATCATCAAAAAGAGGGAGATTGTTGATCGAATTATTGATTTTGATGATTAATAAAAGACTTGAGTATATTCATTTTGTTTCTAATAGATTTAATAAGTGTTTCAGGAATTAAAAATGTTTGATCAATCAAAATGGATAAAGAACATGTTTTGAATCAATGTTTTAAAAGAAATTTTCAAAGTTCAGAGCCTGGAGTCGACACCCAAATAGTCAGGAGCCGACCCCAAGGCGTATCAGAAGATTTCTGGGATTTTGGCACGGCATGGAGTTGACACCAAGGTTTCGGAGCCGACTCCAATCTGAGATACACAGAAGTGCATTCTATTTCAGTTTCTGGAGCCGACACCTAGAATTCGGGAGCCGACACCTGAGATTTTGGGAGCGGACACCTGAGTTTCTGGAGCTGACTCTAACCTGAGAACAGAGAGCGTGTATTATGGACTTTTCTAGAGCCGACAGTTAGAGTTTCTGGAGCTGACTCCCGAAAGCGACGAGCCGACACTTACCTTTCTCGGAGCCGACTCCCCAACAACTTTTTTTTTACTATTTTTGAACACCCAACTTGGAGCCGACACCTGAAAAGTTGGAGCCAACTCCAACCTATCAGGAACGGATTTTTCATCCGTCAGAACGTACTTCAACGGTAAGATTTCTTTTCACCTAACCTCTAACGGCTATTTTCTTTATGTGTAGAAGAATCCAAACATCTCCAACGGCTATATTTCCTACCTAAAACTTGGATTAAGGAGATATATAAAAGGAAAAAACCGTCCGTTTGAAAGTGTGGAATAGAGAGGAAAAATAGAAAAAGGAAAAGGAAATATTTGTGAAAAATCCAAAAATCTTGAGAGAGAATCAAAAGGAAAGACTCAGAGCTAACATCAACCAATCCAAGAGAGTCCAAAGAGAAATCTAAGGCATTCAAGTTCAAATCGAAGGATTTCCAAGTGAAGAAAAAGAAAGCAAAAGCCCTGATTTTCCCAACTTCTCAACTGCAATCTTTGTGAAGAATCTGAGCTGAGGCCTGATTCAACATTTCAAAGGAGAAGAGGAAAAGAAGAAAAGATCAAATCAAATTCGCTTCAAACATGCTTTTCTTACCCATGTTTATATTGCATATTTGCTCACTTAAGGAGCTATCTTATATTGTAAACTCTATTTTTCATAGTTGTTGGCTAGTTCAATCAAGGGATTGAATTAGTGAAGTGGTATACCTCGGTACAAGCTAAGGATAGCTTGTGGTTGTGTTTTGTGCTGATGAGCCCGAAAAACTAGCTGGGTTCATTGTAATCCTGGGGGAAACAACAAGTTTTGAGTTGTGAGCTTGTAAAACAACTCGGCTGTAATCAAGTAGATTATAGTGTGGACCCAAGTGATATTTGGGAGTGGACGTAGGTGTTGGATACATCGAACTACTATAAAATCCTTGTGTTTACCGTGTTTTGACTCTCTCGCTCTATCTCTTTATTTGTGCTTAATATTTATCGTGCACCTAATCTCGTTTATTCCAAAGCATATAGTTTTTAAAATATTAAATTTTTTAAGAACCCAATTCACCCCCCCCCCCCCTTCTTGGATTGCCATCTGGGCCAACAGAGAGGTTCGGAGGATAACTGACCTCAAACGCTAGGTAAAAGTCACTCTCCTTTAATACCCCGCCAGCTAGGGCTGACATGGCCACCTCATGGTTAAGGTGATCCACTTCCAGCATGACCATGTTAAATCAATCGAGATAGTTCTTCAAGGATTCCCCCTCTCTTTGCTTAACTTCAGAGAGTGAATCAGATCTCTGCCGGTGACGACGGCTGCTGACAAATTGGCTGATGAAAAGGCGGCTCAGCTCGTTGAATGAACCAACGGAACTTGGTTTTAAGGCATTAAACCAGGTTCGAGTGGACCCTCTAAGAGTAGAGGGAAAGGCATGACAGAGAATCGCATCTGATGCCCCATGGAACATTATGATCGATCGAAAACTACTGAGGTGGTCATCGGGATCGGAAGATCCGTGATAAGACTCGATGGTGGGCAGCTTGACATGGGAGGGAATCACTTCCCCCATGATCTCCTTGGAGAAGGGAATGCCCTGCTCCACCTTCGGCTGGGATGGAGGAGCTTGCTTGGCGGTGTCTAGTTCCCGATGCCATTTTCGACGCATCTCCTGTATCTGCTGCCTGATACCTTCATCCAGAGTGGCAGGAGGGATCGGACGATGAGAAGACGGTAGTGGTGTTAAATCCTGAGAATATATCGGGGAGGGAGAGCGAATGCACCTGGATCTAAGTGGGCTCTTCCTTCCAGCTTGTTGCAGCGTCGATCTCATCTTTGCAGGCCGGCGACCGCGATCCGCCACCCCAGGCGGATCGGAAGAGGAGATTGCAGGCGGAGTGGGGGCAGCAGACTCCTCGCAAGGCTGGGAGGCAGGATCGATAGGGCCAGGGATTGCCTGGAATCCCTGGATCATCTGGGTCAATGCTTGAACCTGCTAAACCAGGGTGGTGAACTGGTCCAGGGTTACCGCCATTGCTGGCGGGGAAGGAGTTTCAGCTGGTGGCGGTAGCGAAGGTGCTACATCACTGACCGGATCATGCCTTTGAGACGCGGCCTGATCTTGAGCCTCAGAGGTAGCTCTCTTCCGATTAGCCATTAAAGGATGCTTCTTCTGGTTTTTTAGTCTTGTCTCCTGGATTACAAGTTTATGGGACTTGAGGCCCTTCCTCTAGCGCCAATCTGTTGCCGTGGAAATGTGTTCTCTGACTCGGGTTCACTTCTGGCTCCGGGTTCGAACTTCGATCTCGTCATCCGGGGTGGAACCTGCAAGATAGTCCGTGCTCGCAGAGGATTTCCTTGGGGTTGTCCTCTGCGGGGGACCCTCCGACGCCCAAGTCAGTGGAGATTCACAGCAAGCAGATGTGAGGAGAAGACTTTTCACAGAAGAATCTTCCTCCAAGCTCTTGATCGAAGCTCTAATGGAGTGATTGATTCCGTAAAACCAAATGAGTGTACAAGGTAATTTTTTGTGCGTACCTGAGAAGTTAAAGTGTTGTGGTATTTATAGAGGATCACCTGATTCTCTGGGCACGTCGTGGGGGTCCAAAGTTGTTATGATTTGAAATGGATTCGAATCGAGTTTGTTACGAGATCGGTATGATATGTATCTTGTCAGTTAGAAGATCGACGGCTAGGAGAGCTGGCTGATATCTTGGGATCCACAATTGCGTAGGCTCTAGGCCACTCCTGGGTATGATTCTCCGTTTGGAATCTTGTTCAGTTTCAGCGAGTAGGGACTCTCCCATGCTGGATTCTGCAGAGGTATTTTGAATGTCGTGGTTGGCCTGGACGAGGAATAGCTTAGTTTTCCGAAGTATAAAATGGATCGGCTCGAACGTCCGAGGAATAAGGATGGCTCGGCTCGAATAGCCGAAGCATAAGGGTAGCTTGGGTTACCGAGGAATAAGGATATCTCGGCTTAGATGGCCGAAGCATAAGGATAGCTCGGGTTACCGAGGAATAAGGATAGCTCGGCTCAGATGGCCGAAGCATAAGGATAGCTCGGTTGTCAGGGTGACCCGATCCCATCAAAGCTGATTTGACCTTGTCGCTAGAATGTCACGCCAGCTGGCAAGCGGAGTGTTTGGATTGGACGTGATCTCATCGCTGATGTGAGCGATCAATAACACAATGATGATTTTATCCCTCATCAGTCATTATTAAAGCTTACAAGTCCGGTTGGTTCATCTAGCAATTTAAGCCTAGCATACAGACAAAATCCGCTAATGGATAGGGTTCAGAATCTATATATTGTGGTTCAAGCCCTCTTCTTGCAGTTACTAGCCTTAAAATACTCCCATTTGATCTGTTCCCAATAGACGTATTCATGGGCGAGTTCAACCATAAGCAGGCTTAATCCAGGCTTATTCAGACGTCAGCGCAACTAGGATTCCGGAGACGCCTCTGTTGCATGCCCAAAAGCTCAATCCTTGATCAGACTTCCGGTTTCTAGTAGAGCCCTAAGGTAGTGTTTGATTCCCAAAAAATATTTTTAAATAAGTATATAGGATAACATTTATATAGGGGATAGCTAAAGAGAAAATCATCTTTTTTAAATAATAACTTTGCCATCAAGGAATAGCTCTAATTATTTCTGATGCCCCTAGAGAATAAATTCAGGAAATAACCTCTGGTTAAACTTTTTCAAAGTTATTCCCTATAATTATACCTTTTAAAGATAAGGAATCCCTCTTAACCTCTATTTCAAACACAGCCTAAACTTTTTAACTATTTTTTTAATATTTAAAAAGTATTAATTTTTTTAAAATATCTTTGAAGAATATAAATATGAATCACTAAATATTATCAAAAACCTACAATATATATGTCATTCCATTAACTCCGCATATCAACAAAAAAAAAATTTTGTTAATTAAATCTACAAATCATCAAACATAAACAAATAACATGAGAAAAATTTATCATAATAACATATTAAAATAATTTTAAGCAAACCCAGATAGAGATAGCAATTTTCTCCGAATCCATGGGTATCCATCTACATTCATTTCATTTGGAGTGGGTATAAAGATCAGAAAATGAGTATAGATACACACATGATAATATCCATCATAAATATGGACATAAAGATATTGGTGCTCAATCTTGCTCGGTCATATACCCATCATATCAGTTCATAAATTTAGTTAATTATCTCTATTAATATAGTTCTAATCTTTCAATGAAAAACTTTACAAATAGCCATTGGCTATAATTTTTAGGGCCTGGTTCATTTATCAAGCTTGGAATTGAAAGAAGAAAAAAAATAAAAACATATTTTTTTCATTTTCAAAGAAAAAGTAAAATATGAAACAAATTTCAAAACAAAAGGTAGGCATGGGACAGGTACGGAATTTTATATAGTCATAGACATGGAGTGTATATAGATTTTTTTTTTTATAAGTATGGATTTGGAGATACCTCCTCCTCATATTCAATCCGCTTCACTTCATTATGATCCTTATTTGCAACCAGCTATGTAATATATTTGTTAGCCAACAGTTTGGATCAAGAGCTACTCCTAAAAAAAACTTGACCTTTCAAGCCCTGCCGACCCTATGCCCGCCTTCAATATATATATATATATATATATATATATATATATATGAAAAGAAGATGGGAGACTACCAGCTACTGTCCGTTGAAAGATTTGATATCATAAGATATTCTCTGTAAACTTTTATTTATCATCCCATAAATTATCATGATTTATCTCGGCAATACAGTTTCAACTACCATGACAAACGCTCTCCATGCAAAATTATTAATATTTTGTAAATAGATATAAAATTTTATTTTAAATTTATAAGTGAAAACTATATAAATGTATATCATTTTAGAAAAATTAAAGTATCATTTAATATTTTATTTATATTTTAATGTTAAGAAAGTCATGCGTGCATGAAGGCATGCATGTATATGATAATGCTTTGAAAAAACAAAAAAAAATAAATTATTCTTGTTCTGTCAACTGGAAGGGAGTATCCATGCAAGGAAACGATGCATTTGAGTCTTGAGAACAATTCTATTTTTAAGATAATATTTTCAAAAACATAAATTTAAAATAAAAGAAAATAGAAAGAATCTAAAGATATTTTCATTATTTTTTAATTAGAACAGAGAAGAAAATAAAAAAAATATGAAAATAAATAATGTTTGGTTTAATTTTTTTTATCTATCCTCTCAAAGAACGTAACTTTAAGGTTGTGTTTGATATGGTGGATAAGGAGGATATCTCCTAGATATCCCCTTATCCTCAATGCTATAGCTACAAGGAATAGTGCTGAAAAAGTTTAATCAGAGGGGATAACCCATGTTTAACTTATTCCCTATAAGGAACCCAGGATATAACTAAAGTTATCCCTTGATGGCAGAATGGTAATTTTTATCCCCTTAGCTATCCCCTGGATAAATGCTATCCTGAATATTTATCCAGAGATAGCCAAAAAGCTAACAAATACAACCTAAAAATTAAAAGGTTGAAAAAATATTATTTCAAAAAATGAAAATAAATTCTAAAAAAATCCAAATAAGGCGTGAATTTCCAACGGAAGGTGAGCCTCCTAAAAGAATGCCAGCGGCTCGCTGTCTGCTGCTGTGTAGGAGATATCCGGCATGCAGCCGAACGAGGAATACAATTATTACGATGGTTCCCATATAGCAGCAGCCGAATGAGGAATATAATTATTACCATAATTTCTCCACAGCAACAGTGCGAATGAGGAATATAATTATTACAACCAGAGATAAAAGAAGGGAGCGGAGAAAAGAGCAGGAAGAAGGGACGTCTTAGCAATGATAACGGGCGAAGGGGATCAGCTACCCAAGGAAATGATTAAGCTAATCCATAGTGATTGGGATAAGATGTGTCCCGAATACCAGAGAAGAAGGGTGCAATGATTCGGTTTGTTGTGCATGAAAGCTAAGTGCTAACCGATACGGTTGGGTGCAATCAAAATTTCATATGGACGTCATTGACTGCAGTTTCCATGAAGAATAATATTGATTTGGTTAATTAATCCCTGAGGTCAGAACATGTGATGGTGATTCCCAAGAGCATGATTCGCCTAGTGCACATATTTAAAAAAAAAAAAATTTGAGATCGAAGAGTTTCACATGGGCGATATTAATTATTTAAAGTGATCAAGATTTTTGATAGGATATGGATGAGAGATGATTAGAGGTTATTCAAATTACCACATGAGATTTGATGGTGAAGATGTTCGGTATAGGCTGGCTAATGTTTGGACCACTGATAATTACTACTCTCAACTTTCTCTCCTTCCCACTTGTTCGCCAAAGAGCCAGCATAAATAAATCCACCAAAAGGTATTTGTCCCACACCCATTCATCAAGTTGGTGTTGGACCTAGGTCTAGCTTCCAAACCTAGTTTAGACTTTAGACCAAAGATGGGTGGATATGTTAATCTTTGACTGTTGCATTCCTAATTCCAACCCCATGAGATATTCTTACATCCATCCATCCATTCTTCGTGCATCCTAAGCAATGTCATAGAATATATTTGTGTATAACTAAAGATATCCATATCGGATAGTGGATGAAGAAAAATCAATAGTAGCATTTCGTTAACAACTACTGCAGTGGTTGTTTCTTAATATATAGCTGAGACCAAAAGCTGCCTTACTTTGAGCTCAAAGTCCAATTCTAGTTAGGTCCAAATTTTTAAATTAACTCTCCTTCGTCTCTCGATCCATTTGTTTTAAAGCAAGGTAATTATATAACTCGAGTTGGATCTATATATAATTCTCTGCATCATATATGGCATATCATTTAGAACTACAAAGGTGATGAAGCTAAAGCAATTCAAAAAAAAAAAAAATCTTGGAGCACTTGATACAATTAACTCAAACCATGAACATTCTGAATAGAAAAGGAATCGAGTTGCCTGGGCTAAACCTTGATTATTTTATTCCATTATGGAAAGTCCACGTAGGGCTTTCAAATAAAGCCAAAACTTATTCTGTCTAAGATATCAACAATCAATAATTGGTTTCCAATGAGATATGTTCGTGAGAATTATTCTCATTTCTCAACAACAAATGCTCCAGAGAATCAGTTGAAAACAATTCCCTCATGATAGTAAATAGTGTGTCGATATATGATTGGTGGTTCAAGTACTGCCACAGGATTAGATGGTGTTTGAATCCTCTGGGATCTTAGTTCAAAAAAAATATATATATAGAGATAAATCTAGTAATTAAGATGTGATGAACAACAAGGTCTGAATAATACTATCGCAAAATGACAATCTCCGGCCTCCAGAATATTTAGTCATTGTCATCACGGAAATAACAAGTATTATTTGTCCAATCAAGAATTTGAGTGGATATTTTGTAAATAAAATATTATGCTTTATAATGAACTATATTGATAATTATAAGGAAAAAATTCTAGACAGTGATAGAAGATAGCAAGATAAATTAATTCCCAATGTTTGTTCACATATAGAGCTTTGATTTTTTTAAAAAAAAAATAAATTAATTTAAAGTATAGCTAAAATATCAAATCATCATCATCTTATTGTCACCCAAGTTGTAAGAAATTGTCTTGCAATATTCACTACTACATTATGCGGACTATAGAGCACCTCATATTTTCTAATACCCATTTTTTTAAATTGAAACAAACCTTAACCACCAATCATCAATGGAGCACAAAAGAGAAATATGTAACATTATAAACCAGCAACAAATTGAAAGACTGGCAAATTTTATAGGAGAAATGTGTCAAGAATATTAGCTCAAAATAAACAAGGTGTACTCATGAAAAATACAAATTAAATTGCATTAGCATAAATACAAGACGATACTAAAAGAAACTTTAAACTAAAAAATGCTTCATAATATCTGTAAAATGCACATAATTTTCCTAGTAAATACTAATTTAGCAACACCATAACCAACTAACTCGCATTATATAACAATAAAACCAAGCTATTAAATTTTATGGAATAGGATTGTCATGATGATTTTTTATGAAATGAAGTTCATTATCTGACCATCTAATCTCAATATTTAGGACAAAGAATAATCTAAAATGCATCGACTAAAATACTAAAGTAATGATAATGTCTCATTATGATAATTAAAAAATATATATTCTTAAGAGAATCGGACAGAATTACTCTAAATAAAATATAATTTTATAGTTAATATTGCAAATGATTAATTTAAAAAAAAATCTGACAAGTTAAAAGATGGGATTATAATCAATTATATTATCGATCAACTCAAAGGATTACCCCGGCTACATGCAGCAAATTTTCTTTTAAAAAAAATTCTTTTCCACCTTTAAGAATAAAAACAAACAAGAATTATTTAAAGGGACTGAGGACGCCGTAACCACTCCAACTCCCACCTCCACCGTCCACTTGGGTCATGAGTGCTGTCGTATGAGATCCCAACTGCTCCCGTGTCTGACGCTGCCACGTGGAAAGCTCAGGGCCTCCCCCCTCTCTTTTTTTTTCTTCTCCATCTCCATCCGGCCCCACTCTCCGCGGGACCCACCAACCGCACGACGGTCCGGATCGTTCAACGTATCCGGTCTAGACGTAAGACAAAACCCCAACCATCAAACCTACTCCACATCTCCCGGATCACCTCCGCCCAATTTAGATCCAACGTCCGGGATTCCGTTCGTACGTCTCCGGGCCCCACCGAGGGAATAATGGGTGGATACGTATCGCTTTCCGGTGGATACATGGCATATTTGGCAGGTGCCTCGTGACGGCATCAAAAGCATGTTGGATTCGCCAGAATTATTCGCGTAATATATTATACATTCGGGTGTTATTATTGTGTTCTTTAATTTAATTAACGTGTTAAGTTTATGGTGAGTCCAGTCTAACAACTAACAACCCTGTCTCGGTGGGACCACCACTAGCTCCGTACCGTCTGACCGCTGGTCCTATTCTCGAGTGTAGTGTATCCTCCGCCGGCGTGGGGACCACCGACCAGAGATACTTTCCGTACGCACAGAATCTTTGCCAAGATGCTCTTCTTTGAGCGGTTCAAGGATGACTCAGAAACTGGACTCCCTCCCTCTCTCTCTCTCTCTCTCTCTCTCTGTGCCGACTGTCTGAATTGGCTCTCATTTGCATCTCAGTTACAGTTGGTGGTGGTGGGGGAGAAAGAGAGAGAGAGAGAGAGAGAGAGAGAGATGCTTCCACTGGCTGATGGTTTTAAGTTGTGGAGGCAAGAGAACAAGGCTTCTTGGCAGCTAGTTTGCTGGTAAAATCTTTTATTGATTATGATACCAAAGATATGGGTCCAGCGCTTGTCTTTTTCTAAGAATGAGATGGTTATAAATAATTGAGAAGGCTGCTTCTTTTGCCTTAGTTCAAATTGCCCATCATATTCATCTAACTAAATATATACATATCATTAGTTGAAAACTCTGAGCTTCTTGTGTTTTTTTTTCCTTTAAAGTCTCTCCTTTTTGTTAAAATTACCTTATATAATGTAGCAAGAGCTTAAATTGTGATAAAGAGAGTGGTTACATATTCAATTCAAGGTTTTAAGAGAATAGGACATTATCTAAAGGCCCCCTATTTGCCAATAAAAAGAACCATTAAAAGGCTCTTCCACCCTTGGTAGATTGTCAATTATTAAAGGATAGTGATGTATTAATTACAATTATGATTGACAATTTTCGATGCTCGAACCTGATATAAAGTTAGCTAGTTTAATTTGAGTATAAATGAATTGATTCATTGGCATGATTAATAAATAAATCGATTCATAAGTTGACACACTAACTCAAAATTGATCCTCAAATGATCCAATTGTTAAAAGATTTTAATTCATGTAAATCGGCCTACCAATCCAAAGATGACTGAACATATATATTTATCTAAATTAATGTTATTATTTAATTAATTGTTATTTTATGATGATGCTTATATACTTATGTAAGAATTTTATATTAATTTATTTATCCTTTGTTTTTTATTTTGAATGAATAAATTTTTGTTTGTGCTTTAATTATGATTTTTAATATATAATTACTTTATAAATGACTTAGTATTAAACATATTACATAGGTTATAAGAATTACACAAGTTTTATACATATTATATAGATTATACGGATCACACATGTTATACGAGATACATAAATTATTTAGGTTATATAGGTTGCACAAGCCATATTGTATAACCTATATAATACATAGTTTGGGTTTATGTTAAGATTTCTGACCTCATTAATAAATAGATTAAATTTAATTGATTCATTTTTTATTATACTTTAAAGTTGATCTGATCCATTTATAACTCATTAATACAATTAGTCATCCCTAATTACAATGCAAAATAAATATGATTTTGAAATCAGATAAAATTAATAAGTGTTGCAATCTAAATAAAGAAAAGGTTGAGAAACATTCTTTCTTATTATTTATTGCAACAGGAATGAGTTAACCAAATAGTTTTCTCATTTGGATTCAAATGGCATCTCTCTCTTTACTACGCATATGCAAATGTTACTACCGATTTCATTGAATTGAAGGCTTAGAACATTTTACTTAACCTTTAGGTGGGTAGGTGTTGTTTGATTACCATGAAGAATTAATTAGTTGTAAGAAATTTCTGCAGTGTAGGTAATTTGAGAGCTTTCGTTTGGATGGGACTTGAACAACACTTTTGGTTGTCCTTAGTCAAAGTTTTAGCTCGTAGGTATCATTCAGAAAACCATAGATATCATGACGAATTGATGGAAATACTTGTCTTGACAAAAAAAGTTGAAAACCTTTGGGAGAAACAAAGAATGCATGATGAGCTCTTAGCGCTAAAATGTTGAAATTAAACATTTGCTGATATAATAAAAGCTAGTTTCACTTTCACTATCATCTAAAAATTTCATGCAAAATTATAAAATAAAGATCAGAAACAATAAATACTCTAAGAGCATTAACTCTAGTACCTGATCATCAAAAAAAAATCTTTATAGAAAATATCAAAAATCTACGGTATCTACCCATATATAAATGTTGTAAGCCAATCCATCAGAACATATTATAATCAATATCGATCGGCCGAGATAAGAGCTGAGGTCACCACTGATAGCCCAATAATTGTACAAGCTAAATTTATAAGCTGGAATAGAAAGCCATCAATTCAGTTCCACTGAAAGTAGCCGATTTTAAGCGGACAAGATATATTAACTCGAGTTGACGTTGAAATTTAAGACTTCTAGCTTCCTATCGAGTTCTATCAGGTACCTTGGCTGTAGAAACTTAATTACCACATGGGTTGTTATCGGTGGGGCGCCGGACAAAAGCCAACCAACATGCTCTTAGCCTAATTTTCAATATCTCATGGCAGGGAGCTGGTAATCCATCAATATTTCTTATTATGATCAGCAGGGAACATAGATATATATATATATCTGAAAACAAGAAATGAGTAGTTTATAAGGAGTGGAATCATGGATGAGAGTGTTTGCATATGCTATGCGCAAGTGGAGAGTACTCTCGCATGTTCCAGACTTAAACAGTAGACGTACGTGTGTTCTAGCATTAGGAGATCGAGCAAGAGGTGTTTTATAACCTATGGATACGTAAAGAAGTGGTGCTGTACATGAGGCATAACATAAATAATTAAGGCAACTTGTGCAGCATGTTGGTGGGGCATTAACCATATAGCCTGTCAAAATGGTATCTTGCTTACATATAACAGCACTTAAACCCATCCCAAATAGCTCTATTAGCCACTCTTTATATATGCTTTGATCATATATTATATACATGATGATCTATGCTTGTTGTACGGCAGAGATCGATGCTGCAGGTTAACTAAATATTCCACCACGTACCCTATATACGTTGGGATTAAGGGGTAGTACCAAGCTGTCGACAAGAGAAGGAAAAAGTTTGACTAGATACCATATCTACCACCTATATGAGACTACGTACATGGCCCACCTGCCCACAGAAACATATGAGACTACGCACATGATGGATGCCGGAGGGGCCCTTTGAGATGCTACATCCATCACCTTCACATCTCTACCTTCTCCCTACTTTGAGAAGTTCGCTTTCTTCATGAATCAAATGCTGATGAATGCAAAACTACTGGAATTGCGCGAATAAATGCATAGATTTCGCTCTTAGAACTGATGAGTACGCCACATATATGTATATATATAGCATGAATATTAGAGTTTAAATATATCTTGATCGACCCTGCAAGCATGAACTCATTATATCGAAAATTCCCTATCGTCGGCACGTAGCCATCGTCACCAGCGTCGCTGAGAGGTCCCACGGGCCCAGAGGCAATGATGGCGAGCATACTGAGGTGCTGTTGGAGCACCATTTCAAAGCCTCAGGGAGGGAGGGATAAGCTAATAAGAGGAGACCAACCCAAACATGAGCTCTGGGGCACAGGCTTTAGTAAAGTTTAGAAGACAAGCCACCCAGAGATGGTGGGGGGCCGCCCATAACGGACCGTAAGCTTTCCTCAGACCATTTCAGCGCACCCACCTCGACGTCCTCTGCTGCTGCTGCTGCTTTCTTTGTTTGGAGGGCTTTCAGTCATCCCCAAGAGGGCAGGAAAGGAGAAGGTGGAAGCCAAGCTGACCTGTTGAACAAAGATTCTATGATCCATGTCTTTAATCTTTATCTTCTTGTTTTTTTGTGAGGTTGACCCATGAGGCTGCCCACCTGGTTTGCCATTTACCGAGCCAGAAAACAGGCTGCAATGGCCCGTCTGATCGATCACCCACAGAAAGAATACCACCACCAGCATCTCATACTCCATTCACCTTGCGAGTTTCACATCAACACCAAACCTCAGCTTTTCTATATATCCAACTTCCTTTTCAAGCTGTCCATCTTCAAAACAGCTTAACAGCATATCATCTGCTTTAGAGGACTTTCAAAGCCCCCTCACCAACTCTCTGCTGCAATTTAATAAGCTTCACAACATCAACATGAACGCTTAATTAGAATTGAAACAACGCTTTGGATGATCAAAATACACAGGTTCTTGTGACACGATAACCTTCCAAAGAAAACTTAATGCGTCAGCCATGACTCAGAGAACTATGACATTGTTGCCCGAGTCTGAAGTAAATTCGAAGCAGGGTTGCTGCATTTCCTCCACTTGCAGTTCCTCAGATAAAGATGGACACGGGCAGCTGAACGGCTGGTAGCAGTGAAGTACTGCTGATATTTACTAGCAGCAGGGGGCCTTTTCTTGGCAAAAAATCTTAGAAGATCTCAGTCTGTGAGTGCTCCAAAACCATGCTCAAATGCCCATCCCCATTTAACAAGTCCGCTAGCTTCCTGTGTACTTGCTGGACAGAGGCTGAATTCAGACCACAGTTCACTCTCAGCGAGTGGAATGATTGCCACTGTGGGTGGACACAGTTGGGTGATGAAAGCTTCCGCCAATTCTCCTCATGCGCTCAGTTTTCCTTCCAACTAGTGCCAAATTGGGCATGGGAAGCGGCATGGAGATGATCAGTCATGCCATTGTATGGTGAGGTTTGATCGCTTGGTTCCTTCAGTGGATAAGAATGCCATGTGATGGACAGAGCTGACAACGCAATAAAGGAGAAAAGCTCAGTCTAATCCCATAAAGGATGCCCATCAGAAGTCTAAACGTATTTAACATTTTATTGTGAGCATAAGTTTAACATCTTTGAAACCAATAAATCCATGACATAAAGACATGAAAAATGCCAAGAAGTCCTTGCATAAAATTTGATAAGACAAGTGCTGCAGCTTTCATGTCAAACTCTATAACGAAGTGCGGGTGAGGACTGAGGAGCCTGCGGCAACCAAATTTTATTAAGTGTTTTTTTTTTAACATAAATAACCTTAACATTATAGTAGTGTTTGGTTTTAAAAAAAAAAACTATCCCGAATAAATTACAGAATAGTATTTATTCAGGAATAACTAAAAAATAATTATTTTTTTAAATAAAAATAACCCATAAATTATTTTTAATTAATTTTTTTTTAAAATTATTCTTTATAATTATAATTTTTAAAAATAAAAAAATATTCAAAAAATATTTTTTATCTTCAAACCTAGCCTAAAGCTTCTTTAACGACAGCTGCTGGATGGCCAATCATGCCTTTGGATCTTAAACTTAACAAAGAGAGCAATCTGAAAAGAGGAAGTTAAACAACTAAAAGGGCTTCATTAATTCGAATTCATCTAGCTTAATTCAAAAGAGATACCGCTGCCTGCATGCAATCAAACAGAACCAAGACTGAAATTTCCACTGCCACAGTAGTCGCCTATAATTCCAATGATAACTTGAACCGCATTCCGTATCTTCCTTGTCGTAGGAACAGTAGTTTTCTCCTGATGTTTTGCAATTTCAAAGAGAAAAATAAATATTATGATACTCGGAGCGCGATTCTTAAGACCATTTTTTCACACAAACGCTAAACAGAAAGAAATTAAAGAGCCATTTCGCACAATAGATCACAACAATGTACATTGTAAAGCGAATCTAGAATGAATCAACCTTCGGTATCAAATAAATGCATTCAGACAAGCCGATGGAAACTAATAAAAAGAAGAATGCATGGTATCAAGGCTTCATATCATCAGGATTAAACAATTATCTTTCTGCATGAAAACATTCTTACATGCTGCACTAAACAAAGAAATGGTGAAAGACTTGCGGTCAGTTTTCAAGCAGCAGCATATAGCTTGAAAGCAGAGTAAGAAGAAAGTGCAGCGGAGAACAGGAGAAAAAAAGAGTTTTGGGACTATATATAGATATTATTAGCAAAGAACCAAAATTGTTACATGACTCTTCCTGTTTCTATTTCCTCAACAACTCTATCTTATGAACAAGAAGACTTCCCTTTCTTTCTGAAACCCAATAAAATGTCATACCCCATAGGGAGGTTCAGCTTCTTCAACAAATACAATATAGGTTTCTCTGATGCCCCCACCCTCCCCCCCATGCCACCAAAATCTCGAGCAAGGTAGAAGAATAAGGGCACAGAGAAGAATTCAAACAAAAAATCCCAGCATTTCCTACGAATCCCTATTCTACAAGAGGTGAGAAAAGAATAAAATCCGAAACAGAAATTTTACACTGAAGGGGCATCTGTAAAGGCCTCGTTGAGCACATCCTCCTCACCACCTGCAAGGAACTCTGCATCCTTCTCCTCCTCGCTGGAGAAGTCCCTCCTCTCCAACTTCGAATGGGCTTGGACAAAAAGCATCTTTTGAGCCCGGTCTACTCCAGTACTCGATCGCCCGTGCGCAGTCATCCACTGGAGCATCGGCAGATTGCCCTTGAAACCACACGAGGTGGCATGAAGGAAGATAAGCCTCACAGCCACCTTCCCAAGGGACTTGAACTCGCTCAAGCAAGTCTCCCAAACCAGTCTACTGCTCTGCGGGTTAGCTAGTCTCATCTTCCCCGAGGACGGGTCGAGCTGCTTCTCCTGCACAGCTTGAGCATACAAAGGGTCCAATCCCTCTGACCTCCACTTCATGAGCTCCATAAGTGCAATGTGGGCCTCCTCTCGCAACACCAGCTCGTGATCAGCCTATCCACATCCTTCTCCTGCTCCGGCGTCAAGAACTTGAAAGGCGGGAGGTACTTCCCGCTCGAATCCTTCACCAGGTACAAAGGATCCAATACGAATGCTGCCGCCCACGCAGGGTGATAGTTCTTCTTGAACCTCTTCTCAACCACCTCCTCTACGGGCGCAGGCTCTATACTGAATTTCGAGCACCACTCCTTCACCTTCGACCTCAGCTCGTTCCACAGAGGCAGGCATTGCCCCACCAACGGCCGCTCGGCCTCCATTTCCCGACTCATATCCTTAACTAGCTTGACAACCGAGCAAACAGCCTCCAACTCGGTCCAGAAGCTCATATCCTGTATCATCTCCCAATTCCCGAGCAGCCGGCAGCTCGAGGCACAGAAGCTTGTAGTCCTCGTCGAGGACCGCCAATTGGAGGGGATGAACGAAGCTCATTACATCCTCCAGCATTGCGAAAACGGCGGCGAAGTTGCCAACAGCACCGCCATTGTGGGCAGTGCTTCTAATGAGGCGAGAGTGATCGAGCTCCTGAAGCTGGTGCTTGTGGAAGATGCTTCTTGCCTGGGAGTGAGTGTTGAAGAAGTCGGCGAGCCTCGAGCAGTTGGCGGCGATACGGTGGAAGAGGGGGAGCTCGCGGGCGAAGTCCTTGAGGAGGCTGTGGAAGCCCTGGATTTGGCAGTAGAGGTTCACCATCCAATGGTGCTGGCTTTCGAGGGTTCGCAGAGCAGTAGACTTGAAGCGGTCGGAAACGATGCCGACGCAGCGGTGCACGGGACCGCCACAGAGGCCGGAGACGGCGTCCCAGAGGACCTCCTCGGCGTAGCCGGGGGTGCGCCGCCGGTGGCGAGCTCAGCGCGGTGGAAGACGGTGGTGCCATTGGGTAGGTTGACGGAGAGGGTGACGAGGGTGTGGTCGGAAGAATTGGTGGGGCTCGACGCCAACTTCCAGCCGTCAGAGGAGATCTGGAAGAAGAGGGCGTCGCGAAGACGGGCGTCGGCGTCGGAGCGGGCTTCACCGTGGCGGGCGCGGAGGCGGGAAGGGCAAGGCGGCGGGCGGAGAAGGCGGGGAGGCCGATTTGGTGGAGGAAAGATCGGAACTTTGGGTGGGAGAGGGCGGAGGGTGATACGGCCGGGACGGATTCAAGGAGCCAGTCGGCGAGGAAGGTGAGGGCAACGTCGGCCTGGGGCTTGGAAAGGGGCGGCACAGGGGACGCCTTCAAGGTCTTGAGCCGCTTCACGCTGTCCTCTAGCATCGCCAGGGCGCCCAGGTCCTCCCTTCCACCGGAGAGCACGAGAGTGGGGTGGGGGGACGGCAGCGCGGGCGGCGGCACCGCCGCCGGGTCGCGAGGGCGAGGGGAGCGACGTGATAGGACGAGGAGGCGCTGCCGCCGGCTGGGCGCTTGCGGCCTGTGGGGGGCAGGGTGGAGATGGGGGTGGGGACAGCGGCGGAGGCGGAGGAGGGGAGGAGAAGTTGGGGCAGGTGCCGCGCTTAAGGTGTTCGGATGCAGTACGGGAGGGGTTGGAGGCCGAGAAGAGGGTGGTGCAGAGGGCGCACCGGAGCTTGACGGCCTTGGGGACGCCGGGGGATTCCTGGGAGTAGATGAGCATGGGCTCCAGGAGCCCAGTACCACGCCCCCTTCCCTTTCAACGCCTTGGCCCTCACCGTCATCAAACTCTCGTACCGCTTCCTCGCCATCCTTGCCGCCGCATCCTCCTCCGCTGGCGCCTCCACCTCCGCCGTCGGCGCGTTCGCCGCGGCCATCTAAATCAAGACAGAAGAACAAAAAAGGTCTCCTTTTTCCGTCCGTCTTCTACTAAGCTCCAACTTAAGCAGTGCACTGGCTGGTAGTGTTATTATTCGTCGACTTCTTCCTACGGGCGTGGCGGCGGCGGGGGGGGGCGGCCACGGGGAGCTGGCATTTAACTGAAGTCCGCCGGCGACGGTGCTGGGTCTGCAGGCTGGCCGACTTCCTGCTTTTGTGGCGATGGGTTTTGGGTTTTGGGCGACGGAGACCGGCCGAGGAAGGCTTGTTATTTTATTTGGCTCCCCCTTTGTTTGTTGTGAGGTTTTGGGGGAGAGGAGTGTGGGGACTGAGGACTGAGGAGGAGTAATGGGAATTGGAACCTTTTGGGTTGCTGGTGTTGTTGCGGCTAGTTGGAGCCTCTCTCGGAGGGACGGAAAAAGGGAACCTACGAAATCCAGGCCATGTGCCCAATCTTTGCTTTCTCTTCTGGTCTTTGGGTGATGGGTTGACTGCTCCTTGGAGGAGCTTTGGTCTTATTTATACACGTGTGCGCGAGTAAATACATACTATTTTTAGTGTATTTTTTATGATCATGTGTATCAAATGAGAGAATCCAGCTACTTATTTCCCCTCCCATCAGTTGATGAAAATAGTAGTAGGAGCAGCAGCAGGTAAGAAATCACCTTATAATAGAAGCTTTGTGCATCAATTCAATTATAATTCTTTGAATTTTTCATTCAACCTTGCAAAACTTGATTACATTGAACATTTGATCATGTATGATCTATTTAAGCTCTCTCAGCTTCACCACTAAATGAGTGCATGGTAATACTTGCCACAATGAAATGGAGTGAATAATTAAGCTTTGGCAAAGAGTGAAAAATTGAAATTAAATGAAAGGGGAAGAAGAAGGGAAGGCGGAACTCTTTTTTTTTTTTTCTTTTTCAAAAAAAAAAAAAAGGTAACAATCAACCGCTGGAAAGAATATTATTAAGAAGTTGATTTGTGGCTGTTTCTCATAGTTTTAGCTAATGAAGAGAATAGTTAGGTGTAGTCATCTTTGTTCAACTCAATCCTTTCGAGTTAAATTCTTTCTTTATTTTTATTTTAGCATTTATCTCTCTCTCAAAGGATCCACGTTGGAGTTGGCAACTTTAAATCTTTTTCTTACTATTTTTCAAAAGCTAATTTATTCCATCCTTTTTTAAGTCTATCCTTTCAATCCATCATTTAATAGACGTACATTGCATACATGAAAGACGCTAAGAAAAATATTTCAGGACACCTATCACGCACAAACCGATATTTCCTCATGTAACTCTTTTATCAATCAATCTGTTATATTTGGCAACAAATCCATAAGTTCCACTAATCTCTTCGGATCATTATGAAAGTCCTGCAGCATTATTCTTATATAAAGGCTATCTAAATATTACATAGATATCTCTTCATAATGAAAACCGTATAACATTATTCATAGGTAAACGCTGTGAAGATATGGTATAAATCACAAATAGCCCTCATTTAATTTCAGCCTCATATTTAATTTATATAAAACACTAAATATATAATATTTTTTTTTATCATTTTAAGACAATAAAGATATAAACTTTTAAGAATGATACACTATCTTTAAAATACTTAAATGCATAAAATCTTACGACCAACAGAATCTATAAGATGTAGTGCTATTAAAAATGATCAAGTTTTAATCATTTGATGCATGTATTAGTGATTTGCAAATCGTATTGTACTTTTTTTTCTTCTTCTTCTTCTTTAGAAAAAATTGACCCGAAATCACTTTCCTAAAGTTGTGATCCGAGAAGTACAGTAGAGGCATCAAAGGACTAGCAATCACATGCCTGCAGAACCTTATACTTGATTGATCATTGAATTGAATTTGGGTTAATTGGCTCATCGCTTTTTGGTAGCTGGTAGGTGGTTGAATCGTTCAACCGATGCCTAAACAGGTTTAATCCGCAATGAGCCCGTCGAATGGCCAGAAAACAATGCTCCAAAATAGCGATTTTGATAGAACTTAAGACATCTAATCCGATCAGGACATACCTCTGCCCATGGACAATGACAAGGCCAGTTAATTATGGCAGCCATAATTTTGTGTTCTTGAAGTTAAGCCTTTCTAATAAAAACCTAATCAAAATAAGGAGAAGAAACAAAATCGAAGGCGATGGAAGGAAATACTGAAATAGAAAGGGCAAAGGCTAACATAACAAAGAGCAGCACATACAGTGAGAGTGAGGCTAGTAGGCTCGAACCCACTTTTATAATAATCGCTAATCGTGGGATTTAGCAGGTGGGGTCAAGGGATTCTCTGTCAAACATCAGTGTCGCACCATTTGTAGTGGGATGAGGTGCATGTAGACGTATCATGTCCTTGGGAGTCATGCCGCATTGCCAATCCTCGATGGCATGGGTACACGACTGCGACGACGAGCAGCGAGGGCCTCAAACCAAGGTGGTTCAAAATTATTTTATATATAAACTCTCTGCGGCAGGCAAATGCTTCAAAATATTAATATATGTCACGTTACCTTTTATAGTCTTTTCAGAGCCTTTCTTTAGTCCCATAATCCCTCTCGACCCCTATGCGTTCTCTCCATCCGGGGTAAGCGTAGGGGGGGTGCTATTTTTTGCCTTTCTTTTGGGCAGGAGGCCCGAGACCGGCGATCTGAAAGTGATCATGGGGTCACCATTAATGTTAGGTGTAGTGGTTCCAAGTGGGTCTGGAATTAGCTTTATTTTGTGAACGATGGCCGTAAGTCACAGGCGGGCAAAAGAGAAAAAAAGCGTCCGTAATCTTTTTGCTTTGACTAATTGTGATTGGTCCCTGTTCCGTCCTCGGCCACATTTATTATTCAATAACTTTTCCATTGTAATCACCTGCATTTTTGATTTATTGTCTTGTCTATTGCTCCCCATGATCATGCGGCCATCTCTTGCAGCCTTGCACATGATGGATGCTGACTACTATTGTTAATAAATATAATGCGATAAGGGTGAGATAGTCTTTTCGCAAGCTCTCTGCCATCATTCATCACTGATGGGCTGCCATTTAAGATTTTGAGACCATTGATTTCATCTGGACTTAACAGCAGATGCAAGGGTTTTCATTATCTCTAAAAAAATTATTATTTATTTATCTATTCCTTCTTATGTCGTAAAAATTTATTGAAATAATAAATATTACAGGATTATAGCAAAAGGAAATAATGGATAATATCAATAATGGATTCTATTGGATTTTAAGATTTATTAAAGAAATTGTCAAGTGGCCAATTTATTTTTTAAGATAGTATTTACTTAATATTTTTTTAAGACAGTAAAGATTTTTTTTTTTTTTTTGCTGCTTTGAGGGTAAATTTTTTAAGGATATATTTCAATATTACTTTATTAAAAAGTTGTAGCTCTCCAACGGTGGTTGTTATTATTTTATAATGGATAATAATAATAGTACCAAACAACAATTTAGAGCAGTGGTTGACAGAGGGACCCAAAACCGTTACAATGGCTTATTTGAGACCATGCTACCTTCCGGCTACTGGTGTGGGATGCCTCAAGAGCTATATAGTGCATGAGGTCGTAAGATATCTCACCATTCCCTCCTCAAATAATAATAAAAAAATAGCAATTCGTTAATAACAGAAAAAGAAAAAAAAACAGTAATTTGGTACAGAAGTTGCAAGGCGCCCACAGATTCATGTGTTCTTTTAGTTTTCCTTTACAGAAAACGTTCAAATATTTAAAGAAGCCGAAAAGAATAAGTTTAAAAGAATAAGTTAAAATTAATTTTGATGAAAATATTAATAATATATGTAGATTCAATTTTCGTGATTCGAGAAACGAATTGACAGTTGGTGATTTTGATCTTTTGAACTCCTTGATCTCTCTCGCTGAACTGTCTGCTGCATCATGGATTGATATTTTCTGTGTCATTTGTAGTATGGACATCCGTTGTCTTATCATTAAGGAAGACTCTATTACTATTATACGTTGGCTTCGACAGGAGCCAGCTGATAGTCTACCAACTAATCCCTTAATTCATGACATTCGCTTTATGTTTCAAAGAGTTCATAGCACTCAGATTCGGCACAACTATCGAAAAGTTAACTCTGTGGCTGATTGGATCGCTGCTAGGATGGTCTATCATTCTGGCTTTTGGATCTGAATGCAGAAAGATTTTTTCTTTTCTATTCTTCTTTAAATTTTGTATTCAGATATATTGAGCTCGACTTATTTTAGATTGATGTGATCATCCCATCTGTACTAAAAAAAAAAAAAAAAAAGAGAGATGTGATGATGCTAGAAGAGTGCATTTGTTACGGGACTGACATATTTCAAGTGCTGGCTATATGCACATAAAAAATTATCATGCTCATGCCCCCATTTGACAACTCCCTTACCATCAGCTGACTCTATATTTGGCTACAGAACCTCTTACCAGATGTAAAAGAGTTTGCAAGAGACTGGAGCATTACTCTTACATAGAAATCTAGTTAGCATTCTAGTTGCTTGAAGTAGCGACATCAATGATAACATATTTTAATGAGTTGGTGTTTTCACCTAATTTTGATCAATTGATGATTAACAGCAATGTAAAATGTAAGTCCTGCAAAGATAAAAAACCAATGTAAATATAAAACGTATCATCTATATGTAAATCACTGTACCATAAGCCAGTAAGTACTGTGGATGAAATATTTTTCAAAGGTAATTATTTTTTACTATCATAGACATGGTATTGCAATTTCTAGATGCAATAAAAGTTGTTCAATATAATTACAAGATTTGGAAGCTAAGTTGGTGGCCAAAGTATATTGTGTTGAGATATATTATGCAAGAAAATTTGTGAAACATAACATGTGGAAATAACTTTATAAGACATATGAGATCATAACAAAATCCTTACATAATGAGTTGATTTCAGGAATCAAAACTGATGCCATTAAAACATAAGCTAATTGTTATAATTTTCTAGATGTACTCTAATGTATTTGAATTGTTCAGTTCATATAGCATACATGTTAATATTACGACGGTAGAATATGCTGCAACTGGCATATTGTCATGATTGAAGTGATGACACCTAGAAAATTATAACAATTAGCTTTAAATTTCAAAGACACTGATTATTTTTAAAATAGTGGTTAGGAAAGCATAGTGGCCAATTATACGATTATCTTTCAGCAAGACTAATCAGCTAATTTATTTTATTATTCAGCAAAAAGTGACACGAGATAATAATAGTAAACATTCTTCAAGCACATACAAAGTGACTTTGGTTAAGAAGAAAGCTGAATCTAAAAGTATGTAACTTAAATAAGATTGGCAAAGGTGTTTTTTTTTTGGTGAGCTGGCATTTACATAAGAGTGGTATGGCTTAACTCTTGATTTATGTGAAATATTCATGAGATTTTTTTTTTTCAAATTACTTATTTACTTATATCTTCCAAAAGAAACTATATAAATCTTAAATTGTTATGACCTCAACCTAAATTCACGAGCCATAATATGGTAATCATTGAATACTGTCAAAAATTAAAGAATAGATTTTTCTCACTTCATTTCATATATAATGCACAAAAGATTAGTTATATAAAAATCTAGCTACTAGAAAAAAAAAAACTGATTAGGCAGATCCCATGATTTATGGACTGATTAGACAGATTCTATAATTTATGAAATATTTTAATTAGGTAGATCTCATGATTTATGAAATATTCTAATTAGGTAGATCCCATGATTTATGAAATATTCTAATTAAATCAATCTGACCCTAGAAAATCAGCCTAATCATAGAATATTTTAATTAGATTAGTCTAATCCTAGGAATACAAGCTGTTAAAAATTGTTATAAAATTCTTTACACTCTCCCTCAAGCCGAAGAATAGGTATTTTTCATTTTCAGCTTGGACACTACATTATGAAACCTTAAACTACTTAGACTCTTGATAAGCATATCTGCAAGTTGGCCATGTGTGGAAACATAAGGTGTACAAATCAATCCACTCTCCAATTTCTCTTTGAAGTCTTTGTCCATTTCAATGTGTTTTGTTCGATTATGTTGTACTGGATTGTGTGCTATGCTGATTGCTGACTTATCACAATAAAGTCTCATTGGACCATCCCATTTGATTTTCAAGTCTTCTAAAATGATCTTTAACCAAAGTAACTCGTACACTCCTTAAGCCATTACTCGAAATTCTGTCTCTGCACTCGATCGTGCTACCACACTTTGCTTCTTACTCCTTCACGTCATGAGATTCCTACCAAAAAAAGTATAATAACTTGAAATTGATCTTCTATCTACAATTGACCCAGCATAATCTGCATCTGTATATGACTCAGGTACTAAACCTTTTTCTAATGTTCCTTTGAGATACTATAACACCCTATAAGCTGCTCGCAAATGGATATCCTTCGGGCTATGCACAAATTGGCTAATTACACTCACTAAATAAGCTATATCCGATTATGTGTGAGACAGATTAATGAGTTTTTCTATCAGACGTTGGTACATCTCTTTATCTACTTGATCACTATCATTGACGGTCAAAATAAAACCTTCTCACTACTATAGCTAGCGATGAATCAGGATCATATCATCGGGGATCAAGGATAATTATTTCATAAAAAAAATATAAAAATTTATTTATAATGATTATATTTAGAATAATAGTTATTAAAAGATAATAACTAATTAATTAATAAAATTAAGATAGCAGGAGAAGCAACCCAGGAATCCGAATCCACCATGCACATAGATTTTATCTTCTTTTCTTTATGTTGCAATAGCAATAATTTTTGTAAATTCAGAATTAGAATAATTTACTCTTATCAGGCACGGACCGTATCAGAAGATCATAGCAAATATATTTAGAGTATAAACTATCTAATTAATTGCAAGGTTAGGGGTCTAATCTATCATACTATGATCTACCTCTCTTAGGAATATATCGTATCCTGAGATCATGATACGTCAATAGAGGGTGTAGGCCATGTATGTCAGATTAAAACCTCGATCAGAAAAATAACTCAAAAGATATATGAAAGAATAGCATGATTTTTTTGCATAAAAATTAATAACAAAATGAAAGATAGAACCTTCATCATCATCCCAAGTTGAAGGAATTTAGCCACGCATTGCTACTGCCAGCATCCCCTCCATAATTTTTCTTCCTCAGGCCTAAATATATAATCTAAATAAAAGAAAAATAAAAAAAACTTTTGAGAAAACTCCCTCCCTCCACTACTGCTTGAGGTTCTTATTTTATAGAGCTCGTCTAGGGCTTCCTCTCAGTCAAAGTTAGAGTCAATCGGACTCAAGATCGTTCAGATATCGTAAAAAAACTGAGTGTCGTCTACATCGTTAGACTCCAAAAATTGAGCTCTTTCCATCTATAGGTTTTTTTTCTGTAAACATCCATAAAAAGTATCAATTATTAATAAATTTAAAATTAATATTTATTTTAATGTTTAAATTGGATAATAAATAGACTTATCACACCCTCCAACTTAATCATTGCTAGTCCCTTGGCAATGTAATTAAAATAAAATTATGTGACAGTAAGATTCTCTATTGCAAAATTAAATCTAGGCTTAAGGTTGAAAGAAGCTAGCCAGTATTACTAATTAGGTAATGAGTTTTTAAAGTAAATTTCACGGTCATAACTATTAGAAACTTTCTTAGAGTCCATCCATAAATCTACAGTACTAGTGTTTGTGATGGCTAACTTAGCATTTCGGTACTAGCTTGTAAGGAACAATGATATTTTCGCTTATCACCTACTTTGGTCAAGTTTCTATACACCCTCAAATTAAGCATATGACCTGAGATATCTTTCACACGACTTGATATATTTTTTATATTTTTATATTTTTATTTATATATATATATATATATGTATTTTTAGCGATATCTCCATACTGCCCACTTTTTGACGCGAACAACAACGCTTACTAAGGTGAAGATGCCCGGTTACTCGATGAAAAACCAATGTTTAAACTTATTTTTTTATTTTTATATATGCATATTTTTTTTTTTTTTATCAAGCATGTAGCTTTTTTCTTAAATTCAAGTTTTTCTCATTGGGGTGTATATCAATTACCAATTTTCAGTAATAATTGAATCTTCAATTGACCTTACAACTAATACCTAGTTTACCTCGTCAGTGTGCATATGCAATGAAAGTGCTAATAGCTTTTAGATGACCTAAGTAGGCTGCTAAAAGTCTGACCAGCTAGTCTACTCCTTGGCTCGCTATAGTAATTAGCCAATACTTTCTAACTCTATTACATTTTCCTAGTTATTTTTGCTCAAAAATTTCTTTTATGGCATATGATTTATAAAAAAATTGATATTTTTAAAAAAATATTAAGGTATTTTTAAATATTTTTTAAAAAGATTTCTCTTACCCTCCAACTTAATTTTCATTGTTCTCAATGGAATAAGAAAGAATAAAATAAGAAGAAATACCATCTGGACGAGATATGCCTCGTATAATGTTAGGAATGACCGTGCAGAGCAGTCTCTTATTCCTAGAAATAAGAATTAATAAAATAAAGGTTAAAAAAATAAAAATTTGAGTTGCCTCCCAAAAAGTGCTAAGTTTAATGTCTTCAGTCAGACGTCGTGACTTACTCTAGTTCATATAAGATCATAACCTCCCCAGCTTCTTCAATGGGTAATTCCAGGAATGGTTTCAAGCGTTGTCCATCAACTTTGAAGATAGCACCATTACTTGGATTTTTAATTTCTATCACTCTATATAGGAAGACTTTCTTTCACTATGTATGGGCCAGTCCATCTAGATTTTAATTTTCCTAAAAATAGGTGAAGTCTTGAATTGTATAAGAGAACTATTTTCCCATGAGTAAAAGATTTTCTAAAGATAGCTTCATCGTGGAAGGTTTTAGTTTTCTCCTTATAAATTTTTGCATTCTCATATGCTTCGTTTATAATTTTCTCAAGTTTACCCACTTGTAATTTTCTCTGATCTCCGGCTGCATCCAAATCCATGTTTAATTATTTTATGGCCCATATTGCCCTATGTTCAAATTCTACTAGCAAGTGACACGCTTTACCAAATACAAGCCTATAAGAAGATATTCCTAAATTGACCTTGAAGGCAGTACGATACGCTCATAGTGCATCCACTAGCTTCACTGATCAATCTTTTCTGTTAGAGCTCATTGTCTTTTCTAAGATTTATTTGATTTGTCGATTAAAAACTTTTATTTTCCCACTCGTTTGCAGGTAATAAGGTGTGGCCATCTTATGGGTGATGTTATACTTTCTCATCAGTGATGCAAAGAATTTATTGCAGAAGTGTGTTCCACAGTCACTAATGATAGCCCTTGGAATACCAAAGTGGGAGAGGACATGTTCCTTGAGAAATTTTATAATAATTTTGTTGTCATTGGTTCTGCAAGGTATTGCCTCTATCCACTTGGAGACGTAATCTATGGCTATCAAAATATATTCATTTTCTAAAGATTTTAAAAACGATCCGATAAAGTCAATTCTCCATACATCAAAAATCTCTGCAATCAATATTGGATTCATAGGCATCATATATCTCTTTGTGATCTGACCTATTTGCTGGCACCTAACACAACTTTTACAATATTCATAAGCATCTTTGAATAGGTTAGGCCAGTAGAATCCACATTGGAGCACCTTTGATGCTGTCTTTTTAGCTCCAAAATGACCACTTCAAGCTTGGTCATAGCAAAAGGATAAAATGCTTCTAACTTCTTGATATGTGATGCATCTCCTAATAATTAGGTCAGAACATTATTTAAATAAATATGGGTCATCCCAAATAAAGTATTTTACTTAAGAAAAAAATTGATTTCTGTCCTGAGCATTTCAATGCATCAAAATCTGACCAGTGGCTAAGTAATTGACTATATCGGCGTACCATGGTTCCATGGTGGCGGATATAAGTTGTTCATTAAGAAAGGACTCATTGATAGCTAGTTCATCAGTAGGTATGATCGCTAACCTAGATAAATGATCGGCCACTACATTTTTAGAACCTTTTTTATCTCTAATCTCTAGGTCAAATTCTTGTAAGAGCAAGATCCATCTAATTAAGTGTGCCTTAACATCCTTTTTTGAAAGAAGATGCCTGATGGCAGAGTGATCAGTATAGATGATTATGTGAGACCCCACTAAGTAAGAACTAAATTTTTTTAGTGCAAATATTATCGCTAAAAATTCTTTTTCAGTGGTAGAATAGTTGAGTTGTGCATCATTCAAGGTCTTACTAGCATAGTAGATCACTCAAGGTAGCTTATCAATTCTTTGCCCTATGACCGCTCCTATGACATGATCGGATGCGTCACATATCAGCACAAAAGGTTGAGTCCATATAGGTGGGTGAACGATTGGTGCCAAGATTAATTCTCTCTTTAAATATTCAAAAGACTCAAGACATTCAAATGTGAAGTCAAATTTGACTTCTTTGGCTAATAGTTTAGTCAATGATCGAGCCACTTTGCTAAAATTCTTGATAAATCTTCTATAAAATCCAGCATGTCCAAGGAATGATCTTATTTCTTTGACTGATTTAGGTGGAGGAAGATTTGCAATCTACTTTGGCTTTGTCTACTTCTATATCCCTATTTGAAATTACATGGCCAAGGACAATACATTCCTTCACCATAAATTGGCACTTCTTCCAATTTAGTACTAGATGCTTTTCCTTGCATCTTTCTAAGACCAGTCTAAAGTGATATAGGCATTCAGAAAAAAGTAGACCTAAAAATGAAAAAGTCATCCATGAAAATCTTAAGAAATCATTCTACCATATCAGAAAAATACTAATCATGCACCTTTGAAAGATAGATGGTGCATTGCATAAGCCAAAGGGCATACGTCTATAGGCAAAGATTCCTTATGGATAGGTAAACATTGTCTTCTCTTGATCCTCTGGGCTATTGTAATTTGATTATAACAAAGTATCCATCCAAAAAATAGTAAAAGTCATGCCCTGCTAATCGTTCTAACATTTAGTCTATAAAGGGTCGAGAAAAGTGATCCTTTTTAATGACAGCATTTAATATTCTATAATCGATGCACACCCTCCATTCTATTTGAATTCTTGTAGGGACCAACTCATTGTTGCCATTTTGTATCACAGTGACTCCTGACTTCTTGGGCACCACTTGCATAGGACTTACCCAAGAACTATTTGTAATAGGATAAATTATACCATTGTCAAGGAGTTTGTTGATCTCTTTTCTTATTACTTCCTTCATGGCTAGATTAAGTCTCCTTTGGGGTTCTCTTGTAGGCTTGGCTTCTTCCCCTAAGTGAATCCTATGTTGAATGATCGAGGGGCTAATCCCTTTTATGTCAGCCATGGTCCATCCTAATGCTTCTTTATTTTCTCTTAGGACATTCAGCAGTTTTTTTCTTGTGAGGAGTCTATGTCAGCAGAAATAATCACAGGTAGGATTTCTGATGAACCTAAGCATGCATATTTGAGGTGCTTAGGAAGTAGTTTTAGTTTTAATTTGGGTGCTTCCTCTATTGATGCTTTGGGTAATGGTTCAGGTACTTTCTCTAGTGGTTCAATTGAAGGTTTCTATTTTGATTTTTTATCAATTGTAGCAACCTCATTGATATGCTCTCCATCTTGGTTTATACAGATTTCTAGGTCAAGCTCTTCGTCACTAAGGTCAATTGGATCATAAACAGTTTCCTGAACATAATTTGAATCATTCATTTGATGTGTATTGGTAAGATTAAAAATATTAAGATCAATTGACATATTTCTAAAGGAAAGTTTTATTAATCCATTTCGGTAATTAATTAGGGCATTAGCTATGAAAAAAAATGGTCTATCTAAAATCACTGGGATGTGGCTCTTTGGGTTTGTTACCAACTCAGTTTCTAAAATCACAAATTCCATCGGATAGATAAAGTCACTAACTTTGATCAACACATCCTCTATTATTCCCCTGGGTACTTTCAAAGAGTGATCTGCTAGCTATAGTGTCATTCCCATCGGCTTTAGTTCTTTTAACTCTAGTTGCTCAGATACAGAGTATGACATATATTAACACTCGCCCCTAAGTCTAATAGAGCCCTGTTTATGAGGGTGTTCCCCACAATGCATGAAATAGTGGGTGACCATGAATTTTTGTATTTCACTGGCATATGGTTTGATAGGTAAGAGCTCACACTGATTACCAAAAAGGCTCTCTTGAGCACATTGGTGGTCCTTTTTTTAGTACATAAATCCTTAAGAAATTCAACATAGGCTGGGACATGTTGGATCATGTCCAGTAAGGGGATGTTCACTTTAACTTGCTTAAAAACCTCCAAAATCTTATCGAATTGGGCTGAATTTTGATTGGGCTTAAGTCTATTTGGAAATGGTGCTACAACCCTAATTTTTTATTTATCTTCTTCTGGAATGGGCTCAGCTAATGGGTTGGGCATTACATCAGACTCTGATGCCTCAGGTGTTTCGAGCTGACCCAACTCAATAAGTTGTTCAAGTGGTAAGACTTCTAATTCTTCTTTTTCTTTATATGTACCCATCTGGTTATCTATTTGGTTCCCAAATCTTAATGTATAAATAACACTTAGTTGCTTAATATGGGCTCCTTGTTTTGATCCTTAAATGCTTAGGTTTCTAGGGTTAGCTTCAAGCTTAACAGGTTTAGACCTTTATATAAGGTTTGACATAACCTCCAAGTCTCTATCCCATGGTGTGGACATTGGCTTAACATGTTCTTAAATCGGTCTAGACACTTCCAGAAAGGCTCTCCCCCTAATTGATGAAATTGGGTAATTTCGTTGATCAACTTTGTTGTTTTATGATGCAGAAAGAATTTCTCAAGAATACTTTAACAAAACCCTCACAGATTGAGATTGACTGAGTAGGTAAAGTAGATAGCCACTTTTTGGCATTTTCCTTAAGGGCAAAGTTAATTAGCCTAAGTTTCACAGTATCTTCTAAAAGTTCATGCATCCTCATAGTATCACATACTTTCTCAAATTCTCTAATAAAAATATAGACATCCTTAATTCCTATGAATTTAGGGAGCATGTTGATAATCTAAGGCTTAATCTCAAAGCTGGCAGCATTTGTTTGGGGTAGTCGAATGCACGATGGTTGGGCAAATCCAATTGGGTAGCAGTATTCTTTTAGGCTAAGGGAATGTCATAATTCCTTCATAGTTAATTTTTCTTGGTCAAGGGTAGGGTTTAGATCTATCCTTACTAATGACCAAACTTTCTTTTCCAAATTAAATTTTAATTTTTTTTTATTTTAATATTCTGCAGAGAGAGAGAGAAGAAGAGGAAAGAAAGAGAGAAAAGAAGTCTAAAGATGATAATCTAAGGAATCCTAGATCTAGAGACGATAGAGAAGAGTGTCTTAATTAGGTTAAAATTTCTATTTAAAAAAAATAAGTTGTCAAGCACTGGACTCTCTACCCTAGGTTTACCTTATATCTAGACAGCTCCTAACCGCCAAGTTTGCCTTTGAATCTTCATACTAACTAGCAACCAGCCAAGTAAGGGTAAGGTCAATGGGGGTCCCCTATTGCTTTTCTTAGACACCAAATTAATTGGCCAGGTTAGACAACGGAACCAATTAAAGAACCACTTTCCTTCATGGCTACATCATCCTTGAACCCCTTTTTTAGACACTAGTGAACCAGTTAAAACTGAGCTAGTCCAACTCTCGAAGTCTCTTGTCTTAGTGAGCTCGAAAGTCCTTAGGGGTTACCGTCTAATTAATTTTAAATTAACAGCTTAGGATTATGCAATATTCAGGGTGATGGTTTATAGGCCAAGAAAAAGGTGATGAAATTTTCACCTTATGTTATTTAGGAGTTGTGCCCTAAATGTATTTTATGAAAATGCAATGCAAGTCAAACAAGATGTCTAAACAAGTTAGGAAGTTTTTAAAGTTTATTATTTGCTTCCTTAAATTAATTATGTTTTATGAAAAGTGTCTTAGGATTTTATTTTAGGTTCTTTAAGGTAAGTTAATTAAAAATTAATTAATTAGGTTAAAAGTGGATTTATGATAAAGGAAAAATATTTTTTATATTAAAAAGAAAATAAGAAAGTCTAATAATTAAGCTAACTCAAAAAATAATAAGCTAAAGAGAGCAATAACTATTCAACAAAAAAGGAATTTTTTTACTTTTTTTTATATAGAAGTATGAATAATAATGAAACAATAAAAAAAGATAAAAAAATTGATGGTAATTTTTTATTTTATTTTATTTTTGTAAACTAATCGTGTCTAGATCCTTGGCAATGACACCAAAATTTAATCGTTGTCATTGGCGGTCAAAAATAAAACCTACTCACTATTATAGCTAATGATGAATCAGGATCGTATCCTCGGAGATCAAGAGCAATTATGTCATGAAAAGAAATAAAAAAATTTATTTGTAGATGATTATATTTAGAATAGTGGTTATTAAAAGATAACAACTAATTAATTAATAAAATTAAGACAACAAAAGAAGCAACCCAAGAATCTGAATCCACTATGCATACAGGTTTTATCTTCTTTTCTTTATGTTGCAATAATAATAATTTTTACAAATTTAAAATTAGAATAATTTATCTCTTGTCAAGCATAGATCGTATTAGGAGATCATACATGTCCATTTAGAGTATAAACTATCTAATTATTTGCAAGGTTAGGGATCTAATCTATCATGCTACAATCTTCTCTCTTAGGCCCGTACTGTATCCTAAGATTACGGTACGTCGATAGAGGGTGTAGGCCATGTATGCCAGATTAAAACCTCAATCAAAAAATAACTTAAAAGATATATGAAAGAAGAGCATGATTTTTATTGCATAGAAATTAAAAATAAAAAGAAAGATAGAACCTGGTTACATGCTTCATCATCATTCCAAGTTGAAGGAACCTAACCACGTATTGCTACTGCCAGCATTTCCTTCATAATTTTTCTCCCTCAGCCTAAATAAAATGATCTAAATAAAAAATAAAAAAAACTTTCGAGAAAACTCCTCTCTCCACTGCTGCCTGAGGTCCTTCTTTTATAGATCTCATCTAGGGCTTCTTTCTAGTCAAAATTGGAGTCAATCGGGCTCAAGATCATTTAGATATTGTGAGAAAACTCCTCAGCCATTCGTTTTACATCACCTGCTTAGTTTGCACCGAAATTATGTGAAATCATCTCTTCCTTTCTTTTCGAGCAAACAGAGTCCTGATTTAGTGTCGCATCATTGAACTTCAAAAATTAAGCTCTTTTCATCTATAGGCTCCTTATCTGCAAACATCTATAAAAAGTATCAATTCTTAATAAATTCAAAGTAATTAATATTTATTTTAATAGTTAAATTGAAATAATAAATAGACTTATCACTACTGCAGAAGCTTTTTCTGCTAGTCCAAGTCTATGATCAGGAGTTATTAGAGTACTTGTCGGTTTGCATGCTATTTTGCCTATTCTCTTGAGAAGATCTATAACATACTTTTGTTGTGAGATAAATATACCCTGCCTCGAGTGAGCCACCTTAATTCTGAGAAAATATTTCAGCCTCCCTAATGCCTTAATCTCAAACTCCTTAGCCAAACATTGACTTAAGAACCGTTTCTCATCATCATCTTCAATCACTATTATATCATCAGTACACACTAAGAGAGCTGTAACTCTCCCTAAATGTAAGTGATTAATGATCAATGTATGGCCCCCTTGACTCTGCCTATATCTTATGGCTATCATAACTCTTACAAATCTTCCAAACTATGCTCATGGAGACTATTTGAGTCCATACAAAGCTTTTTTCAACTTACACATTGTATGAGTTGCCAAGTATTTTCCATAACCTAGTGGAATTTTTATATAAATTTTTTTCTCTAGTTTTTCATGCAAAAATGCATTCTTGACATCAAACTACTGTAAATTCCAACCATAATTAGGGCTAAAAGACAACAATATTCTAATAGTGTTCATCTTTGCAACCGAAGCAAAAGTCTCTAAATAATCCATCCTATAGGTTTGTGTATACCCCTTGGTCACCAATCTTGCTTTATATCTCTCTAGTAATCCATCCGCTCTATACTTCAATGTATAAACCCATTTACAACCCATAATTTTTTTTTTACAGGCAACTTCACTAGCTCCCAAGTTTTGTTTTTCTTCGATGCCTCCATTTCCATATTCATATCTTATTTTCATTTCTCATTGGATAAAGCCTCGAACACAGTGATAGATATAGAAATGGTGTTTAGGTTAACAAGAAAAGTTCTATGAGATGATAAAAAATTCTTAAAAGACATAAAATTTAAGAGAGGATATAAAGGTCATTTTGTGCAGTCTCTAGTTTTCTTCCTAATTGCAATTGGAAGGTTTAAATCATCATCAATTTCATAAGGCTCAATCTCAGTTTAATTATAATGTAGGTTTAGAAATTGTTACCTCATTCATAGAATTTGGATTGGACTCTTGGATTGTAGGTTCAGAAATTGTTACCTCATTCATAGAATTTAGATTGGACTCTTGGATCTATATAGATTGAGGGATAGCCATCTCCTTCCTTGAATACACCTTGCCATATCTCTCATCCTCAAGAGCAAAGTTAACTCTTTCTGAAAAATTTTCTAACATAGACATAGGTATAAACATCGAATCAGGCATGAGACATGGACTTGAGGATATAGGGGAAGAACACAAAACTGGTTGAGAACTTGAACTTGAGGAAGGACATGAGGATGACGATTGCAGCTCAAGAGGAAAAAAATCCTTATCTTCCATTACAAATTTCTCCTCTTAAAGATAAGAAATAGTGTAATAGGACTCTTGTTTATTGAAGGTAACATATGTTGAAACATAAAACTTTTTTGACGAAGGATGGTAACACTTATATCCCTTTTAAGTCGAAGAATAACCCATAAAGATACATTTCAATACCCTCGGATCAAGTTTCCCCTTATTTTGACTATGAATATGGATAAACGCCACACATCCAAATATCCTAGAAACAAGGTTATATATGGTTTTTATGTCAAGATAAAATAATGAAAGCATTTCCATTAGACTTTTGAAACCTAAGACTCTAGAAGGCAATCGTTTTATAAGAAGTGTAGCTATATGAACTACTTCCCTCCAAAAAAAATTTGGTACATTCTTTTCGAACATGAAGGCTCAAGTTGACTCAAGAATGTGGCCATTTTTTTCTTTCTGCAACTATATTTTATTATAAAGTATTGACACATGATGACTCATGAACTATTCCTTCCTTCTAAAATTTGGAGTAAGAACTTGGTTGAAATAGTCCCTAGCATTATCTGACCAAAATCTTTTGATATTAACCTTGATAAGTCTATTTATCATCCCAATTTAACTATTAAAATAAATATTAATTACTTTAGATTTATTAAGAATTGATACTTTTTTGGATGTTACACAAAAGGAACCTATAGATGGAAAGAGCTCAATTTTTTGAGTCCAACGGTTCAGACGACACTCAAATTGGGACTCTATTTGCCCAAGAAGGAAGGAAAAAATGATTTTGTATGGTTCTTGTTGTAAGCTAAGGTAGGTGATGTAGAACATATAGTTAAGAAGTTTTCTTACGTTATCTTTAAGCCTAATTAACTCCAACTTTAACTAAGAGGAAGCCTTAGACGAGCTTTATAAAAGGAGGACCTTAGGCAGTAGTCCAAGAGAGGAGTTTTCTACAAAATTCTTTTTATTTTTCTTTTGTTTAGATTATTATATTTAGGCTTGGGAAAGGGAACTTATGGAGGGAATGCTAGCGGCAGCAATGCGCGGCTAGATTCTTTCAACTTGGGATGATGATGAAGCCTATAACCAGGTTCTATCTTTCTTTTTGTTCTTAATTTCTATGCAATAAAAATTATGATCTTCTTTTATATATCTTTGAGTTATTTTTTTGATCGAGGTTTTAATTTGGAATACATGGTCTACACCCTCTATCGACGTGTCGTGATCTCAAATATAATACATGCCTAAAAGAGATAGATCGTAATATAGTAGATTAAACCCCTAACCTTGCAAATAATTAGATAGTTTATACTTTAAGCGGACGTATTATAATATCCTTATATGGCCCAAGCCTGACAAGAGATAAATTATTCTAACCCTAAATTTTTAAAAATTATTGCTAGTGCAACATAAAGAAAAGAAGATAAAACTTGTTGGATGGTGGATTCAGATTCCTGGGTTGCATCTCCTACCATCTGATTTCATTAATTAATTAGTTGTTATCTTTTAATAACCACTACTCATAATATAATCCTCTATAAATAATTTTTTATTTTTTTATGAACTAATTGCCCTTGGTCCCGAAGATATGATCCCAATTTACCACTAGCTATAATATTGAGTAGGTTTTATTTTTTACCATCAATGATAGTGATCAAGTTTTGGTGTCGTTGCCGAAGAGATAGGCACAATTGGTTCACGAGAAAAAAATTTAAAAAAAATAAAAGCTAAAAAAAATCTTTTTTATCGCGATTTTGTCTTAGTTTTATTTTTTCTCTTACTTATGATCTTTTCTATTCTCTCTTATTGTTCCATTATTATTCATGCTTCTATATAAAAAAAGAGTAAAAAAAATTTTATAGTTATTGTTCTCTTTAGTTTATTACTTTTTTAGTTATCTTAATTATTAAATTTTCTTTTTTTTTAACATAAAAAAAATTACTTTCCTTCTTATCACAAATCCACTTCTAACCTAATCAACTTTTTTTTAATTAACTTACCTTAAAGAACCTAAAAGAAAACCTAAGACATTTTTTATAAAACATAATTAATTTAAGGAAATAAATAATAAACTTTAAAAACTTTCTAACTTATTTAGACACCTTGTTTGACTTGTACTGTATTTTCAAAAAAACTTTAAGGGCACAACTCCTAAATAACATAAGATGGGGATTTCATCACCCTTCTTTGGCTCACAAACCACCACCCTGCATAAGCCATTAATTTAAAATTAATTAGATGGTGGCCCCTAAGGACTTTCGAGCTCACTAGGATAAGGGACCCTGAGAATTGGACTAGCTTAGTATTAACTGGTTCCCTGGTGTTTAGGAAAGGGGTTCAAGGATGATGCAGTCCTGAAGGAAGGTGGTTCTTTAACTAGTTTTGTTGTCTGACCTGAAAATTAATTTGGTGTCTAAGAAAAGCAATGGGACCTCACTGACCTTACCCTTACCTGTTCAGTTGTTATTTAGTATCTGACTTTAAAGATTTAAAGGCAACCTTGGTAGTTAGGAGCTGTCTAGATATAGGGTAACCCTAAGTAAATAGTCCATGGTTGACAACTTATTTTTTCTAGCAAAAACTTTAACCTAATTAGGACACTCTTCTCTATCATCTCTAGATCTAGAATTTCTTAGGTCTTATCTTTAGACTTCTTCTCTCTCTTTCTTTCTTTTCTTCTCTTTACTCTTTACAAAACAAAAAAAAAAAAAAAAACTCAAAATTGCAACTTGAAAAAGGGAGTCTTGTCGATTAGTAAGAATATATCTACACTCTACCTTGACCAAGAAAAATTAACCATGGAGGAATTAGGACATTCCCTTAGCTTGAGAGAATATTGCTACCCAATTGGATTTGTCCAATCATCGTGCATTCGATTAATCCAAACAAATATTGCCAGCTTTGAGATTAAGCCTCAGGTATCAACATGCTCCCTAAATTCATAGGAATTAAAGATGCCTACATTTTTATCAGAGAATTTTAGGAAGTATTGGATACTATGAGGATGCATGAACTCTTAGAAGATGCTGTAAAATTTAGGCTAATTAACTTTGCCCTCAAGAAAATGCTAAAACATGGTTTTATAGTTTACCTACTCAGTCAATCTCAACCTGAGAGGGTTTTATTAAATCATTCCTGAGAAAAAAAAATTTACATCATAAAATAGCCAAGTTGAGAAACGAAATTGCCCAATTTCATCAATTAGGGGGAGAGCCTCTTGGAAGTGTCTAGACGATTTAAGAACCTATTAAGCCAATATCCATACCATGGGATAGAGACTTGGAGGTTATGCCAAACCTTCTATGAAGGTCTAAACTTAAACTCCAGAATCATGCTTAAGTTAATGTGTCAGGGTAACTTTATACAAAAACCACCAAATGAAGCCTGACAGTTTCTAGAGGATTTAGCAGAAAAGAGCCTATAATGGGAGGGAACTAAGGAATCTGAACCCACACCATCAAAGATAGTATGCACCAATTCTCTCCATCTATAGCTAAGAAGCTAAGATAACATCTATGATTCATAGGATAGAAGCCTTGGAACTCAAGTAACAAGCCCCGATTAATCATGTAAACCAAGTGTCTGCACTGGATGCAATGAGCCAAGATATATAGTAAAAGAGTTCCCCCACTTCATGACCCAAACTAAAAATAGTTGTGCACATGCTAATGTAACCTATCAAAGAACAACCAACAATCCTATGCACCAACCTACAACCCAAGGTGGAGGAACCATCAAAACTTTGTCTGGCACAAGGTCCTAGTGCAGACGGTCCCAACTTCAACCAGCCCACCCAAGGCCTAATTCTACAAAACAATAACCCATCAGTCAATGAGAATGAAAAGAGATGTAATTTCCTAGATAAAGCCCTGAAAACTCTAGTTAAATCCCAAGCTGACACCTATACCATGATAAATAGCACCAACACCATCCCCTACAACTAGCAGATCACTCTTTGAAAATACTCAGGGGAATAGTAGAGGATGTATTGATCAAAGTTAGTAACTTTATCTACCCAGTGGACTTTGTAATTTTAGAAATTGAATAGTGATTAACCCAAAGAGCCACATTTCAGTGATTTTAGGTAGACCATATTTGGTCACAGCTAATGCCTAAATTAATTGCCAAAATGGATTAATGAAACTTTCCTTTGGAAATATGTCAACTGATCTTAATACTTTTAATCTTACCAATACACATCAAATGAACGACTCAAATTATATTCAGGATATTGTTTATGATCCAATTGACCTTAGTGATGAAGAGCTTGACCTAGAAATCGGCATGAACCAAGATGGAGAGCAAATTAATGAGGTTGCTACAATTGATAGAAAATCAAAATGGAACCTCCAACTGAACTACTAGAGAAAGTGACTGAACCATTACCCAAACCATCAATGGAGGAAGCACCAAAATTAGAATTAAAACCACTTCTCAAGCACCTCAAATATGCATACCTAGGTCCATCGGAAATTCTTTCTGTGATTATTTCAGCCGACCTAGACTCCTCACAGAAGGAGAACTACTAAATATCCTAAGAGAAAATAAAGAAGTGCTAGGATGGACCATGATTGATATAAAGGGGATTAACCCCTCGATCATTCAACATAGATTCACTTAGGGAGGAAGCCAAGCCTACAAGAGACTCCCAAAGGAGACTTAATCCAGCCATGAAGGATGTAGTAAGGAAAGAGATCATCAAACTCCTTGACAACGGTATAATTTATCCTATTTCAGATAGTTTTTTGGTAAGTCATGTGTAAGTGGTGCCCAAGAAGTTAGGAGTAACTGTGATCCAAAATGACAATAATGAGTTGGTCCCAATAAGAATTCAAACTGGATGGAGGGTGTGTATTGATTATAGAAAATTAAATGCAACCACCAAGAAGGATCACTTCCCTCTGCCCTTTATAAATCAAATGTTAGAACGATTAGCGGGCATAACTTTTACTATTTTCTGGATGGATACTCTGATTATAATCAAATTGTAATAGCCTTAGAGGATCAAGAGAAGACAACATTTACCTATCCATATGGAACCTTCGCCTATAGACATATGCCCTTTGGCTTGTGTAATGCACCATCTATCTTTCAAAGGTGCATGATCTGTATTTTCTTTGATATGGTAAAATAGTTCCTTAAGATTTTCATGAATAACTTTTTTATTTTTGAGTCTACTTTTTCTGAATACTTATATCACCTTAAACTGGTCTTAGAAAGATGCAAGAAAGCATCTAGTACTAAATTTGAAGAAGTGTCAATTTATGGTGAAGGAAGGTATAGTCCTTGGCCTCATAATTTCAAATAGAGGTATAGAAGTAGATAAGGCCAAGGTATATTTGATTGCAAATCTTCTTCACCTAAATTAGTCAAGAAAATAAGATCATTTTCTTGGACATTCTAGGTTTTATAGAAGATTTATCAAGAATTTTAGAAAAATGGCTCGACCATTGACTAAACTATTAGCCAAAGAAGTCAAATTTGACTTCACATCTGAATGTCTCGAGTCCTTTGAATATTTAAAGAGATAATTAATCTCAGCACCAATCATTCACCAACCTGTATGGACTCAACCTTTGAGCTTATGTGTGATGCATCCAATCATGCTATAGGAGCAGTCATAGGGCAAAAAATTGAGAAGCTACCTCGAGTGATCTACTATGCTAGTAAGACCTTGATGATGCACAACTCAACTATTCTACCATTGAAAAAAAATTAACTGTGTATTTACACTAAAAAAATTTAGGACTTTCATAGTGGAGTCTTATGTAGTCATCTATACTAATCACTCTGCCATCATGCATCTTCTTTCAAAAAAAGATGCCAAGGAGCGCTTAATTAGATGGATCCTACTCTTACAAGAATTTGACCTAGATATTAGAGATAAAAAGGATACCAAAAATATAGTGAACGATCATTTATCTAGGTTAGTGATTACACCTACTGAAGAATACCTATCAATGAGTCCTTTTCTGATAAACAACTTATGTCTGCCACCATATGGTATGCCAACATAGTCAATTACTTAGCCACTGGTTAGATTTTGATGCATTGGAATGCTCAGGACAGAAATCAATTTTTTTTCAAGTAAAATACTTATTTGGGATGACACATATTTATTTAAACAATATTCTGACCTAATTATTAGAAAATGCATCTCAGATCAAGAATTTAGGAGCATTTTATCCTTTTTTCCATGACTAAGCATTTTATCCTTTTTCCATGACTAAGCTTGTGGTGGTCATTTTGGAGCTAAAAAGACCACGGCAAAGGTGCTCCAATGTGGATTCTACTAGCCCAACATATTCAAAAATGCTTACGAATATTATAAAAGTTATGTTAGGTGCCAACAAATAGGCTGAATCACAAAGAAAGATATAAGCCTATGCATCCAATATTAATTGTAGAGATTTTTGATGTATGGGGAATTGACTTTATGGGACTGTTTCTAAAATCTTTTAAAAATGAGTATATTTTGATAGCCATAGATTATGTATCCAAAGGGGTAGAGGCAATACCTTGCAAAACCAATGAGAACAAATTTTTATAAAATTTTTCAAGAAACATATCTTCTCTCGCTTTGGTATTCCAAGAGCTATCATCAGTGACCGTGGAATACACTTCTGCAACCAATATTTTGCATCAGTGATGAAAAAGTATAGCATTACCCATAAGATGGCCACACCTTATCACCCACAAACGAATGGGCAAGTAGAAGTTTTTAGTAGACAAATCAAACAAATCCTAGAGAAGACATGAGCTCTAACATAAAAGATTGGTCGGTAAAGCTAGTGGATGTACTATGGGCATATCGCACTACCTTCAAGACCAATTTAGGAATGTCTCTTTATAGGCTTATGTTTGGTAAGGCATGTCATTTGCCATAGAATTAGAACATAAGGCAATGTGGACCATAAAACAATTGAAATGGATTTGGATGCAGCTGGAGACCAAAGAAAATTATAAATGGATGAACTTGAGGAAATTGGAAACGAAGCATATGAGAATGCAAAAAATTATAAGGAGAGAACTAAAACCTTCTATGATGAAGCTATCTTTAGAAAATCTTTTACTCGTGGGCAAAAAGTTTCTTATATAATTCAAGGCTTCACCTATTTCTAGAAAAATTAAAATCTAGATGGACTGGCCCATACATAATGAAAGAAGTCTTTCCACATGGAGCGATAGAAATTAAAAATCCAAGTAATGGTGCTATCTTCAAAGTTAATGGATAATGCCTGAAATTGTTTCTGAAATTAACTACTGAAGAAACTAGGGAGGTTATGATTTTATATGAACCAGAGTAAGTCATGACATCTGGCTAAAAATGTTAAACTTAGTACTTTTCAGGAAGCAACCCAAATTTTTATTTTTTTGATCTTTATTTTTAATAATTATTATTTCTAAAAATAAGAGACTACTCATACGGTCACTCCTAGCATTACACGAGGCATATCTCATTTAGATGGTATTTCTTCTTGTTTTATTATTTCTTACTCCATTGAAGACAATGAAAATTAAGTTGGGGATAAAAAAACCTTTTGAAAAATATTTTGAAAACACCTTGGTAATTTTTGAAAATTTTAAAAATTTCTTATAAATTATGTGCCATGAAAGAAATTTTCTAGCAAAATCGACTAGAAAAAGATAATATAGTTAGAAAGTATTAGCTAATTACTGTAGCGAGCCAAGGAGTAAACTAGCTAGTCAGAATTTTAGCGGCCTACTTAGGTCATCTAAAGGCTATTAGCACTTTCATTACACATGCACACTAATAAGGTGAACTAAGTATTAGTTGTAAGATCAATTGAAATTAAATTATTATAAAAAATTGGTAATTATATACACCCCATTGAAAGAAACTTGAATTTGAGAAAAAAGTACTTACTTGATAAAAAAATATAAAAATAAATCTAACATTGGTTTTTCATGAGTAACTAGGCACCTTCACCTAAGTAAGCATTGTTGTTCATATCAAAAAGTGGACAGTATAAAGATATCACTAAAAAAATTAAATTAAAAAAATAAAAAAAATAAAAAATATATGGACAGTGTGAAATCTACATAAGCTCATGTGCTTAATTTGAGGGTATATAAAAAAATTGATTAAAGTAGGTGATAAGCGAAGATACCATTATTCCTTACAAGCTAGTTCCAAAATACTAAGTTAGCCATCATAAACACAAGTGCTGCAGATCTATGGATGAACTCTAAGAAAGTTTCTAATAGTTTTGACTACAAAATTTACTTTAGAAACTCAATATTTAATTAGAAATACTGGCTAGCTTCTTTCAACCTTAAGCCTAGATCTAATTTTGTAATAAAGAATCTTAATGACATATGATTTTATTTTAATTACATTGCTAAGGGACTAGCATAATTCATGATAAGAATAGAGGTAGAGGTATATGTAAACTAACATCGATAAAAATAATTAAAAAATATAACTATTTATAATTTGGATGGTGACTTGGTCCTGAATAGAGCAAAGTGGAGGAAGCAATTCATATAGCCGACACCATGTAGTTGGAAAAAGGCTTAGATGAGTTGAGTTGAGTTAAGTTGCTAAGGGACTAGCAATGATTAAGTTGAAGAGTGTGATAAGCCTAATTATTATCCCAATTTAATCATTAAAATAAATATTGATTATTTTAAATTTATTAAGAATTGATACTTTTTATGGATGTTTACATAAAAGAAGCTATATATAGAAAGAGCTTGATTTTTGGAGTCCAACGGTGTAGACGGCACTCAAATCAAAACTCTGTTTGCTCGAGAATGAAGAAAAAAATATTTCATATGATTCTAAATGCAAGCTAAAGTTGATAATGTAGAACGGATGGTTGAGAAGTTTTCTTATGATATCTAACGATCTTGAGCCTGATTGACTTCCAACTTTGATTGAGAGAAAGCCTTAGACTAGCTCTATAAAAAGGAGAACCTTAGGGCCGGGAAAGGAGTTTTCTACAAAATTTTTTTATTTTTCTTTTATTTAGATTATTGTATCTAGGCTTGGGAGAGGGAACTTATGGAGGGGATGCTGGCGGCAGCAATGCGCAACTAGATTCCTTCAACTTGGAATGATGATAAAGCCTATAACAGGTTTTATCTTTCTTTTGTTCTTAATTTCTATGCAATAAAAATCATGATCTTCTTTCATATATCTTTTAAGTTATTTTTTTATTAGGTTTTAATCTGAAATACACAGTTTGCACCCTCTATTAATGTGTCGTGATCTCAGGATACGGTGCATACCTAAGAGAGATAGCTCGTAGCATAAAAGATTAGACCACTAACCTTGTAAATAATTAGATAGTTTATACTCTAGGCGGATGTGTTGTAATATCCTGATATGGCCCGTGCCTAACAAAAGATGAATTATTCTAACCCTAAATTTTAAAAAATTATTACTAGTGCAACATAAAGAAAATAAAACAAAACCTATTTGGATAGTGGATTCATATTCCTGAGTTGCTTCTTCTACTGTCTTGATTTTATTAATTAATTAATTATTATCTTTTAATAACCACTACTCATAATTTAATCCTCTACAAATAATTTTCTTTTTTTCATGAAATAATTGCCCTTAGTCCTCGAGGATACGATCCCGATTCATCACTATCTATAGCAGTGAGTAGGTTTTATTTTTGACTGCCAATGATAGCAATCAGACCCCAAATTGATTTTTAATCATGAAGCAAAAGTTTAAAAAAATGATACTAACATAAGACTTGTTTTTAAGTAAGAAAATCTAAGTAAAATGAGTACAATCATCAATAAACGGCATAAACCATCGCGCCCAGAAATATTAAGAATATTAGATGGACCCCAAATGTCACTATGAACAAGGTAAAAAGGAATAGAACTTCTTTATTACTAATTAGAAATTGTATGCATTTATGTTTAGCAAGTTCAAATACTTCACAATGGAAATTCTTGACATCTAAACCTTTAAACAAAGAAAGAAATAGAATTTTAATGATCCTAAATGATGGATGTCTAAGTCAGCGATGTTAAAGCCAAACCTTTTCTTCATTGAATGAAAAACTCTCGAAAATAAAGAAATGAGATAACTTGCTCTTGGTGGTGCTTAATTGGCTTGGTGCTTCAAGACAGTAAAGGCCATCACATTCTCTAGCAAGTCCAATTATCCTCCCTGAATTCTCATCTTGAAATATACAATGACTATTATGAAAAATTATATTGCAACATAAATCCTGAGTGAATTTTGAACAAATACAAGGTTAGCAGATAATTTGGAAAAATGAAAAATTTCTTAGGATAAATAATGGACTTATTCTAACATCTCCTACACTGCTATAGTGGTCAAGGAACCATCAGCTGTGGCTATTTTTACTGCTTGGGCATGAAGAATATGTGAAAAAAATATTTGATGAGTGGGTCTAGTTTCTGAGTCTAAAATCCAAGAGTCGGCAAAGGCTCTATCCGAGGCATTTAATCCAACAAAAAAAGAAAACTCACCTAAATAGGCCAATGAATAAGTACCTAAAGGTTTGTCAAGATTGCCAATATGGGATCTCAACCTTTTGACCTTTTCTTGGTTGAGAGCAACTGACTTTTTTCGTGGTGCTGCTTCATTTTGTTGAGTCACAACAATATAGGCTTGGCCATTGTTCTTTATTTGTCCTTCTTTTTGATATACTTGATAAGCTTACTATTGAATTTTTTGATGACTGTTGACCCATTTTCAGCTTGAAGTAGAAAGTTTGTTTGTTTCAGTAATCTCAGACATCGCAGTTTATGAAAAAATATCAGCTATGAAGGCTGGCACAATAGGAAGAAGAAAAAGGAATATTGGCAATGAAGGCCAACAATAAGTCAGCAATGAAGACGAGAAAGAGCAGAAAAAACTAAGCAATGAAGGCCAAAAAATTTTAGATTGTGAAACCCTAGGGCTCTGATACCATGTCAAAAATTGAAGAATAAATTTTTCTCACTTTATTTCTTGTATAATGCACAAAAGGTTAGTTATATACAAAAGCTAGCTACTAAAAAAAAACTGACTAGGTGATCCCATGATTTACATACTAACTAGGCAAATCCCATGATTTATGAAATATTCTAATAAGGTAGATTCTATGATTTATAAAATATTCTAATTAGATCAATCGATCTAGAAAATCAGCCTAATCCTAGAATATCTAATTAAATCAACCTGATCCTTATCCTTGGAAATCAGCCTGATCTTAGGAATACAACCAATTAAAAATTATTATAAAATTTTTCATGCCATATGACCTTCAAATCAAATCTTTATAATTTGAATTACATCACTGATAATAAATATGTTCAATACTAAATATAATATAACCAAAATTAATCTTATCTCATAGCATATATTTTTTAGCACAACTAAACACCCCTCTTTTAATACCCCGATAAATCTACTTCTCTAAAACCAAAAGGATAAAAAAAAATTAACGAGATTAATAGCCCAATAAGTAATAAATAGAAATGCTAAATAATTTAAATAATTAATTAATATATTCTTAATAACCAAACATATCAGCCAATCAACATATTCAATTAAACAAAATAGTAAGAGTAAACATCCATATTTGCAAATTTTCAATTCACATTCAAATTATCATCTTGTTAAGATGCATATTGATATCTAAACTGATGGTGTTCAAAATCATGATCTCAAAATCAATTATGCCAATATACAACCCTCAAGGACAAGTGGATACCAACTAATGTATTCCCCATGCCACTGGATATTAATTAATGTATAACCTCAATTGGTATAGGTTCCAACCAATGCATATCCTCTATTAGCTACTAGATATTAACAAATATATAACCCCTAGTGGTATAACATTCCAATCAATGTTTATATCCCATCGACTATTGGGAATTAACCAATGTATAATCCCATTGGTGTAAAGTTTCAACTAATATATACCTCATCAACCACTAGGTGTTAACCAATGTATAATACGCACTAGAAATAAAGCTTGGACCTATATATATCCCCAATGGACATAGGGTATTAATTAATGTATAACTTCACTAGTAAGAGTCCTAAGCAATATCAACTACTAGGTATCTAACATAGCCGGCTTAGAATCTGAAAATTCAAAACATGTCATATTTATCTATAGTTCCTGTAAATCATAAATTAATAAGCATGATCCATATCAAAGTTCATAACATGATTTTTTATAGCATAATAATTAATACTTTTGCTTACCTTTTTTAAATAAACCATAAATTCATAAAATCCATAATTTCTTTATTAACTAATTATAATTATTTTAATAACAATATCTATTGGAATTAATATATGAAAAATACAAGAGAGATGAGTCACCACTTACCTTACTGGTATGAGTAGCAATAAATTTAATAAACTTGGAATATTTCCTTCAAAATCTATTATGTTTCGAAATTATATCATCCAAATCAATTAACTTGGAATAAGTCCAATATCATCCAAATTATATTTAATCAGTAAGTAATTATGTCTCAAAATAAATTTCTAAATCTCATAAATCTATGCATGAATCAATACTATAAGTCTATGAAATTCCAACCTCTCAATAAGGATGATAATACAACCAAGAAATCAACATTGATGGAGATCTAGCTAGGGTACCCAACAAGGACTAAGGTGGGGTCAAACATACCAAGACCTCTTCCTTAGGGTCACCCTAGAAAAGAACATCAAACTCCATATAGAGACATATTGCTAAGCCCTAGCCATAAAAGAGAGAGAAAGAGGAAAGAAGAAAGAAAAAGATGAGAGCGATGAGAGAGCGAGAGAACAAGGAGAGAAAAAAGCCCCTTTCTCATTTGAAAATAGGGGAAAATCCTCCCCTTTTGTTTGCTTCTTCACCCTACCTAAACTAAGACAGAGAGATCTACACTAGTAACAGAAGGTTGCCAACATCTGCAACAACAACACCTTGCTAGAAAAAGCAAAAAGGGGAAGAGGCCTATCTTAATGCTAGAACCATTACATCTAGCTTGCGTGATGATCAAAATAAGAGGTTGGTCAAAGATGGCAATGATAATTGCCAAAATAAGAAATTGATATCTCTAATTCTTAAACAGAGAAGAATTTTGAACAATGGAGTTCAACCAACTTGGTGCCACTAGTTCTCCTACAAAATCAAGGTAGCAATGGGGGTATCTAAATACTTTGATTCTAGCATGAGGGGAATTATTAATGGTGTGTAGGGCTCAAGTAATCTTCGAATTAAAAAGGAGGGTTTAAAGTAGAAAGAGGACCAACCTTCCCCCAAATCCAATTCTTAGGTAGTGTTTGATAGCCCAAAAGCTATCCCTGGATAAATGTACGGATAGCATTTATCCAGGGGATAGCTAAGGGAATAAGCATTTTTTTAAAATTACAAGTCTGCCATCAAGGGATAACTTTAGTTGTTCCTAGGTTCCCTAGGGAATAAGTTCAGGGAATAACCCATGGTTAACCATGGTTAACCATGGGTTATCCCCTCTGGTTAAATTTTTTTAGACCTATCCCTTCTAGCTATAGCATTTGGGAATAAGAGGGATATCCAGGGGATATCCTTCCTTATCCCCCATATCAAACACTGCATTAGACTTCTTTCGGAATCCGATGAAATTTAATTTTATTTTTCTTCCTTCTCTTACTTAGATGCTTTTGAGTCCAACTCAACTACCCAAATCAACTCAATAAAGGTCATGCCGAGTTGATTTGTTTGGGTCAACTTTATCAAATTCCAATTTTTTTTCTATAGGTTAAGATGATCAAATGGACCTGACCTGAGGCTTTATAATGGTGCCAACCCAAAGGGGCTAGGCTTTACTGTTTAGGCAACCTAGTCACAAAATCTATAGTAATATACTTCCACTTCTCTACTAAAATAACAAGCTATTTCAATGGCTCTACTAGCATCTAGTGCTCAGCATTCACCCATTAACATACTAGACATTGAGTCATAAACTAAACAATCTTTTTTTATATGTTGTTCTACGAATATAATTCCTTTCAATCATTATAGATTTTATCACCTCCAAGGTGCACTATATATATTTTATCTAAGGAGACTTTTAATATCTTATTCTTTAACTTTGAGACTACTTATACATAGATTCGATCCTTTTATTTCAAGGAGCCGCCTTATATATCTAGATTTCATACTGGTCACCTAACTTTACTACCTTCCTGATTTTCTCTAATTGAGACATTAACTTGAGCAGTTTTAATTCTATGAATCAATATAGGATACATTTGAAGACTAGCCAATTGTACTTTAGATTTATATAGTAGAACCTTAGTCATCATCCTTTTCATGTCCTCAAGAATATATTTTTAGTATTAATTAAAGAAGTCATATTACTAACAAACTTCCTACTCAAACCATCAACAATAACATTATCACCTTGAAGGTGATAATTAATTATTAAATTATAATATTTAGTAGTTCAAGTCAACTTCTCTACCTCATATTTAATTCCTTCAGAGTGAAGACATATTTCAAACTCTTGTAATCGGTGAATTTTTTATATGGTTTACTATACAAATAATACCTTCAAATCTTCAAAGCAGAAACAACAATTCCTAACTCTAGATTATGAATAGGCTAATTTTGTTCACAAAGTTTTAAATGTCTAAAAGAATAAGTAACTACCTTATCCTGTTGCATCAATAGATAATCAAGACCCTTTTTAGAAGCATCACTATAAATAGTAAAAACTTCATTTTATGAAGGTAGGATAAGAATAGGAGCTATCACCAATCTTTTCTTCAATTCTTAGAAGTTTTGTTCACACTTCTTAGACCATTCAAAATTGACTCTCTGTTGGATCAATGCATCAAAGCTGTAATTATACAAGAAAATCCATCAATAGATCACTAACAATGTCCTATCATACCCAAATTGCTACATATTTCTATGATATTGCCTAGCCTATTTATTCCACCATGGTTTCAACTTTCTTAGGATCCATTCAAATTCCATTCTTAGATATATTGTTCTAAAAAATGCCACTTTATCTAATTGGAATTCACATTTATTATCTTTTGTGAAGAGCTTTTTCTCTCTTAAAATGTGTAACACGTCTTAGATACTCATCATGCTCATCGTTACTCTTAGAATACATCAACATATCATTAATGTATACCACTACAAACTTGTGCATAAAAGGCTTGAATACTCTATTTATTAAATCTATAAATGTAGTTGATACATAGTAAACCCAAACAACATCATTAAGAACTCAAAATGCCTATGATGCATCCGAAATGCAATCGTCGATGCATCCTCCACCTTTATCTCCAAACAATGATACCTAAATTAAAAGTTAATCTTTGAAAAAGTTGTGTTCTTTCCAACTAGTCGAATAAGTCATCTAAAGGATACTTATTATATAGTGATCTTGGTCAGCTTTCTACAATCAATACAGAGTCGTATCCTTCTATTTTCTTCTTCATGAATAATTTTGAAGCTTCTCAGAAGAAATTAGGTCCAATCAAACCTTATCTAGTGAATCTTGTCATTACTCCTTTAGTTCTTTCAACTTGACTATAGCTATTCAATAGAGGGCCTTAGAAACTGGTCCCAAACCTGGTATTAGTTCAATGGAAAATTCAATTTCTCTATCCAGTAGCAAACTTTGTAAATTCCTAGAAAGACATCTGAAAATACTCGTATGATAAGAATGTCTTCCAACTTTAACTTCTACTTATTGTCTCCAACTATGGCTCAGTAACTTCTACAGCCTTTCTTCAATATCTTTTGGCTTGGAAGATTGTTAGAAGAGGTATAATTATTATGCTTCTTTCATTCTTGAATCATAGTTCACTCAAAATTTAAAAGTTTCTACATTTTCTTATTAATAGTTAGTTGATGTATGATAGATAGCTAACCAATCCATCCTTAGTATGCCTTGCAATCTAATACTATTAGCTCTATAAACAACTCTCTATCTCTTATTTTGATTTAGTAGGACTTGCAAACAACATTAGAATTAAATATAACCTTCACAAGGGTTGCAACATAAAACTTTATTTCACTAGGCTCAACTATCATATTATGCTTTCTCACAAAATTAGTAGATATAAAGGAATGAATAGAACAAAATCAAATAACACAAAGACATAGACATCAAACACAAAAATAATATGCATCACCATGGCATTAGAAGCCTAAATTTCTTACTGAGTGAGGGCATAGGTTCTTCCTTGGAACTTGGGTTTTGAAATTCCTTCTTTATTCTTTGTGAGTGATGCTGTTAAATTGGCAGATTTCTCTTTCTTTTTTTATAGAAAATCATTAGCTTTATCTTCCTTTTTATTGCATTCAAAACAAGCATCTATGGTCAATGGACAACTACTAACATCATGCCTTCTTCCATACCTAGGGATCATTTACTTTCAGTCAACTATGACCTACCATTTATGAAGCCCTTGGCTGATTTCTTGAGCCTAATTTTTTTTGTTCTATCATTCACTAGATCTAGATCTCCTTTTATGATTCCTTTCCCTTTTAGCTAATGCTTCATTATTTTCTCTTTCAATTATTAGAGCCTGCTTCACAACAAAGTCAGGTATAGTCAACTCGAATAATCCTACTCCCTCTTGATACCTAATCTAAGACCCATCTCAAATTTATAAAACTTGCTTTTATTTATCTTATATGAGCTTCGGAGCAAATTTTGCTAGCTCAAAAAGTTTAGCCTCATATCACATCATAGTCATACCCTTTGTCTAAATATCATAAACTCATTATTTTTAGGTTCTCATGCTTTGAAGAAATTATTTTTCATAAAAGGCCTTCTAAAATCACTCCTAATTAAGTTGGTGGCTTAGTCTCATGTTCATATTTATGTTTCAACATTTGCCACTTGTCATAAGCTTCATTTTGTAACATGTCGCTGGCAAAAATCATCTTTTCTTCATCCTGACATTTCAGTACTACAGAGGCCTATTCCATTTTCTTTAACCATAACTCAACTTCCAAAGGTTTAATAATACCCTTAAAAGATGGTGGGGACAAACTTTTAAATTTGGAAATGTACTCCTTTGCTCTTGCCAAACTCTAATTACTTGTTGTAGTGCCTACTACTATTATGTGTTGAAAATTAAATCTATATCTTTGGTGAAAACCATCATCATGAAGCCCAAGAATCATTCATATTCAATTATCAAGAATTAATAAACATAAACAGAAGCGTACCTAAATCTATATTACTTGATTGCTCTCCAGAGTCCTGCGGTTGGCCTTCCAAATTAACATGTACTCCCAGAAAGCCCTTTAGAATTTTCTATAGGCTTTTCTTTCTGATGATGGGATTCAGAGAAGAAGGTTGTACATACGATCCAGGACCATAACCGCTATATATAGATAGCTTCATCATTATCTTTTCGTATTTCTATTTTAGCCATCATAAAAATAGAAATAACCCCTTAGGTCTCTACATATTAAAGGCCCACACTCATCAGATACATTAAAGCCCAAATTATCATAACCTTAGCTGATCATTTTTAATTGGGCTTAACCTTATTTGACAATCTGCAATACATAATTATTTCACATATCAGCCCAATATTGGATTAAAAATTCAACAATCTTTCACCGGACTATATGTGTAACCTTATAATTATGTTTTGCAAAAATAACCGAATGAGCTCAATTTTACTATCATTACCAATCCTGTCTATCAATCATACTAACATAGGATCAAAGCGGCCTTTGTTACATCTATCGTAACTCGATTCATCAATGATCATGTAAGTTAATACAACTAATGGCATGGATCATGATGTGGATGTGTAGCATGGAAATTACATGTAATGTGGTCTTAACATGTCTATTTCCAATTGGTCCTTCTTAAACTTGAATAAGATCAAAATTTTAACATAATTATATAGAGTATACTGAACTAATAAAATACTTTATTTCTGATCAAAAAATATTCAAATACATAAGTGTGCACAAACCAAATATAAAGCATAAAATAAAAGCAATATAAACTTTCACTGAATTTAAGCATCGTCATGCCTATAACACCCATGTGAGCAGTATGTTCATGAAAGACCTTGGGCGGCACACCCTTTGTAAGGAGATCTGCAACCATGGAGTTTGTCCTGTATGTTATATAGAAATCTAACCACTTTGTACTCTTTTCTTTACAACCAGAAACTTGATGTCAATATACTTTGACTTAGTCGAGCTCCTATTGTTGTTGGAATACAATACGCTAACTTGTTGTCATAAAATAACTTTAATAGTCTTTCAATTCCTTTCAATATGCGCATCCCAGTGATAAAATTTTTTAGCCATATTTATGATTGGATGCTTTATAATATGCTATAAATTCTACTGCCATGGTAGAAGAAGCTATAAGTGTCTGTTTTACACTTCTCAAGAAATAGCTCCATCATCTAACAGATATACATAGTCGAAGTGGATCTTTTACTATCTTGGCATCCCACAAAGTCGGAGTCAGAATATCCAATGATCTCAAAATGATCTGATCTTTATATGTGAGCATGTAATCTTTTGTTCTTTTTATATCTTATAACCCTTTTGGCTGCTTTCCAGTAATTCATTCCTGGGTTGCTTAAATATCTTTCTAACACTCTAACAATGTATGCAATATCCGGATGCGCACAAACTTGAGCATACATTAGACTCCCTACAATCAAAGCATAAGGAATCTTCTGCATCTCTTTAACTTAAGGTTTTCTATTAGGCACTGACTGAATTTATCTCCTTTAGCGATAGGGCTATCACTTGATTTGCATGCATGCCAAATCTCTTAAGTACTTTATCAATATAGCTTCTTTGTGATAATCCAAGGATACCCTGAGAATCATCTCAATATAACTGGATTCTAATACAAAGAGGCATCACCAAGATCTTTCATTTGAAAATTGCTTAATAGAAATCTCTTGTTTCGTGCAACATGCCTATATCATTTGTGGCAAGCAAAATATCATCCACATACAAAACCAAAAAAATGTATTTACTTCCACTGAACTTGTGATACACACAATCATCAATTGCATTCACTTCAAAATTAAATGAGAGAATTACTTGATGAAATTTATGGTACCATTGACAAGAAGCTTGCTTCAATCCATAAATAAATTTTATCAATTTAAACCATTTTCTTTGGATCTCCTGACACAAAATTTTCTTATTTCATCACATAATTGTCTCATCAATGTCTCCATTGAGAAACGTCGTCTTGACATCCATTTGATAGAGTTTCATATCATATTATGCAACAAGAGCCATGATTGTCCTAAAAGAGTCCTTTGATGAAACTGAAGAGAAGGTCTCTTTAAAGTCAATCACTTCCTTTTGAGTATAGCCTTTAGCCACAATATGAGCTTTATACCTTTCCACATTATCCTTTGAATCCTATTTGGTTTAAAAAATCCATTTGCAACCAATAGGTTTTACACCTTATGGTAATGGGAAGTTCTCAAACTTTATTATCTTGCATAGACTTATACTCTTCTTTCATTGCTTCAATCCACTTTTTTGAATTGAACCTTGTATGGCTTGAAGAAAGTTGACAGGATCATCTTCCATCATGCCATTATTTTCCTTATGTTCCTAAAGAAATACTATATAGTCATTTGGAATAGCATTCCTCCTTTCTCTAATGGATCGCGCAAAGGCACTTATTCTTGATGCACTTGTTCTTGAGGTTGTTGAGTTTGTACCTTTGAGGGTTGAACAATAATTTCTTGTTATTCTGGAATTGTAACTTGATCAATGATAGGAATAGAAACCTGCTCATTGTCAAAAGCAATTATAAGAATAAAACAAACTGCTCTTCAACAAGAGTAGTAGGATCCAATTCTCCTCAAAACAAAGTCTCTAACCTTATTTCTCTCCCCAAACTCAATATCCTCAAAGAACATTACAGTTCTCATTTCAAAAATTATCCTTGATTTGGGATCATAAACCTTGAAACCCTTGGATCGCTCAGAACACCCAACAAAGTAGCTACTCACTATCTTGGATTCCAATTTTTTTTCATGTAGCCTATAAGGCCTTGCCTCAGCTAGACATCCCCAAACATGAAAATGCTTTAGACTAGGCTTCCATCCTATCCAAAGCTCATAAGGTATTTTGACAGCTGCTTTAGTTGGTATTCTGTTCAGAATGTAAGCTGTTGTCTTTAGTGCTTCTCTCCAGAGTAACTCTGATAAGGTTGAATGACTAATCATACTCCTTACCATATCTTTAAAGTATGATTTCATCTTTTAGCTACACCATTCATGCTAGGTGACCCTGGCATGGTATATTATGGGATAATTTTGCATTTCCTCTAGGTATTTAGCAAAAGGTCCTGACGTTATTCACCCGAACCGTTATATCTGCTAGTATTCACCACCATGGTCAGATCTAACTTCTTTAATCCTTCTGTTGAGTTGAAGCTCAACCTTAGCTTTAAATGATTTGAACACGTCCAAAACTTGAGACTTTTTATGAATAAAAAATAGGTATACATATCTTGAATAATCATCTATGAATGATACAAAATATTGTTGACCATTCCAAGAAGGTGTAGAAAATGGTTCACAAATGTCCGTATGTATTAACTCTAAGACTTTCATAGTTCTATATGCATCTAATTTATTTGTTTTGATCTGTTTGCCTTTAATGCAATCAACACAGACATTAAAATCTATAAAATTGAGAGAATCCAAAATTCTATCTGACACAAGTCATTCAACTCTATTTCTAGAGATATGACCTAAGCGCTTGTGCCATAATATTTCTGAATTTTCATTGCAAATTTTACGCTTAATATCTCTAATTCCATATTCAGGGTTTCATTATAAGAAGCAACAGTATCAAGCAATATAGATTATCATACATCATAAGAGAACCAGTTTCAATAATATTTAAATTTAAAGAAAGACTAACTACTATTTTCAAATGAACGGCAATATCCTAATTTGTCCAAAGCTAAAATGGAAACCAAATTCCGTCTAAATGATGGTACTACAAAAGTATCTTTCAAATCCAAATAATAACAAAACTTAATAACAATCTAAAGTGCCCAATTGCTTCTACATCTACCGACTTGCCATCTTTCACATAAATGCATTTTCAGCATCAGTTGGTTTTTGATAGCTCAGGCAATCCTTCATTGAAACACTGATATTAGTAGTAGCACCAGAATCTAACCACCAAGTATTTCTAGGTACTAAAGCTATATCACTTCAGAACAGATCAAATTAAGAAATGTACCTTTCTTTTCATATCATGCATGATACTTGGAATATTCCTTCTTCATATGTCTAGACTTCTTACAGAAAAATAATTGTCCTTATCCTGACTTTGTTTCTTCTTTGCTGGACCTTAGCATCATCATTCTTTCTTTTCTTGCCTTTATCCTTGCCTCATACTTCATTGAAATCAAGCCTTTCAAGATTGTGCTTGTTTCTACCTTATCGCTTTTGGCAAAGCATTCTCAATCTCAGCAAGAAAATCCTTGGCACTGGCAATTCCTTCGAATACTGCACCCCTAAAAGCTTCAGGTATAATGTACTTGATGATCATAAGACTCATGCGATTAGAGCGATCCTACTTCTCATATATGTTCCTTTCATCAAAGGTACTAGATGCTATAGGAGGAGTGGGTTGCTCAATCCTTAGTGCAAGGTCCAGATCCATATAGCCAAGAATAATGAGAATATTCTTCTTCAAGTCCTTGAAGTTAGTGCCATTAAGGATCGGCACCGAATTGAGGTGAGCAAAAATAGTAGCAACATTAGCTGTAAAATAAAAGCAATACATAAATAACATGCTCATATAAACAATTAATACCAAATATCAATAAATTCAAATATGATAAATTCATCTCAAGATACCAAGTGCAATATTAATATCAAGTCTTTGATAGTAATATTAACTGCTAGTGGTACTCTTGTTATAATGATCAAACACTAATAATAATGCATGTCAAATAATAAATCTATCTTTGGATCAATTTATTACTCACATGTAAATCCTTATACTCATTATGTGTTTACCATCATACATATATATATATAGTTCGGGAAAGCATTAACCTTCTTTTGGGCAGATTAATACCCGCAAAAAATATACATACACAACATCCAATATCCTTCATGAACCATCTACACAAGAGAGGTCACTTTGTTAATATCTTGTTTCAATTAGTTCAATTTAGAACTATGGATAAATTTATTATACATAAAAATACCATTAATTTGAATTTGATTAATTTTAAAAATAATGATATGTTATTTTGGTTGCTGCATAATTGGTTCCAACCCATATCAAAAAAAAATTATCTGTTTCAAAACCATCTATATAATAGAAAAGATAATTTGAACAAATGGATAAGATTTTATTTTATAAAACTATTAAATCACATAGAGGAGGTTGCGCATGATTATGGAATTAGATCTGTTAGAACGTCTCACGGAGTCGTTCCTTTTTTTTAATCCTATACAAGGCATGGAAGAGTTGGAACTAGAAACAATGCCTAGCCTCAAGACCTCCTTTAAAAAATTTCATGCTTTAAATGCTTCAACATTAATGCCCTGATGGAATCCCACTCTATTATAATTTTTTTATTATTATGCAATAAAAAAATCGTATGTTCTCATACAAGAGGCCTAGGAGGCCTCTCTACAAAAGCCAATGCACTCAGTTATTCAATGAATTCCATTGAAATCATGCGTCCCTTTGTCCAATGCCTTATCGAAAGCAACAAAAATTCCAACAGTGAGAAGTGGATTTCCATTCCAGATTTCCATGGAAAGGAAATTTCCAAGCTTGCGTGAGAAGTGAATTTTTCCACGGAAACCAAATTCCCAAAGCTTATGCAATGTGTACTAATTAAATTAAATATAAATTTAATTTTATCTATACTTTAACTTTATCTTATCAAATAAAAATTATCTGATCTGTCTCTTAAAATGAGAGGACCGCATGAGACTTACGATATCTTTCTTGACATCTTTCTTGACATTAGAATTCATGATCTCAAACTAGAAGTAAAATAAAGTTTTGATGCGCTATGACCTTTGTTTTATTTAAAAACTGGATCTACATATATTAAAAATATCATTGGCATCAAAACAAAATTTACAATAAACTAATGAGTACTCACGGTTGCTGAATAAAACCAAAGAAACATATGCACGAATACGAATATCAATGCATATAACCAAAAAATTTCTCAATGATTCAACATGAATAGGGGCTCTGATACCAATTATTGAAAATTAAATCTGAACCTTTAGTAAAAACCATCACCATGAAGCCCAAGAATCATTTTGTTCAATCATCAAGAATTAATAAACATAAACGGAAGCGTGCCTAAATCCATATTGCTTGATTGCTCTCTAGAGTTACGGTTGGCCTTTCAGATCAACACGTACTCCCAAAGAGCCCTTTAAAATTTTTTCTAGGCTTTTCTTTTTGATGATGGATTCAGAGAAGAAGGTGCGATCCAAGGATCATAACCGCTATATATAAATAACTTCATCATTATCTTTTTGTATTTCTATTTTAGCCCATCATAAAAATAAAATAACCCCTTAGGTCTCTATACATTAAAGGCCCACACCTTATTAGATACATTAAAGCCCAATCACTGAAACCTTAGCTGATCACTTTTAATTGGGCTTAACCTTATTTGACAGTCTGCAACACATAATTATTTCACATATAAGCCCAATGTTGGATTAAAAATCCAACATTATGCTTATTGCTATTGAATCTATTGTGCAGTTGTTTTTTGCTATACCTAAATGAATCTAACGAACATTTCTGTTTTTTAGTGCATGCTAAGTTTCTATTGATCGGTTGAAATTTTTTTATGGGACTAAAACTCCATCCTATAAAAGAGTGTCGTCTTCTTATTAGTCTGAGGATTCTCCAACAACAATATTGCTAGTCCTTCTCATCCAAAGTGGAGGTATATGTATTTTCTTATTTCATCAAAGAGCAACCAAAGGTTAGCATAAGTTTACATATAGTAGATAAGGAAATTATTAGGGTAACTTATTCTTTTCATCCCCACTCTAGGTAATGTCTACTCCACCTATCCTCCTCTCATGTTTGGTTTTATTTGCTATAATCTAGGCTTTTTTTCTTTGTTAATACTCTAATTGTCAAGCCTTGACTCAAATTATTTGGTTAGAAATATGGCAATCATCATATACTCATACAGCATGAGCTCATAAGTATACAAGAAATCCATCATGCTATCAATAATACCTAAGCAACAAAAATAAAATTAAAATCAAGTATTTAAATATGTCTAGAATAAATCTCTAATAATCTGAATTATATTGCTAATAACAAGCAATATCTAATGCTAAATATTCATAAGCAAAATGGATTGCTAGATTATGGAACAAATCCTCCTTGCACAACTAAATAGATTCTAATCAATGCCCTAATGAATCTATACTTTCAATTTGAAAGAAGAAAAATAGAATAATGGGCTTGATAATGTAAGCAATAAACATCTCTACTAGATAATTTAAATAATAAATTAAACACCTTTTCTTAATAATCAAACATATTAACAATCAATAAATTCACTTAAATCGTAAAAGTAAACCGTAGTTATACATATTTCTAATTCATATTTAAACTATCATACAAGCTTGTCACAATGCATCTTCAAACCCAGTCTAGCTATGCTCAAAATAATAACTAGATATGGGCACTAGGCTGGGCCACCCATGGCCCGACCCAGGCCAGCACGAGCCGGGCTTGGCATGGCCCAGTAGCTACAGTTCCGAGTCGTGCCTGGCATGGCCCCGTAACAGGGGTTGTGCAGGACTTAGAAAGTCTGGCCTACAGATCAAACTCGGCACGGCATATCCCGGGCTAGGCTGGCACGGTCCAGTCATGCTAGACACGGCACAGCATGGCATGCGTGCCAGCCCAGCACGGCCCATAAGGGCCTGTGCCATAATAGCCCAGCACGACCCATAAGGGCCTGGGCCATGCTGGCCCATAAGGGCCTGGGCCATGCCAGCCCGACACGGTCCATAAGGGCCTGGGCCATGCCGGCCCACAAGGGCCTAGGCCGACATGGCCTATAAGGGCCTGATATTAAAAAAAATTAAGTAAAAAATAATAATTTTTAATAAATTAAAAAATTATTGAGAATAAAGGATTTATTAATATGAAGCCACCTTAATGGTAAAGGGTTTAGCATAGACCCCTACCAGTTTATTAATTTAAAATCAAAATGATACATGAAGAAAGGGGAGCTAGGCCTGACCTCCAGAATACAATAAGAAAGGAGAAAGAAAAAGAGATGACTCACTTTAATAATAAAAAAATAAAAATATATAATTATTAGTTTTGGCTTGGGGACCTCCTTAATATCATCATCATCATCAGTTTTGGCTCCTCTGACTGACTCTGGCATATCACTAGGTCTTTGCCTTTGCCATTGTTTATTAATTTTTTAGAAACCCATGCAGTGTAGGGTAGAGATATTGTAGTAATCAGTATGTCTCGACTTCTTTAGTTGCTCATTATCTAAAATATCTATCCCTTAGCTTCTGAAAATTAGTATCAACACCATCCCATTGGGTAGAGTTGATCTCTTCTTTGTGCCAGCCTTCACCATATAGCCAATCATTATTCCCGCCAAATTGGGTTACCCAGTCAGCACACAATCCATAATGGCTACATCTCTCTCAGAAACATACTCAAACCTCCTAGTCTTGGAAAAAAGAATTCTACTACAAATATTGTGTAACAACCTCAACTCCAAGCTCAGTTGGTTGGCAAAAACTTCTTCCAATTTATTGACTTCTTTTCCTAACATCCTTAACAATGTATCACATCTATTAGAGGGATGAGTAGTAGTCAAACCATCTACAGGAATCTCCCAAAGGTTTCCAAAATTTTAGAAGTTATGTGGACTTGGGTTCCTCTTACATAAGTGATCAAACCACCATCTCCTCTTCCAACATTATAGTAAAACTCTCAGGCAAGGGCTGGATAGGTAGGAACATCCAATGAATATACTTTTTTCCAACCCATATTTCTCAAAAGCCTTCCAATATCAAAACCCTTAAGGTCAAGGAAGTGAAAGTCTACCTTTCTCTCGGTTGTAATTGCTTTTTCAGCCAAGAAATCAATATAAGGTGAGGGTGGAATTAGAATGGCATCTGGAGTGAAGGTAGAAGAAGTCGATGGCATGCACGGAGAGGGTTTCCTCGCTAGACAATGTGCAACTGCTCCCAGTAGTGACGAAGACTCCGATGGTGGATGCTCGATGTTGGGGCCATAGGAGATCAAAAAAGGTTGAGAATCAAAGAATTTAAAAGTTTGAGAGGAGTGGAAGTGAGTTTGGAAAGATTTGGAGATGATTTACTTTGAAAAAGAGTCGACTCAACCCTAGAAATATTGACTGGGAACCACTTAGAGTTGGCTCCCGCAAAGCATGGAGTTGGCTCCGCATCAATAAAATAGTCAACGCTCAAAATAGAGTTGGCTCCTGCAATAGCTAAAGTCAGCTCTAATGAGCAGACAGAGAGTTGTAAACTCTCTAGTCAACTCTAGCTTAGTGGAGTCGGCTCCACGACAGTTTCATTGAAAAAATAAAAGTTTCAAAGATCTGAAACTTGTCAAGCCAAGCATAAATTTCTAGATAAATTTTCTTTAAAACATGGGGGATCAGAGGATTCAAACATCTAGATGATTTTCCTTAGAAACATAAGAAAGTTTTCAAGAAAATAGATTGAAATCTAGATAATCATTCTTAGGGGTTTCAAATCTATTCTAATAAATCACAAACACCTAATTCTCCTCCAAGATAGCAAATCTCTATTCGCTCAAGGGTTTTGTAAATATATTAGCTAATTGATCTTTAGTACATATATAATTAAGACAACATCATTGTTAGCAACATATTCTCTAATGAAACGGTATCTAATCTCTATATGTTTGGTTCTAGAATATTGAATTGGATTTTTGATGAAGTTTATTGCACTAGTATTATCGCACCTTATAGGAATTCTATCAAGTATGATGCCATAATCCTTAAGTTGTCCCTTAATCCAAAGGATTTAAGTACAGCAACTTTCAGCTGCAATATATTCAGCTTTAGCAGTTGATAATGTAACTAAATTTTGCTTTTTGCTAAACCAAGAGATTAAGTTACTGCCTAAGAATTGGTATGCACCACTCATACTTTTTCTATCTAATTTACAACCAGCAAAATCAGAATAAAATATGCAATCATATCAAATTGTGAGTCTCTAGAATACCATAATCTTACATTTTTTATTTCACTTAAATATCTAAAAAAAATTATAGCAATTAAGTGAGATTCTCTAGGATTGGATTAATATCTAGCACATAAGCATACAATAAATATAATATTAGGTCTACTAGCTGTTAAATAAGTAGAGAACCAATCATACCTTTATAAAGCTTTTGATCTACTTTCTTACTATCTTCATCCTTGTCGAGTTTGCATGAAGGACTCATTGATGTGCCAAGAGATTTGACAATTTTTATTCCAAATTTCTTAAGAATTTTCTTTGTGTATTTTGTTTGGTTAATGAAAATTCTCTCTCTTTTTTGTTTGATTTGAAGTCCAAAGAAGAAGTTTAGTTCTCTCATCATGCTCATTTCAAATTCTTTCTGCATTAACTTAGTAAAATCTTGACAAAAAAGATTATTAGTAGCACTAAATACTATATCATCAACATAAAACGGTACCACTAATTAATTTTTTTTAAAAAATAGGATTTTATCAACATTACCTCTAGAAAAATTATTTTTAATTAAAAATTTACTAAGTCTATTGTATCAAGCTCTAAACGCCTGTTTTAAACCATAAAGTGCTTTGTGTAGTTTAAAAATATGATTTAAAAATTCATGATCTTCAAAACCATATGGCTGTTCAACATAAACTTCTTTATTTATAAAACCATTCAAAAATGCACTTTTTACATTCATCTAAAATAAGTTAATGTTCATGCAATATGCAAATGCAAGTAATAACCATATGGCTTCTAATCTAGCAACAGGCGCAAAGGTTTCATCAAAATCACACCTTTTTTGATTATATTCCTTTGCAACTAGTCTAGCCTTATTTCTAACAATAGTATCATCTTCATTTAACTTATTTCTAAATCTCTATTTTGATCCTATAACTGGATAATCTATTGATCTATCAACTAAGGTCCATACCTTATTCCTAGTGAACTGATTCAACTCTTCTTGCATAGCTAACATTCAATAACTATCATTTTTAGCTTTCTCATTATTTTGGGCTCTATATGAGACACAAATGCAAGATAATTATTAATATTTCTTATGGATGATCTAGTTCTTACATCTTAAAATGAATCACCTATGATTAGGTCCTTTGGATGACCATAAGCATATCTTCAATTTCTAGGTAGATATGTATCATTACGAGCAGTATCAACATCATCATTTTTAGGTGAGTCATTATTCTTAGCTTCAAGTTCATGATCTAAAGATACATCAACATTCAATTTTTTAAAATCTCTTTCAAGATATTAAGTATCTTTCTCATCATCTTTTTTTAGAACTTGATGCTAAAGACTCATCAAACACTACATGAATTGACTCTTCTATAATCAAATACTTCTTATTAACACTCTATACACCTTGCTAGTATAGAATATCCCAAGAAGATACCTTCATCTGACTTGGCATCAAACTTTCTTGATTATTCTTGCCATTATTGTGAATAAAATATCTACAATCAAATGCATGAAATAACTAATATTGGTTTTCTATCATGTCATAGTTCATAGGGTATTTCTTAAGAATTGGTCTAATCAGGGCTCTAGTTAGGATGTAACATGTTGTGTTATAGCTTCTATCCAGAAATATTTTAGGAGTTAGCTTTCACATAGCATGGTACAAGATATGTCCTCTAGAGTCATATTTTTTCTTTCTACTATCCCATTTTGTTGAAGTATCCTAGGTGCTGAAAAGTTATGATGGATATCATTTTCAATACAAAAATTTTTAAATAGATAATTTTCAAATTCAGTTCTATGATCATTTCTAAGAGACACTATAGTAGTCTTTTTCTCATTTGTGACTTTCTTGAAGAATTTTAAAAAAACTGAAAAGTCTTAACTTTATGAGCTAAAACTAATACCCAAGTGAATCTAGAGTAATCATCTACTATCACAAGACTATATTTCATTTCTTCTAGACTTGTGATTCTAGTGGGTCCAAAAAGGTCCATGTGTAGTAGCTTGAGTGGCCTAGAAGTTGAAACGATATTTTTGAATTGGAAAGAATTCTTAGTTTATTTTCCAATTTGACATACATCACAAACTCTATTATTTTTAAAGTCTAATTTTGGAAGACCTTTAACCAAATCCATTCTAACAATTTTGAACTTAAGTGTGTGCTTGCATGACCTAATCTACGATGCCATAGCCATCCAATCTCATTTATCTAACATTATCATCAATTAGGCAATGATTACTTGTAGACAAATTATCTAAATCAATTAAGTATGCATTGCCATTTTTATTTCCAATAAAGATAATGCTATTATTAATGGGATTAGATATTGTGTTGATAGATGCTTCAAAGGATACTTTGAAACCTTTATTGCATAGTTGGCTAATACTAATTAAATTATATTTTAAGTCATCAATATATAAAATATTCTCAATAAAAATGGATGGAGCAATCTAAATTTTATCAATACTCATGATGTGACCTTGACCATTATCTTCAAAGGTTATCACTCCATCTCTTTTGACTTCAAGGGTGATGAATTGATCTTTGTTATATGTCATGTGTCTTGAGCAGCCGCTGTCAAGATACCATTTTTTAATTCTTTGGCTGCAAGACACACCTGCATGGCAATCACATCATATATTTAGGTACTCAAGTCTTCTTAGGTCCTTCATGGTAAGTAGCAAAAAATATAGTTCCTTTTGGAACCCAAATTATTTTACCTTTATAATCAGCATTTATATGAGATATCTTATGATTGCAAACATAGGATTTATGACCTTTCTTACCATAACAAAAATAGAAAATATCATTGGCAATTAATTTCTTAACAAATAAATTATTAACTAATTTTTGCTTCTTATATGGTTTGTAACCCAAATCGGCTTTATCAAAAATAGCTTTTTGATTATTCAAAAGTAGTTTGAATCTTTTCGAGCTATAAGTAAATTTATCGATAATATTTTTATATTTTTAACTTTATTTTTATAATTTTAATTTTTGCAGAAATCATATTTCTCTCTTTTTCTAAATTTTGCTTTTTCAGATTTTAGCTTTTCAAATTTAATGCTAAATTGATCTTTCCTTTTAAGAAGATTTTGATTTTCAGTTTTAAAAACTTTATTCTTTGTTCGCAAAAGTTTAAAATCACTAAGCAATTCATTAAAATCATCATAAAGTTCATCAAAAGTGAAATCATAAATAAAGCTTTCAGAACATACCTCTTCTTCATTAGCCATAAGACATATGTTAGCAACTTCTTGTCGTTCATCTTTGAATGAAGATTCCTTACTGTCACTCTAAGTTGCAACATACGCTTTTTTTTTCCTTTCTATATCCCTTTTTGAGCTAAGGACATTCAAATTTATAATGTTCAAGCTTCTTGCATTCATAGCAAATTACGGAATCTTTCTCTTTCTTCTCCTTCTCCTTATCTCCTTTCAATTTGATACTAGATTTTTTTTTATGGAATGCTCTCCTTCTTTGCATAAATTTCTTAAATTTTTTTGCAAGGAGAGTGGTGTCTCGTCGTCTTCATCTTCTTCATTGATGCTCTTCTCCTTTTTTAGCAGCTTTTAGTGCGATCATCCTTTTCTTCTTCACATCTTCCTCCAGATGTTGCTTCATCATGAGTCCATAGGTCATGAGTGATCCAAGGAGCTCCTCCAAAGGTAAACTATTGAGACCTTTGGCTTCTTAGATTGCTGTCACTTTTGCTTCTTATGCTCTTGGAAGGAACCTAAGAACTTTTTGAACAAGCTCAGAGTTAGTATAAGCCTTTCCAAGACTTTTTAATCCATTCATTATATCAGTAAATCTAGTGTACATGCAAGTGATGGACTCATTCTAATCCATATTAAAGAGTTTATATTTATGCACAAGAATGCTAATCTTGGACTCTTTAACCTGGTTGGTACCCTCATAGGTAACTTTCAACCGATTTTATATCTTCTTGGCTGAAATGCAAGTGAATATTCTATTGAATTCATTTGCATCCAAGGAGTAGTATAGGATATTCATGGTCTTGGCATTGAGCTGGACCATTTTTCTATCATTCTCATTTGAATTCCTTTCGGGCTTAGGAATAATGGATCCATCTACTAAGTGTGTGGGAGTGCTAGGAATATTGATAATGACACTCCATAAATCATAGTCCAAAGCTTGAATGAATATCCTTATTTTAGCTTTTCAAATGAGTAGTTGAAGCCATTAAACAATGGTGGATGATTTATGAATTGTCCCTCAGAAAAAGAAGAACCAATTTGAGCTATCATTTGAATCTTTAGCTCTTGATTATTAGCTCAAGAAAGGATAAGCACAAACTCTGATATCAATTGCTGGCCCAGATGGCAACCCAAGAAAAGGAGGATGAATTGGATTCTTAAAAATTTTAACACTTAAAAACTACTTTTTAAAGTAATGCACAAGAAGGAATGCAATAGAGGTGCTAAGAATGCAAAGTAGAGTATAAAAAATAGAGTAGAGAGAAAGAGAGACAAGCACTACAAACACAAAAAATTTATAGTGGTTAGCTACACCTATATTCACTTTCAAAAAACTCTTGAGCCCATACTATAATCACCCTGATTACAGTAAGAGTTCTTTTGCAAGCTCACAACTCAAACTTGTTATTTTACAATGGAATCACAACGAATCCAGCCAATTTTTATAGGATCACCAGCATAAAACCTATCACAAGCTTTCTAGCTTGAACAAGGCCAAACTGCCTTTATTGATTCAATCTCCTGATTGAATCAATAAACAAGAATAATAGAGAAATAGTTACAACAGAAACAAAGCTCCTCAAATAAGAAAATAAGACAATGTAATCAAGATAGAAATAGAAGAGCCTAATTTAGAAGATTTCTGAAGTTGGGCTTTTCTTCTTTTCTTTTTTTTTTTTTTTCTCAGAAATGTTCTTCCTCAAGTTGGGATTGAAGCTTTGAAAGAATCGTTAATGTAGAGGCTTTTGAAGAACTAGGCTCTTTTTTTCTTCTTTTGATTTGATGGAAATTCCTCAAAGGTGGCTTTCGAATACTTTAAATTTCTTTAAACTCTATTTCGAACAAAAGGACTTTCAAATTTTGAACTCTATTTTTTTTCTTTTCTTTCTTATGCTCTTCCCCTTTTTGTTTTCATTATTTTTGAAATGGTCACTTGGCTCTTATTTATAATTAACTCTGAATCCTTTTTAGAAGAAAACTAGCCGTTGAAAATGCTTGAGAATGAGTTTAGGACGAAAAAGAAAAGAGCCATTGAAATCCGTTGAAGAAATGTCAGACTTTGGAGTCATTTCTGACACTTCTGAAATCCATCTCTGATAGGTTAGAATCGGCTCTAGCAAGACTTGGAGTCAGCTCTAATATGGGATATGCTAAACATGAACATTCGCTCGTTATGGAGTCGGCTTTGGCTTTTCAAGGGATCAACATCTTTTTGTGTAGGAGTCGACTCTAGTGAATGCGGAAGCCAGCTCTATTGAAGCCCCAAAAAATATGTTCTCTGTATAGAGTCGGCTCTAATCTATGTAAGAGTTGCTCTAATTTGATGCAGAATTGAGAACTTTTTGTCTTTCTTGTAGAGTTGGCTCTAATCTCTGCAAAAGTTGGCTCTACCGTAGTATCAAACTGTTCGATATGCTTCGGAGTCAGCTCTAATACTTTTAGAGTCAGCTCTAAATACTAAAACTTAACATTTGATACTAGACATAAAGACAAACTCAATTTTTCTCATATTTTAATTAATTAAACATTTAAATTTCTGGAACACTTAATCAAAATCATTAGTAACACAAAAAATATACTTATGTGATTTTTGTTATTCATCAAAATAAATAATTGGGTCAATAAGGGGGACTCTTTGATGCTTAAGTTAGTGAAAAGCCAAGAAAGAGAGAGGAGGTCTTAGTATAAAATGTATTCTTTTATTTCTATTTTTATACCTATGGTTTGGGTGCCTTATAAAGTTGCAAACTGCTCCTTTGGAATCTATTTAGGAAAGGATGATCGGAGAATCTAGGATCAATTGTCAACTTGGGTAATTATGGTGCCCCAATCCTTATTTGAGTGGAGTTGGATATTGGGATTATTACTCACTCACCACATCGCTCAATAATTGGGTGCTTATTTTATGCCACATCACTTACCCTTCACTTCCCTGCTAAGTTAAGATCTATGCTCGAGCTAAGAAAGTAGTTCGATCAACCTATTTAAATTTGTTTTGTGATTTGAGCTAAACATGTGATCATCCGATTTGATCAAATACTCTAATTGGGTTGGCATTCAGGCCTCAACTCTCTCAGCTAAGGTGCACGAATTAGTGTGCATTTTTGAGATAGAAGTTTAAGATGCGTGTTTCAAAATTTGAAGCGTTGCTCATCGATCATGCTTTGTCACCCAAAGTCCCTCCATAGCTCTATATAAAGGAAGAAAGAACTCATTAGCTACCTACCCCCTCCCCCCTTCTTGTAGCACATCTTCATAGTTCATTAGGTATGCCTTCTCATCGCATTTTCTTATGAGTGGTTTTCCATATCTATCTAAGTCATTGTTATAGATTCCTAAACCCTTGACTTCCAAACTCCTAACCTAGAGTTCATTGGATCAGTTATCTAACCAAATGGCTTCCGAGGAATTCATGTTTTTGCTTTAGGTTGAATTCAAGTTTACTTATCTTAGGGAAGCCAATCTTGAAAGGATCTATAGCTCATACCTTTTACCCCCTTTAATTTCTCTTAGATTATTTAGTCAGAAGGAGAATGCCTCTAATAATAAGCTAGCTGGGTTCTAACTTTACGAAAATACTTTGAAGGAAAATTTTAAGTTTTCATCATTTTATTCTTAATGCTTAAACTTTATCAAATCAGTTCAGCTCAGCTTATCCCAAACTCATGGCAATTGAGCTCACATCCTGTATGATGCTACTTAAGCTCGAACAAAGTGTCAAGCATTTTTACATCTTTTTCATTCTCAGGGATCACTTGAAAGAGCTTAAATGGTGATATATTTGTGCTTGAAAGGAGAAGAGGCTTCTTGAGGATAGCTCAACTTCAATCCATAGTAGGAAGAATAATTTCTTTTCTTTTTATAATAATGAGAGGTCTTGACCATTCAATATGGCTTGGAGAGTCTTGACCAAAAAAGCCAAATCAGTATATATTTCTAAGCGATAAGGATAAATAGACCTTAGCTCTACTAAAGTAGTCCAAGCCCCTTGAGCTTGAAGAGCTATTGAATGAGGAGGCAACTTAAATTAACAACATTTATCACTTTTCTTAACTTTTCACTTTTTATTATGTTGTTGAACTAACATACTTTGTTTTTATGGATGTAGCTATAGTTATTGTTCGAGAGGTGCTCCAAATAGGCTATAAAGATAAAAGGACAAGTAAGAAGAAACTTTTTAGCCCAGTATTATAAGTGGAGAGTGACCCCTAGGGTGAATTTTCCAACCGAGTTGAGTTTACGATCTTTACCTCTACAATCATAATAAGACGTCCTTTTGTTAAGGTAAGGGAGGTGGCGAAGGAAGCCATTGCAAGAACCCCTTGCTCCAGCTCAAATAAGCCCATACCTCTTACTCTTATGGATGATTATCATATTCTCCAATAGAATATTTGGGTCTCTAATTTTGTTTAGAACTAAAGGATGGCTCAAGACTTGTTGGGGTCAATTCATCTTACTGAGGATTATTGCCAAAGCAGAGGATGCTCTATAAGTGGGTTCATAGTTAAGTATCACCACACTTATTCAAAGTATAAAAATTTCTCTTCTATTTTATGCTAAGTCTTTTAGCTCGTTTGATCGATCTTGCTTCATCTATTTTTGCAAAGTTGGAACATGTATATTGATACCTCAAGAAATTAAATGACTTAGGGTATGAGGTTGACCACCTCAGATCTGTTAATGAAAGGCTAAGGAAAAGGGCCATGGAACCTGAGAGGAAGCCTTAGGTTATGAAGGACAATACAAGGTTCCTCAAGGAGCATCTTGCTAGCAACAAGCTATCTTAGGGAGGAGATTAACCCTTACTAAGTGGAGGACCACTGAAGTTGAGCAAGAGCTAGCACAAACCCTTTCTCATGCCATGTAGTATAAAGAATTATAGTAATTGAAAGAAGAGCTAAACTAATATTCATACGAGTCTTACATGGAGGGACTCTCAAATTTTGTAAGCAACAAGTCCAGCAACTCTTTTTTATTTCCAACCTGAGCTCACTTGACCCCCTTTAAGAAGAGGGCCCTCAGTCTAAGGGTAAGGCTGAAGCGTAGGCTAACATCAAAATTGGAGATAAGGAGGGTACTTCAACTAGCGAGATCGATGAATAAGCAAATGTTCCTAAAGTAGGAGAGAAAGATAATGAAGCTATGAGAGCGAATGAAGAATAAGATGGCCTTAGAGTCATTACTCTAGTTAAATAGAGGAACTGGTGGGCCTAGAAAAGTAGAAATAAGTGAGCCCATTAATTGTTGACCTAAAGATACCTAACTTGAAGATGTCGAATATGATGATGATCTCAAGATGCCACATCTAAAAGCACTTGATTTGAAGTAGATAGCAAGCTTTTTATTTTATTCTATTTTGTACTCGGCCAATGGTTGTCCCACGTTCATGCACAAATTTTGTCCATTAATGAAATGACCTTTTTAGCTATTTGTTTGGTGTATATTGCTCTAAATTTGTTCAAATCTTTTAAGTTGTTCCCTTGACTTGGACCAACAACCTTCTTAAAATTTTGTAAGTTATTCAGGCCATCCTCTAATAATGACCTTCGAGCCCAATCTAAATGATCCTCTGATTTTTTTTTTCCAAGTTCTTTGTACCATCTTTTGATAACAACCTTTAGATTTGCTAACAAGATCTGTAAAGGCAACAAAGTGCTCAAGGTCAATTTTGAGAGCAATTCAAGACCACTCTTTGAATAGTCTTGGTGTACTATAGGTCAGTTTCAGTCACTTTTAGGTCAACCTTATAACCAATGTAGGTCAACCCTAGTTTCTTGTTAGATTTCTAAGCTTTACCCTTTTCCCTTTTCTAAGGTGTTTGGTCTCTTTATCCTCAATGGATCAAGCCAAGAATAATTGATCGATCTCAAACCTAGTCTAAGACGTATCGACAGAGTTTTTTGGTGGTTGGTAACCAACTAATTAGGTTGAGCATTAACACCTCCCTCTGAGCGTAAATTAAACTAGAACTTTACAGATTGATTATTACTACCAGATTTGTATAAATATTTTTTTTCTCCTTTTCTTTAACCAATTTTGTTTAAATTGATTTTTCTTGAACCAACCTTATGCAAGTTAATTTCAAATTACTAGCTTTTAAGTGCTTAATCAATCCTTCAAACATGTGTGGAAATGGTATGTTTTTGTTTTGATGATCTTCCAAGAGATATAAGAATTTATTAAAAATGCATCCTCAGATTATCTAAGTCCTAGTTTGGCACTAGCTTTCCTGACTTATCAATTGGACCCATTGCTTTAACCCTTCTTAGGATTAGGTCTCTAGGCCTGAATTGGCATTCCTTGATCCTTCAGTTATAATATCTAGTGACCCTTTATCAATAGGTTCTTATTTTAATTTGAACTTAGTCCAGATTAGCTTGTAGGTTACTAGAGTTTTCTTGCTTTTTTGAATTCCCCTAATAGTGGCTCCATATCCTGATCTTACTTGAAGTCACTACTTTATATTAAAAGCAAGATTAAGTGGCATCATACCATTTGGGAATCTAGCTCATACTTTTGTATGCCCATAGAATGCTTAGTAGCTCTTTGTCCTCAGGCCTTTAGTCCCATTGAGTCGAGTTTTAGCGCTAGTAGGATCATCCAATTTGTTACCTTATTTTGGCCATTAGTCTGAGAGTAAGCTACAAAGTGAACCTATGATTAATATTAAACTCCTGGTAGTGAGCATTGTCGAAAGATAAAAACTAAAAGCAAATCCCTAATATAAATATATTATAATTGATAATTTGTTGGTATTATTGATAATAATTCTTAAACTAGTAACTATTCCATTGTATACATTCTTGATTGTATTAATATATCTAACAAGTACTTCTTCTTTTTTTAACATACGTCATAAAACTTTTCTTAGAACTTTATCGTATATTTTCTAAATCAATAAAGATCATATAAATATCCTATCTCTTTTCTTTATGCTTCTTCATTAATCTGCTAAGAAAAAAATAGCTTCCATAGTCAACCATCTTATGATAACACTAAAATTTTTTTAAAATATTTTTGTGTCATATGTTAATGTATGCTTAATTATCCTCTCCTAAAGTTTCAGTATGACTCATGAATTTAATATCATGCTAATTAAAATAACTTTGAATGTAACTCTATTATTATAAATCAGTACTATAGTATTATTCCCCTATTCATCGACCATCTTTTGGTCTCTAAGATTTTAATAAAGAAATTGATCAGCCAAGTTATTTTTACATCATTTAAACACTTCTCAACTTCAATAAGAATTTCATTAGGTCCTACTACTATTCCTATTTATATATTTTCTAATCTCTTTTACTTTCAATATCTTAATTCTATGAGTATTCATGATATTTATCCTCAATGGAACTAGTAAGACTAAGGCTATAAATGGTTTGGGTCTACCTATGACCCAACCCAGTTTCAACCTGACTAGACCCGATCAAATCTATTTTTAGAGACCTATGGTTTGGGTCGGGTTTGAAAATTAGACTTAATCTAAATATTCAATCGAGTCTAGGGTTTTTTACTTTTCGATCCGAATGAATCTAAACCTGATTTATCCCAATCCTTAAACCTTAATTATATAAATCTTATTCTCTTTTGCTCTAATTATCTCTATAAATTCATTAAATGAACTCTAATTTAAACTAATTCTCGTTTTCATCTTAATAATTAGATCTTCTCCATATTTTTTCTCAAATTATATCTAAATATTTATATTTTTATTATTTATTTTGGTAGATTCTTATTGATAATATCTTTAAGTTTATCAATAAATATTTTAAGATTCATAATTTATAAATACAAGGATAATCATTTACTTAAATAAAATTATGAGTTTTTGAATAAAAATTTAAATTTAAATTGAGTATTTTTAATATCATTTAAACTTTTTAATGGGTCTATATTTGATTATCAGTCATTAGATTTTAGCACTAAAAAAATAGTTAGATACTTGACTCAAATACAATATTTTGTGTTAGGCTTGAATGATCTGTTAGGTCTAATTTTCTTCTATAGATCATCCCAATTCAACCTGCTCAATAAATGGATTGGGTTTGGATCTAAAATCAAAACCCAAATATAAAACTAGATCAAATTATGATCAAGCATGACCCGATTCATCCAGACCTATTTGTAGCCCTAAGTAAGACATTCTAAATCATCTACATAATTTTTTTAATGATTTAGTAAAATGGCTTCTCATCTTTCTTTGATCTTATCCATTTTTAATTAAAATTTTTTATCTTCGTTTTTGATACGTCTAGCATGAATTATATCTTTATTTTTTTCTATTCTTGTATATATAGAGAGAGAGGTAGAGTTGGCTATTCAAATATAGCCAAGCCTAAATTCAGTCACCTCTCCTACCCCTGGATCCACATAGTCCATGAATCCCAAAAATAAAAAAGTGAAAAAGATGGGTGGCTCAGAGATCTGTATAAATTCAAGGATGAAAAAAATGATCAGATGTTGAACTTGGCTATATTCTAATATAGCCATGTCCACATATATATATATATATATATATATATATATATATATATATATATATATATATATATATATATATATATTCTTAGTTTTTAACTTATGACATAACTCTTTATATACTTCAAACATAACCTTCGTAACTATCTTTCTAACTTCTTTCTTAGTCGTCTTGTAACTTCACATACTTTTATTCTTATGCTTAAATAGTCTTTATAGTACTTTTTTTAGTATTAAGTACTAACCAAACTTTCTCATTCTACCAACAGTTTTCTTTACCACATAGGCCTTTTCCTTTGGACTCTCGTAGCACATCTATAGGTAAGTCCCTTGTACTATTAGTCATCTCTTTACATATAATATTAATTATTCTATTTAAACTTTATTCTCACCTCCATCATTTGATCCTTCAAAACTATTAATTTCTTTCTTTCTAATTCCATCACCCAGTTCTTAGTTTCCCATGTTCTTTAATTCTTCTCCTTCATTTCTAAATACATATATCCATAATTATCAATATAAGAACTCTCAACCGATATGACCTTACAATCATTATACAAAACTTGATCAATTTCTCTAATAAGAAAATATATTTGACTAACATTATATTAGTCTTTCAAAGTTACTAAATAAAAATCTTTCTTTTTTAAACTTAAGTTAGCAGTACCATATCATATTCCATTGTCAACTCTAAAACAGTATCTCTTTTATTTTTTATCTTTGAAACTATAACATCAATTTACTCTTTCAAATATTATATTATTCCATGTGTCCATTGAAATTACCTTTATCAAAAAATAACTTTTCTTCATTAGGAATTTTTTAAATTATGTCATCTATGTCCTTCCAAAAGCATGGCCTTTTAATATCATCTAAACATATTTGAGAAGCATAGATATTACAATATTGATCAACTCCTCTCTTAGCGCCATTTTAAATAAAATTATTTTAAACCCTACTCTTCTAACATCTATAGCTTTATATTTTAAATTCTTATCTATAATGATTGATACTCTATTTTTATTCTTATATTTCTACTTACACCAAAGTTTAAAATAATTAACTTCTTTTTTTTCTATTATCTATTTAATCTCTTACAACTTACAAGCAAGCTGCATTATCTCTTTTTCTAATAATTATATTTATTAATTTCATTGATTTTCCTATTGCTGACCCAACATTCCATATTGTGAAATGTATTCTATTTCTTAAGCTAATTTCTTTACCCACAACCATCAAACCTTGCAAACTTTCCACTATGCTCAAGGTCTAGTATAATGCATCATGAATATGATCGTCCCAATAGAAGATGTAATTATAATTTTACGGTAGCCATCAACTTACTACAATTTTCATTTACTTTGCAAATTATATCTTTTAACTATTAGAATAACTATTATTTTATTATTTTACTTTTTAATAATATTTTCATATTCTAATAGTTCAATTTTTATTTCTGAATTTTATTATATCAATTTTATTGTAGTTTAATGCTAAGTTGTTTTTGTTTTCTTCACATTGTATATTGTTTTAGTTGCTATTTTTATTCAAAAAGTATTTTAATATTTATTCTTGTGAATTAATACAGTTTATACAAATAGGATATATTTTGACTAAAGACTAAAGTAAAATCAAAATTAATGAGCTACTGGTGAACAGCTTAAATTCAGCTCAAGATTAATCGACTCAGCCCATTTCTAAGAAACGTTTGCATCTGCCTGTGACGCACAAAGCCTTTCCCGGTAGAAGTGCCGCCGTTGAGACAGCCAAGTCTTCGACTTGCGTAAACTGTTGCGAACCATAGATCCTTGTTCTTTTTCTCTTTTTTTCCTTAATCTCGTATGAAAACCAAGTCATAAAGAGTGGAAGTCTTGCCACTAAATCAACCAGCTAATTACTAGTCTCCCCTCTCGCCTGTTTCCTTCAGAACGCTTCAAAAATATGGGTGGATTGAAGTTGGAATTTCATAATGTTTAGCTTGGAATGTCGTCGAGGGCAGAAGATTTTCATGGATGCAAAACAAACACAACGAAAATAACAAATCGTTTCTGAAAAATTTCTACAGTTTCATCCTCAAAACAAGCTATTTTGCACGCCTTACTGGTGGTACCGCGTGGTGATATCTGTAGAATAACCAGGCCAATCAAGCAAGAACAGTATGAAGTCGGATCTAATTTAATTAATTTCTGTTAACAGATCTCTTCGATGTTTTTCTCCAGCCCGCGGTTCCAATGCTCATCATCTTAACAGAATATGTTCACAGTGCTTAACAACCAAGTAATGGGATACATTTGGTCAAAAATAGGCAATCTATCAATATGGCAGGATGTGTTTGGCAAATGATTGATATGAAATCGCGCTATTAAATATTTAGCAGAGTAGATCATCAGGCTGGCTTCTATTAGTATTGGTGAATCTCATTCTATTGGATTTCAGGATGTCCGTTCGCTGCATTTCAGGACCTCCGGCTGGATTTCTGAAGGTTCGCACGGTCTCCACACAGTCCCTTGAGGCTCATCCATTAGAGCGATGCCCTTCGCGTAAAGCTCTTTCCTGATTGCATCAGATACCTCAAACTGCTTGTTCTTCCTTGCTAAAGCCCTCTGTTCAATCTGTTGCATAACTTGTTCTGCCGACAATCCAGCCCTCTTAAGCGCCTTATCTTTCAGTTGACTCAAAACCTGCAAATTAAACAGAGGGATTAAACAGAGGGATATTAAAGAAGTAGAAACAAGTATAACGCTGAAGACTATAAAAAGCTTTCTTAAACGAGAAACAACTTCCAGTTGACAATCTTGGATTTACCTCCGCAGAAGAGGAAGATGGTGTTAGACCCAGGGTACTAAGAACATTCTTGACTACCTCCTCCAATGCACGCAGACCCTTAATTAACTGTTGCTGCTTCTTCCCCTACCAAATACAAAATCAAATTTTAGGTAGAAAAGCTAGCTAAAGCATGCAAAGGTCCAATAGCAAGATGATCTTCTACGCTACAGTTTTAGCCTACGAGTTTGGTAGAACAATACAATTGCTCAATTGCTCTAAACAGATATAGCAAAATATACCTTGGATTTCTTCAAGTCCTTCAAAGCACAGTTTATGGCCTTTAACGGATCCATCAGATCATCCAAAACAGCAGTTGTATGCATATCATCTGACATTGAAGACAAGAAATCCATGTGGAACTTGTTGATTAATTTTTGGATTTCATCCGGGACTCGGCACTGAAAACTTTCCTCACAAAACCGCAATAGAACCATTTCACAGTCATGCACAGTCTATATATCATTAAAAAAGAATCAAAGTTAGATATGCATTTGCATGTATAATCAATGGTTCCTCTTTAAAATATATATATATATGGCACATAGTGAACGGCCCTTGTTTGCCAGCAAACTGTTGAAGACATGCAAAAGCATCAAACTGTTATATATATGATGTACCTGAAATATGTAAAAAACACGGTCTGATGCAGTATCGAGTTGTCTGTCTGAGTAATTTACATCAGCCCGATAGTGTGTGCGCATTAAAAAGAACCTCAAGGCCAATGGATGATATTTTGCTATAATCTGCAACGCAATGGTACAGTTATGAGATATTTCCATATATGAAAGGCAAAAACCATAAAAACATTGCTGACAGAAGGATAAAATGAAGCCAAGGCACATTTCCCACCACTTACATCTCGAATTGTGAAAAAATTGTCATCTGACTTGGACATTTTCTGATTGTCCTTGTTGACAAAGCCATTATGCATCCAGTAGTTCACAGTGCTTTCTGAATTGGCAGCCCGGCTCTGTGCCAGTTCATTCTCATGATGAGGAAAGATCAAATCCTTCCCTCCACCATGAATATCAAATACATGACTTAGATAATGAGAACTCATGGCACTGCATTCAATATGCCATCCTGGTCTTCCTGGGCCCCAAGGGCTCTCCCAACTTGGCTCACCAGGCTTAGCAGACTGGAAAAAAAGGGAAAAAAATGTAAATATACACGGCTATCAAGGATAGGCAAGAAAAGTTAATCAAGCATCGCCCACCTTCCACAATGCAAAGTCTGCTGGGTTTTGTTTTCTTAAATCAACAGAAACCCGGCCCCCTCCGCCTGCACGGTTATCATCCAACTTCCGCCCGGATAAACAGCAATAATCAGGGAAACTATCAACAGAGAAGTAAACATCCCCATCTATGGTATAGGCATGCCCATTATCGATTATCTGTTAGTAAATATATATATCATTAGAATCAAGAGCTATATGCTAGAAAGAGTTAAATAAAGAAGATCAAAAAATGCATGCCCACACACCAGGAAAACCATTTGAGCATCATCTAGATTTTGAATCATACGGGTGTAAGATATGGACTTCTAATGTTCTAGAGCAATAGTCCCAAGTATAAAACAGGAGCAAGTGAAGGTAGGCAGAACCAAGGAGAAGATTATGCGGATAAAAACAGGAAGAGTGACTCTTTTACCTAACTTGAAAAGGATAAAATCCATAACTCACTGTTTATGACAAGTACAAAATTCATTAGGAGATATCTGAAATAAAACTTCCTTGTATGCATAATAATGATGCGTACTTGGGAACTACATGTCATCTCGTTAGTTCAACCCAGAATTGTCTTGACCATAAGAAACAGGTCATCACATACTAAAGAAGAAAACACTAAATGAGCTGTGACTTGACAATAGCTGAGAATTATTAATTGAAAAAGAAGGTTGATTGACTAATATAATGAACTTCTTGACCTATCCATGGTGCTTCCTTCACCATAAACAAGCATTCATGAGCTGCTAGATTTGCAGAATTTACGTATCAGGCATAATCAGGGAAAGCAAAATCAAGAATTAACAAACTTGCTGCATAATTGCAGGTTGAGGATTGATTTCAGTTGGGACCCTAAAAATTACAATGCTGTATACCCAATAAGGTGTCTTGCATAAAATAAACCAAAGTTTCCTGTTCAATGCTCCAATAAAACTTCAATTCATCCTGAGTCAATTCCAGGACCATGAGCACATTGCTTATCACAAAACTTTACTCAAATATACAATTCTAGAACATATCCCAGCCTCTGACAGAAAATATCACAATATACCACACTTCCCAAACAGAAGAAGTCACATCTATGATCTAAGCTGAAAATACTTATTCCAGCTTCAGAAAGAAAGATGCAGCTCACAGGTTAACCATGTGATCCTACCAAATGCTGTACCATCCACCTCACGTCCCAGACATGAGGTGGATGGTGTATAAGGATGGAAGTGGTCTGGGCTAGGTCAAGCTACACCCCAGCCAAAGCTCAGCCCATGGTCCAACCGGTCTAGGCCAAAAAAATTTTGAGGCTTTAAGCCAGGCTCAGGCCCAAACTTATTTTTCAAAAACCAAGCCTAGCCCAAAAACCAAGTAGGCCGAATCACAGCAATCCATTTGGATCAAAAACTGGGCTAAAAATCACTGTTTTAGTTTTAATTGCTTGCATCAAAACAAGCAACATTTAAAATAACAACCAATTAGCTTGACATGTTGAGCTATTCTCACACAGTTAATAAGAAATCTAGTATAAAATTTAGAAGACCCAACACATTTCAAGGTTTTGGATTAGATAGAGACTAGGTTTGGGCCTGACTAATGGCCAATACTTTGGCCTTCTTCAAGCTTGGGCTTCAGGTCAAGTCTAGGCCGAGCCAAGTACAAGCTCCAACCTGGCCTGAAATTTTTTTAGGCTCCAATTTTAAGCCCAGACCCAACCCAAATTAGTTCAAGCCTACTCCATAGCCTGACCCTAAGTCAGGAGGCCCGATGGGTCATGGGCCAGCCCAAGCCTACTTCCAGCCCTACCTGTCTATGACAGTGCTATTATATCCTTAATTTTATATTCATAAGCCAACCTTTCCCCGAGAACTGACATTTTAGTATGCATCCCTATTTTGATAGTTTTGTGTGGTAAGTCTGCTGAGCAAAAAATCATGGTTCTGATGTCCCAGTAACTAGACTGGTTTCAATCCATGCGCTCTAAAATTCTTAGTCCATTGGATCCACACAAATTTGATCAAACTTTATGTTCTTTATACAATAAATTATTCAATTATACTCAGCATATTCTTCCACTGATCATAAATTGCTTTCTCACCAAAATCAAACTCCATGCATCAGCAAGCACTTCCAACCAAGGATTGCTAGTTTGCCTGGAACAAGAAGAGGTGCATAACCATCAGAAGCAAGGATTGCCGAACTAGTGAAGAATTTGTTCCAAGATCAAATGGTCCATGACAGTGCTATTACATCCTTAATTTTATATTCATAAGCCAACTTTTCCCCAAGATCTGACATTTTAGTATGCATCCCTGTTTTGATGGTTTGTGCAGTAAGTCTGCTGCTGAGCAAAAATTCATGGTTCCGATGTCCCAGTAATTAGACTGGTTTCAATCCATGCCTCTAAAATTCTTAGTCCATTGGATCCACACAAATTTGATCAAACTTTATGTTACTTACACAATAAATTATTCAATTATAGTCAGCATATTCTTCTACTGATCATAAAATTACTTTCTCACCAAAATCAAATTCCATGCATCAGCAAGCACTTCCAGCCGAGGATTGCTAGTTTGCCTGGAACAAGGAGAGGTGCATAACCATCAGAAGAAAGTATTGCTGAACTAGTGAAGAATTTGTTCCAAGATCAAATGGTCCTCTCTCAAAACCATACTTTTAGCAAGTTTTAGAAGCAAGTAAAGCAGATCTCCAACTTTGATTAATCCTTCATTTGTTTCCCACATATACAAGTGCTAAAGATCCAACATGTTAATGTGCAATGATTTATTTTATCTAGATGGCTTGAATGCTTTTCCAACCTTTGACCATTCTATCATCGTTACTATCTTCTAGACATTGTGATGTCAAAACAGTAGAGGGCATTGACAGGATCATTTTGCAGATTTATTAAATATTAATGCATTTAGGCAGCCCCAAAAAGAAACCTATTTCATGGAAACAAAAACAGAGAGGTCAGAAAGTAGTTCACTCAATTACTTTTCTTGACCTTCTGGGTTTTCCTCCATCATGAACAATCTTTCAGTTAAAGTCACTAACAAGATATGGCCTGTTTTTCAGAGATGCGCTATACAGAGTAGAAGATACCTTGGTTATCATGTCCTTAATCTGGTCAATGTGATCAGAAACGCGTGGCTCACAGGTTGGAGGCAGACACTGAAGTTCAGCCATATCATCCAGGAATTCTTTGCTAAACCGGCCACTCAAAGCTAATGGATCCTCCCCTGCCTCATTTGCTCTTTTGATAATCTGCAAAATTGTTGACAAGTACCTTATTAATATTGTACATTCACCTTGAACTAGAAAACAAAAGTACAATGAATTATCTGAGAATATTATAGGAATCATAGGTAACAAGTTAAAGGCAATAAAACAGAATGTAGAACACAAAGGGTTACAACAAAGAATGCTCGAGTAACAGAATCCCTCTCTTAACAGCAAATACCACACTGGGTTCTTCTTTCTCTGGTCAAAATGAAAATTGACTGTTTTGGATATAATTACAATCACTAATAAAATATAGACTAGGGACCCTATGATTTAAGCTTAAGATACAAACGGCTTGTTATGATGCCACAGATGAGAAAGCAACTATGAAGCATTTATGCATGAAAGGAAACCCACCACACCAATTTTCTGGTTAGATCGTCAGCTATAGCTCTGACTGCAACAGTACAGCCATTTTCAATGTTACCATGCATAGAAATTTATTTATGGTCTCGTGAAGTCTGCAAACTTCTGAAGGTCCTCCATTGCCAGCACATGTGACGGGTGATGGTCCAGTCACATTTTACTATCACATAAGGATAAAGCATTTAAAAACAATTATAGGGCATATCACTGCACCAGTTGTACCTGATGAACATTTGAAGCCCTCTCAACAAAGTTTAGCTTTAAACATAATACATTCATTTCTCTTTCCAACTCGGAATAGGGACTAAGCATTCATAAGTTTGTTTTCCTACTTTTGTCGGATGGCAGTGTTTTTCTAACAATTTAATGTTCAAACATAACACTTTATCATTGAATGAAGCAAATCCAGCAAACGAGATAAACCAACACCTTGGTCCTTGATTACAATCCTTCGAATTGTTCAGCGGACTCATTCATCTAACCTAGTCACAAGGCATTTAATTCATAAGCTCTGCAACAACAAAGCTGGTAATTCAATATTCATGGATGCTAGGGTTACACCAACATCAATGGGAGCTAAACCCAAATGACTATAAAGGAGTGCAAATCCAATAATGATCTGGTCATATGATGGATTCCATATCATATGGATGTTAAGATTCATAATAAGTTGCCTGTTGTTTTTAGACACAATAGCCAAGGCAGTATTATGGTATTACTTGGTTAGGAGTGCTAACGAGTCTAATGTCTATGTTTAATAGGTTGTTGAAGGTAAGTTCATTTCCCATGAGAAGAGTCCTAGTAGGGAGGGGACTGTTTTGGGTATTTCAGTCAGTCTTCAAGTTTCTTTTACTTGGTTAGGAGTGCTGATAAGTCTAATGTCTATGTTTAACACATTGTTCAAGATAAGTTCATTTCCTATTAAAAGAGTCCTAGTAGGGAGGGAAAAGGGGTAAGGATGGTAATTTTTTTTCGTTTGGCCGTTTATCCAGCCGGTACCGTTTCTAACAGGTCGAAGAATCTCCGATCTAAATGGCTTAACGGGTATGAAAATTACCCATTTAACGGGTAAACGGGTATCCTTCGCCCCATCCCGTTTACCCATCCTCATCCCCGTTAACTTTAATATAATATATTTAAATTTTAAAGTAAATAAATATATATATAAAAAATCCTAATAAAATACATTTGAATCTCGCCTCTTCTCTTCTTTCACACAGCTGTCCTGAGCATTAAAGCCAGAACCCTAGCAAACCGATCTCTCTCCCTGTTAGTATTTTTTAAACTTTCAGTAAATTATAAGTTTAATGGAATAATTTTATTTTTTTATGTAAACGGCCAAACGGGTACCCAGTGGGTACCCGTTTACCCAGCCGGATATTCCCGTCCCTGCCCCCCGTTAACTATAACGGCTTAACGGAACGGAGAACGAAGAGGTTTTCCCCAACAGGGACGAAACCGGTAGAGGCCGCCCCGGGCCGTTGCCATCCCTAGAAAGGGGACCTGCTGAGGTTTTTATACAGCACCATGCTGCTGAGAAAAACAGAATACAGGGATTTTACTTTTTGTGATCAAAACTCGCCACAGGCCTTCTTCCTTCTCCCCTATCCTCTTCTCCTATTCTTCTTCCTACTTCACTACCCATTACAAACCTCTTTTTTTCTATCTTCTATGCAAATTTCGGCCTTTAAACAGCACATATCTGACTGATACTGAGATCTGAAGCCATTTTCTATCAACAATCAAAAGACAGGCTTCTATTTGCATGCAGAATCCAGATCAAGGCATATTACCTTTCCATAATCTTTTGCAACCCCAAAATCCAATTGGCGATCACATCAAGGAATTGTTCTCATCATCAGATCACAAGTTAATAAAAATAAAAATGAAAAAAGAAAAATCATAGGTCTAATGATGCGGGCTTCAAGAAGCCCCATCTTTCGTCATAGCCCATTAACTGTTGCAGTACAAGGATCAAATACACATTGTCTTTGCTCCATTGAGGCATATTAAAAGAGCAGCATTCGTTTCTACTTCCTCAACAAGTGACAAAAAATCAAAGAACCAAAACCAGCTACAAAGCTCCTAATGGTTCTCATGAATTCTAAAAGTTGTCATCATGGACATGAAACTGCTAATTTGTTTTTATTATCTTCGGAATGGTAACTTAATAACTCTGCCTATATATACAATCTTATACATAACCGATCATAAGCTCAGATAAAGGAAGGTTGTAATAGATTGACAACCAGCATAAACCTATAATCTCATCCTATGAACATGAGTTCAATAAAAAAACTATTGTAACGTCTCTACTTGTGATGTACTACATCAAACCCTAAAGTAACCAAAAATTTTGTAAAGATAGCTCGGCCAATCCCTAGAAGCAACATATCACATTGATGCTTGGGTGCGGCAAAAAAGCAATAGTTCTCACTTTATAAACGAATGCAAGTAAAGATTTTAGTTCAAAAAATAAAAAGATAAAAAATAATATACATTTAGCAACTTAAAATATGGAATTATTAACAAGAAAAGATTAATTAAACTGATAAATGTAATGACTAAAAGAAAAATTAATATAGCTTGCTTGTAAGAGACTAAATGGAAAGAAGAAAAGGTAAAAGAAGTTGATAGTTATAAATTTTGGTACACAAAGAAAGATAAAAATAAAAATAAAATAGAAATTATTATAAATAAGAGTTAAAAAAATGAGGTTATAGATATTAAGAGAATAAGAGATAGAATATTTTCGATAAAATTAATGTTAAAAGAGAAGTCTATAATATTATTAGCACTTATACTCCTTAAGTAGGTTTAAATAATGCTATAAAGTAAAGCTTTTGAAAGGACATAAAAAAAAGTAATTCAAGAGATTCTTAGCAGAGAAAAATATCTATTGGAAGATATTTGAATAAACATGTGAGAAGTATAATATATGTTTTAAAAGAATACATAGATGTTATACTTTCATAAATAAAAAGGATAGTTATTTCCATATGCTAGCATCTGGAAATAACTATCCTCTTTTTTGTTGATACTGCATCACTTCATTATCCTAGACATTTCCATTGCATGCTTATGGCTTAAACATAAACTTGTTCTCTATTAGCCAGATTGCACCCAATTACAATTAACCAATTGACTAAAAGTAAAGATATTTTATTGATCAGCAATATTCCTTGTTCATCATGGTAGGTCTGAATTTTGTGCTATAGCACTAAGCAAGCTCTCTCTCCCTCCCACTATACCAACAGCATTAATCTATAGAAGCATGGTCCTTTAGGGATTCAAGGTTATCATGCATCTTCCATTGTGTCTGACATCCATTTTGAATAATCAGTGATCATCATTTAGATGCAGTATTTGCTACATTTGCTAATCAATATATTATTCGCCTAAGTCCATAACGTACTAGACAAGAAGCTCAAATAAAACGAAGATAAGGTAAATTTGATGGATGCAATTTTATCATACAACATCTTATTAGTCCCACAGTTTCTCAAATGTGTACAGAAAATTTGTCTGAAAATAATAATAAGTAAAAGATTCCCTGACCTTGTCATCAATGTCAGTGAAGTTGCGTACATATTCAACTTCATATCCCAAATGCTTCAGATACCTGTTCCCAAGGGATTATCAATTTGATGGTCACAAAATATAACTTACACAAAAATGTGCACATTGATATTCTTGACAGTAAGATAGTCATATACATCAGAAAACATGATATTAATGAGCAACACCTCCCTAAATTGAATGAGACTCCATAGCCATTAATGGCAAGATAACATATGATAGAGGGCAATGATGTACATGATTATAGGCAAGGTTTTAAATCCTATGAGACAGGGGTGTCCTAATGTATATATAGAACAAAATGTGCCGCTATCCTACAATGGCCATCCTAGTCAAGCATCCCAGTTTGTGCCTTCTATCTTTCTCCATTTCTTTTCTTTATTTCTTTCAGTCTTTATTTTATTTTCTTCTTTCCTTTCTTTCGTCCTTATTTCCTTTTTTCTTTCTCTTCTTCTCTCCTTCCTTCCTTTCTTTTTTTCTTCTTTTTTTCCTTCCTTTCTCTTCCTTCTTTCCTTCCTTTATTTTCTTTTGTATCCTCTTGTCCTTTCTTTTTTTCCTTTCTCTTCTTCCCCCTGTCCAGCTGGGATTTAAAACATTGATTGGATGCATACATCTTGCTACAAAATGTTCAAATGTATCTGAAATAATATTTTTAATTTCAAATTATCAACTTTGCAGAGATTCAGATGCAACCTCAAAATACAGAAACACAGTTTTATAGATATAAAGATGTATTTATATGCTTAACAAGTTTAGCAGAACAGAATAGTCCTATATTACCTTTACTCACAGAGGTGTAAAAGCAAACTAACAAGCTGGGCAGCTTAGAATCATAACATATGAGAGAGTATCAATTCCCTGATTTGAATATCAGAGATCCAATGGCCACCACTGAGAAGAATATTACAGAATGATAAGCAAACTAGTATATGGCTACAACTTGCTGAAAGTAACATCACATGCATGGCAAATAACTTCTCTTCAACCTACCAACATTTTAGAAAGTTTAGGACAATAAAAATTAGATTATAATGGAATAGATAACCAAATTTAGCGATGTAAAATTTTATAGCTAATGGACAGGATCAATTTCACTAACTGTAGTGCATGTACTTACAGTCATTTATGCACGCTTATATGCAGTACTCTATTCACCGTGATATGGGTCATATCTTTTGCTCGTTCATGTGACTTAAATATATTTGGTGACCAGGGTACCATGGGAGGTATTTTAGTTTTGGATCACCATGTAACAGTTAGCTTTAAATAAGGGAATAAGGAGAGCACAAAGCATGGTAACCCAGTTCAGATATTGTGCTTCATTTTTCTTCATTCTTTTCATGCTTTTCTATTTTCTTCTTCCCCTTTATACTCTCTTTCTATGCTGCACTCAATATCCTGGTAAGTTACTTTGGTTGCTACCATATTGGGATTACATCTGAATTCTGCAACAATTTGAGGATTGAGTGGGAATTCTTTTTTTCTTGGAAGTTGTAGTTTGATTCTCATATCTCCATATGGTATCTAAAGCATATGATAAGAACCTATTTCTCTCCAGTATTTTCTTACTCTTTTTTTTTTCTGGCACTAATTCTAAGTTCGTAGATGTTTTATGATATCATTAGATTGATAAGAAGTTCTCAATTTTCTCCCCCTAATGTGTGAATATATGACAGGTTTGTTGTGAAGTGTGGCACTAAATATCTATTTTCCCTTTTAGATGCACAAATTAACAATAACAGAAACACATGCCAAGCATATGTGCCTGAGAGGCTTCTTGATGAGAAGTTTGCATGATCCCCTTATTCTTAACAATAACAGCATTCAGGTCTAGCTTCCCACCAGCATTATGCTCATGGCTCAGGATATATAATTTCAGCAAAGAGGTGCATGTCTATCCATTTGATCTGTCAGCGTACATTATACAATTATTTAAGTCAATAAATCCAAATCAAGTTTCTATCATATTTGCTTAGTCCACAAGAAGTATTTACAATGTTCCACAAATATGCAAATCTTCAAAGAGTGAAATAGACAACATCCATTAAACAAAAGACACATAAGGAAGAAGTGAGGATGTACAGATGCTCAGATTGAAATTTTTCTTTTTTGAGTTGATAATCAATTTACCCAGGATCCATCAAGAAACAGAATTTATTAAAGAATATTATGTCCCCTATATTAACCTCCTAATAGTGATTAAAATGAATTATTATTGCATTATTACTAGCAGGAATACTTTTACAATATAAAGCAATATAAGCCCCTGTTTTTCACAAATAGTGACTTGCAATATAGAGGTCATGATAAGATTGCAATATAGAGGTCATGACGGAACGCCAGATGACGGTTTCACCTTGATGGAAAAGAAAATTGCATTTTAAAACAAAGCTAGCACACAACAAAAGACCGGAACGAAGAGTATCCTCATTATGGATAGCCCAATCACAGAATCAAAATGTATCAAGTTTGACATAGAAGCAAGCATTGATAGATCATGCACATATTGCTCATGATCAAATTGAGTTAATCAATATGATCTCTCAGCTTCTCGCACATCGCCGATTCAAAAGGAAGGTATAACAGGACAGTGAGAATCACCAAAAGGGTTATAATATACCATATTTACTAGATGTTGTCGTGTGTTATTTTTAGTAAAGATACAGTCGTAATCTATCATCATTTACATTTGAGCCGATATTGCTAAACTACTCGAAGATCAATTTTCCTTAACAACTACATGTAGACAGGATCTGTCAACAAAGATCGATGATTTAGACGCAATTCATATAATCCTCCCCAAAGCATAATAGATCCATCGATATCAGATTAGCAACTTGCAACTAAAAATCTACAAGAAATGTTCATCCCATCGTCATCGACTCACCATCCCAACGATCAAAATCCCTGTCTTGTAATAACAGAAACTTCCCAACGATCAAAATCCCTCTCTTGTAATAACAGAAACTTGAAACTGCCCAGTACAACAACCAAACGCAAGAAAACTAGATCTAATGCAATCAAAAGAGACCAGGATCGAGAGATAGACCTGTGGAGGACATCGAAGGCGACGTAGGCGCGGGCATGGCCAATATGGCTGAAATCGTACGGCGTGACGCCGCAGACGTACATCGACACCTTCCCCTCCACCAGCGGCTTGAACACCTCCTTCTGCTTCGTCATCGAGTTGAAAAGCACCAGTTCCGGCTTTCCCATCCCTCCCCAAAAGCCCTAACCCTAACCTTGGAGGAAGGGAACAGAGGACTACAACAGCGGAAAGATTAGGAGAGGGCGAGCGAGAGCGAGAGCAGGCGCGCTCGGAAAGAAACGCCCTAGAGACCAAAATTCTTCTAACACCGGGATGCCGGGCGGTAAATTGCAAAAAGTTACCTCCTTTTTCCGGAAGATGCTCCGTTTCCGGGCTCTGTTTCGAAAACAAGCCACCAAGGAAAAAATTTCACATCAAAATACAAATTTCCCCGCCGTTTAGTCCACTGTGCATAAAATTAAAATAAATTTCCATGTCGGAAACAAATGAATAATAGATTCAATATTCTATTTTTCTAGATTATTTGTATTTCGTGATTAACTGAAAATGACGGTTTTAAAATTATTAGTTTATTATGGTCTTAAATTATTAAATGACAATTAATAATGGTAATTTATTGCGTATCTAATTAACGCATAATTAAATATAATTATGAATATAACTTAGTACTTATATTCATTCTTTAAATTAGTGTAATAATTACAATAATGTAATAATGATAATTAATATATAATTTTATAATTATATTTAATTATATGATTAAAATAATAACATATTTTTAATTGTAATATAAATAATTTATATTATTATAAATTATAATATTATTATTTTAATAATTTTTAATATTTTATAAGTAAAATGATATTGTAATTATAATTAAAATATTACAATATTATAATAATGTTATTATTGTAGTATTTCTAATATAATAAAATTATTATTATAAAATATTATAAATATCTAAAAAAAGTATAATATATTTATAATAATAAAATGCAATATTACTATAATTGTATAATCTATTATTATTTAATATTTAATATATTATAATATAATATTATGTTTAATATATCATGTTATTATATTATAATAATATGTTATTGTATTGTTTAATATTTTATAAGTTTAATCATGATATTATAATGTATTATTACTATAATATAATTAATACTATAATGTCATATTATATTATATTACAATATATCATGTTATAATATAATATTATTTCTATTAAGACAAATTATATTTTAGTATGATATTTAATGATATTAATATTAAATAGTAATATATTAATTATTGACTTATTTAATTACCATATTATAAATATATTATAAATCGATTAATACTATGATAATTATTAATGTAATAGAACTTATCATCATCATCATCACATCATAAACAATGATATTTTTTTATCAAAAAATATTATACTTTAAGGGACAATTTTCTCAAAAATTTTATTTTCTTCATTTTGTGGAATCCATTTGCAAATTCTATCAAAATTGATAAAATTTGTAATTAAATAAATTAATTCCATAATTTAGTAGTTAGAATTTTAAATCCATGATTTGTTATGTCGTCAAACATAATAAATCATTGATTTGCAAATAACTTAACTCAACTCAACTCATCTAAGCCTTTTTTCCAACTACATGGGTCAGCTACATAAATCTGCTTCCTCCACTCTGCTCTATTTAGGATCAAGTCGATATTTAAATTATAAATAGTTATATCTTTTTTAATTATTTCTACCGATGTTAGTTTAGGTCTATCTTTACCTCTATTCTTACCATGAATTGTTAAAAGATCACTCTTTCTAACGGGAGCATATAAAGGTCTACATTATATATGTCCAAACCGCCGTAATCGATTTTCTCTCATTTTATCTTTAATTGAGACTACTCCTATCATTTCTCTTATATGTTTATTTCTATTCTATCTATTAAAATTTTACCACATATCCATCTTAACATACACATTTTTGTTACAGTTAATTTATTCACATATTGTTTCAATATTGCCCAACACTCTGTTTCATATAGTATAGCTGGTCTAATAGCAATTTTATAGAATTTTTTTAATTTTAATAGAATGCGTCAATCATACAATACTTTTGAAGTACTTCTCCACTTAATCCATCATGCTTTAACACTATGATTTACATCTTCACCTATTTTACCTTTTTGCTGGATATATGATCCCAAATACCTCAATGTTTTGCTCCTCGATATCTCTTGGCTTGCAATCTTCACCGTTTCTTCATTTATATTTATACTCCCACTAAAATTATATTTCATGTATTCAGTTTTAGTTTTACTAATCTTAAAACCTTTAGATTCTAAAGCCTCTCTTCAAATATCTAGCTTAGCATTTACTCTAGATTTAGTTTTATTAATCAATACTATATCATCTGCAAATAACATATACCATGGGATATCATTTTGAATATGTTTAGTTAATGCATTCATAACTAATACAAAAAGATACGGACTTAAGGCAGATCCTTGATGGAAACCTATAATAATTAAAAACTCACTAATTTCTTTTATTGATATTTTAATAATAGTTATTGCTCTATCATACATATCTTTTATCAATTCTATGTACTTTTTGGTAACTCCTTTTTTATGTAAAATATACCATATTATTTCTCTAGTTACTTTGTCATATGCTTTCTCTAAATAAATAAAGACCATATGAAGAACATATTATTTCTCTAGATACTCTATCATATTATTTTTTAAATAAATTCTATAAAAATTGTTAAATTTATTTATTTTAAATAAAATATAAAAGCTTCTCATAACCTACCTAGATAACGATAAAAGGTTAAAAAAAAGTTTTTATTTATTAGGACAATATAGTTGTTAACACTCAACAAGATGGGATTGATATATTATATGATAAACACACAATTTAAAGAATAATGAGGACAAGTCAAGCTTAAAAGTAATGGTAATTTTAACCCCATGAGCTAGAGATCCATCTCACTCTGCCTTATACTGAATTCTCCACCTTATGTAGAGAGAGAGCAAAGATGAGAATTACTTTTATTATATTGGTAAAGATGAAAATAAATATGTACCAGCTCATTCCATTCCCATCTTATTCACTTTATAGTTAATTACTAGAATAGTTTGTATATTTTTATATCCACAAAAATATCCTCATAAATTAATATTTTTTTCTCAACCCTAATCTCTCTCTACTATCATTCTCAATTTTTCTTAGCTATATTATTAATTTTATAATTAAAAAAATTATATATATTACTAGGGACAAAACAGAAGGGGTAGGGTGTAAATAGAGGCAGTGATGAGGATTTATCATTTTCTATGAGATGAAAATAGAAATAAAAAGTTTGTGAGGACAAGGCAAGGGTAATGATTTTTTTATATATATATGGATGGGGATGAAGATAGGGATAGAGATAAGGATTGGGAACTTCAGACTCACTTTGTTGCCATCCTAAACTTTTAGGATAAAAATTATCCATGAAATTCTAAGGTATAGATATAATTTTTATAATTCATGAAAAATACTTTATAAATTTTTACATAAAAATAAAATGTGCATGCATTAAGGGCATGGTTTTTTTCCTCCAATTCTCAATGGTTTCTTAAGCACAAAAGAAGAAATGCCATGGAAACAAGCACCAAAAAAGAAAACTAAAAAAAAAACTCTATATAAAAGATCTAGGTAATAACCTTCTCTTGAAAACTTTTTCATCTCTCCCAAACTTCCTCAAATTCAATTTTAATGATAGTATGTGAATGGCAGGTCTTAATTAATCCTCAGTTTGGTAGATAGTGCTCAATTAGATGATATTTATGTGTTGGTGGTTAGGAGTAGCAATTTATGCTTTCATATCGTATTTGTATTGTTATAGATATGATAGCATAAAGGTTGACATAAACACAACATGAGTAATTAATCATATCAAGAATCTAAACACGAACACAACATGATTGTTATACAAGTAATACGATACAACATGCATAACTTATTTAATAAATAAATTATATTGAATTGACATGATACAACTCGTTCAATATAAATAGATATACTTAGTTAGCACTAATAGATAAGCGAACCCGCTTAACATGACCCACTTAATATGCCACCAACTAAATAGGTCCTAATTGATTACTTTTGGGTTAACGAGTCAACCCACGATATAATCCAATTATTTTGTATCATAATCATGTCAATGCATTTGGGATCAATTATCAAGGATAAATTTTATAAGAATAGATTGCAAGCCAAGAGATATCAATGAGTAAAAAATTTAGGTATTTGAGATCAATTATTCAGCAAGAAGGTAAAATAGGTGAAGATGAGAATCATAGAGTGGTTCGGGCACCAGGATCAAACAAAGGTTACTAAGCTCATTATGGATTTCTAATTGATGTAGTTAGACTTTTGATCCTATCAATTCATTTGAGTCCAGAGTCATTATGGATTTCTTACTTTTATGTTGGTTTCACTTTTAAGTCCTATAATCAAGTTTTGTCAGTATAGGTCCAGTAATTTTATTTGAGTCAAGTCAAGATTTATTGAGTCAAAGTATAAAAAGTTGAAGACCCAAGATCATAAAGGACCACATTTAGTGCGCCACCTCAACAACCATATGGAATCCCAGTAAAAGTAGGCACCATCTACTCAATTAAGGCATCCCAAGATTTTTATAAAGTCATCTTGGCATAAAAGAAAGCAAATAAGCCCCCTATAGAAGGTGACTTGCCATCCACTCCTTATTCAAAGAAGAATATGGCGCCATCCCGTGATCTCTTTTCCTTGTTTCAAGATGCCTACTATTTTCTTATTTGGGAAAGATATCCCCTGATATCTTTTTCTTGTTTCAAGATGTCATATATCTCTTTATTTGGAAAAGTTATTCCTAGTCTCTTTTTCTTGTTTCAAGATGTCATCTATCTCCTTATTTGGAAACAATATTGTGTCCTTATTTTCTTTTTTTTTCCATGTAATTCAAGGGTTAGGGTTTATTATAAAAACCCCTCCCTTTTTGTAAAGAACAATTGATGATTAATGAAAAAGAGTCTTCTTCTTCTATTTTCCTATGCTCCTAAGCATTGATACTCCATGAGAAAGAGGGTGAGAAGCCCAACAAATATCCATTCCAACATCTATTCCAAGCATCCTAGCCCCAAGATGCCAAGATGCTACGATCCTTAGACGAAGTCCTCCTTGTCTCCAAAATCATCTGAAGGAATGTCGAAACATCTGTGATAGCATAGCTTTGTTTTCCAGGCGCTCATCCTAAGAGCTGTATGATCCAATCTTCTAGGACAAAGACCATCATTACCTGGTAATCAGACCTATACCTTCTTATAAGTTCTATTTTGTTGAAAAAAGAGCATGTTCTAAGTAGTGGTTTCTCAACCCTGGGATCCTATTTTCTTTATTACTTAGTGAATCATATTCTGCTGGTAGTTACTTTACTCTTCACGTATTCACCCTTAGTTTATTCTTACTCGTTTCGGAAAGTAAAGCACCTTAAAATATGAATCATTGCTCTATGTTAATCTCTTGCATGGTACATCCCACATCATATGGACTTAAACTAATATAGGTAAAATTAATTAAAAAATATAATTATTTATAATTTAAATATCAACTTGGTACTGAATAGAGCAGAGTGAAGGAAGCGGATTTATGTAGTCGACCCTAAGTAGTTGGGAAAAGGCTTAGATGAGTTGAGTTGAGTTGAGTTGTAATCATGTCAATGCATTTATAACACAAGCCCACTTAAGGTCAATATGAACTCACTTATTTTATATTGAGTTTGAGTCATGTTTCCATATTATGCTCAATTTTGTCACCCATAATGGTGGTAGAGCTGAGAGAAACATAGGAAGGTTAATACTAATATGTCTTAGATTTGAGAAGGTTATAGAAAGGATTTACAAAACTAACAATAATAACAATAAGACAACATTAGTTCCAAACTTGTTTAAAATTGGCTATATAATTTTTTTTTCTATTTAACATAATTTTAAGCCATACTTTTTTGTAATATAAAAGATTCTAAGTCTATCTTTATCAATTTTTTTTCAATATAATTTTCGGTCTACCTTTATCTTTTTTTTCTTTCTACATACATCAAGTCACTCATTTGCACACATACATCTTTAAGTTTATATTACACATGTTAAATCATCTAAATCATTCTTTTCTTAATTTACAATTGTGATATGATAGATGACAATCTCACAACCTACATATAATGAAGATATCTATCCATCTTTTTTTAGCTATTCAAAGAATTAGTTTCTTCCTTGCAAATTTTAAAACTGCTCCTTCGCACAGAGAGACCAATAAGATGGTTGACTAGCTGGCTTTATATGCAGCTAATCATCTAAGCCCATCGCTTGGAATCTGACTCTCATATTCCTGCATAGTTTTGTAGCCTTTATATTCAAATTGTGCTAGTTGTGTTTACTCTGGCTCTATAATGGTAGCCTTAACTATAAAATGTTTGATAAAATCCTTCCGCTTTTAAATATAAATGCTCAGCATATAGCCTACTGTGCTAGGACAAATGGATGTCATATATCTTTTTCTCTTATAAATTTTCTAGAAAAATTCCATCACCTTCCATTTATAAGAGAAACTTAATTTAAATAAAGAAAAAGGACCTCAATAGTATAATAGAAGACTTGCATCTTCTTCTCCGTTGACACTTGAAGATTCCTACTTAAATAAGTGGAATACGACTAATATAAATAAAAAGCATATGTCATAATTTAAAGAAATATAAATAGAGGGAATGAAAACAAAAGGCATAAACTATTTTTTATTCATGATGTGTGCCATAATTTATGAATTATAAAAGAATTTAAAGTAAAAGGCTTGGTCCCTTGCTTTTCAATTTTTATGTTGTTATCTTTAAATATTCAAGTTGAATGAATGGAAGAAAATTTTTTTCTTCTTCATGAAGAAATTAAAAATGCCTCAAAATCCTACCAAGAAGGAATTAATAATTACATTGCACTACTAGAATGAACTTGTAGATTCATGATGGTGGTGGCAAAAAAATTGTGATCATGGATAAATCAAAGTTTGGCATATGTCAAGATAGATAATGAATATTATGTTAAACATATGTAAGTTAGTAGAGGAAAAGCCACTCAAAAACTCTATTAGTAACTTGCTATCATCTATTTATTCTGATTTTTACTATAGTCCCCACGTATATCTATTATTTTGCATGTTTTGCATTAGATTATAAAAATATGAGATTGCTTGGTGATCAATGATTCTGCACACATTTTTAAAGTAGGGTTCTTACTCTATTCATGATGCAACAATTTCTGAAATCTCTTTTTACACCCAAAAAATCATATTTAATATTAAATATTAGTTCACCAAAAATAATGTATATATTAAATTATTTTGGTTAAAGTATATATCTGACACTATATAAGAAAATCATATCATACTCCATGATTCAATTTTAAGGACTTAAAGCAAATTATTCTTCATAGGATATTATTATTACAAATTGTTACCCTAGAAATGGTGCAAATTGCTATTCTTTACTACATTTTATATAACTCCTACAACTCAAGCAACCCAAAATAATAAAAAACAAAACATATCACAAACAAAACTAGTTTCGGGAATAGTCTATTTTTTTCTCCTTTATTCTTTTTTTTAATTTCATGCTGGGAACTACAAATAGATTAATGGATTTGCATTCTTGCTACAAATTCAATCCCAGAATTCACCTTTTTAGCATTGCGATATACATTAATAATCTCAAGTGCAACAAATAATGTGCGAATCTTCATGATCACCCAAACTTAGGCCGCAAATTAAAATTGACCTTACGTCTTAGGCACATGAAATAGTAGATTTCAATGAATATGAAGGCACCAGCGCAGCGCTAAAAATGAGATCATTGATAGGTGATATAGATCCAAGAAGTATACAAAGACCTTGTTGATGGTAGGATCTTGGCAATCTCAGAATATGCAAAAAAAAAAAAAATGTTGTTATATATTTTCAATTATGTTTATTTTCTATATTAGTACATAATATACTTGTGAGAAAAATAATGCATTAATTATAACTATGCATCATTGCATTTCATCAACTATCAGTTGATAGTTCTCTCATGCTTAGCACACAAGTTTACAATTTTTTTTAATAACCATAAAATATTTTCATTATTTTTTCTTTAACTGTAAATTTCACAGTAATTTTCTTTAACTGTAAATTTCCGTGCAACTGGAGAAGTTTGAAACTTAAAAATGTACCGGTAAAGGAACTCTTTGTCGATTAGGAAACTGAATGTGCGAAAGTGTTCGGATGTGAGAGAGGATGTTAATCATGCATTTTTTAACCGTCTTACAGCATGGCAGATTCGTCTTTTATGTGAAAATGCATAAAGGTTTCTTGAGGTGACAAGCTGAGAGTATGCGGAGGCAACCCGACATTTCAAAAGCTCGGGATAATAAAGCTAATGAAGCTGATGTTGCTTATTTTGTTGGTTGTTTGAAATGAATGCAATATAGATTTCAAGTACAAGAACTCTGTTCACGACTTGTAGCAAAACCTTTCCAATGACAAATTAATTCCAAAAGCAAGTCAGAAAATAACCAAACCTTTGCTCAGACACCATTTTGAGCAACCAAGTAATGCAAATAGAGAAAAAGTCAATAAGAGATATATTGAGCTTAATATGAATCCAGTGCATGAAATAGTTTTCTCCTTCGAAACCATGAAGGCAAGCTGCTGGCTGTTGCTGCATTTCCTCCTTCCAATATCACAGATCTCATTTGCAAAATTGTAGCCAGCTTGGGCCAAAGTGTGAAGACAATAAAAATTTGGCCTGGAGTTGATTCAAGTACCATGCCGCTCAGATCCATCACAATACTTATGCCACAATACATCCTCTTCTAAGTAGCTTCATAATATCCTCATTTAAGTCTACTTGCTTTTCCACGCAGTGTCTTTTGAAACTCAGGATCGGTTGTTCTAATCTCGTTCTTCCCCGGTCATTTCAATTTCCTATTCCCTCTTTTGTATTTGGTTCAGGCAAATGCTTCTCTTTGCACTTTTGAACGTTCCTAATGGAGCTCTGCTCCAGGTCACACCTGTAACCTTGACCAATCTTGATGACCAGTTTACCTGATAGCCCTCGGAATGACCTTACAAACATGCTTTCCATTCATTAGTGCTGTATGAAGAAATATCCACCAAAATATCGCATGAATAAAAGAAAAGTGCCAGCTTGCTATGTTGCAAATGGCAAATATTAAATACCTAAGAACTTACAAACATAGATCAGACACCCACTGTGGGACATGGGCCAAAAAGAAGAGGTGCCAAGGACTTAGTTCGACAACAAACAATAGGCAAAATACCCCAGCACTGAGATGGAACCCTGTCCTAACAAAATTAACAGCGGTGCCAAAAGTCACATCGATGAGGCATGGTGCCGCCCATTCATGAATTTGCGTGTCGAAGTTTCTCGGAAGTTGTGGTGATCTCCCAGGAATATACAAACCAGCAGCACTTATGGTCCACTTCAGCATTTTGTCAGTCTGATGCGAGACCATGACTACTGGGATATTAGCTCAGCTTTGACCGCGAAACTTTTGGCCTCCTCTTCTGTCACATTACTGTTCATGTACACAGAACATGTGAAAAATAAAGAAAAGGACCGCTAATCAAATTCCTAATGTAATCAAGAAAAAGGCAAGCAAGTTGACCGAGCAAACCTGTCGGTTGCTTCTTTTTGACTGATCAATGTGATACTTTTAGATGAAAGCAGCTCAAAAAAATTGGCAAGATCAGTGCATTTCCATTTATCATAAAGACCAAGCAGATAGTCGTTGAATTCCTTTGGTTCCTGAACATAAATGACAAATATGGGTTACTACACAAACCGAGAAGGAAAGGTGGATAGAAACAAGCAAACCACAAATGAGGAAGACACCAAATACTACTGTGACCAAGGTTTTAAATATCAGAGAAGTATCCTAAATTTTTCATGAAACAAAGCATCCGGCATCCCATTCCGTCTCAATCCTTAGCCTGATTAGGCATTCCAATGCTTGCTTGGAATGTGTTTTTCTTTAAAAAAAAATTACTTATCAAGCTTTAGTATTTTATTCAATTTTTAAATATTTTAACTTTAAAAATTATATCTTTATGATAAATTAAATAAATTTAAAATTAAAATTATAATATATTATAATTAAGACAGAACAAAACAAAATGGCCTACATAGATCCCGAAATCTCTCTAGGATGAAAGTCTTGGCTGACTCGATTCCCGTCTCGTTAAGGCTTAAATCATTGATTGTGACCATTAAGTTTGGATCCAACTACGGTTGTTGTTTTGTTGATTTGTCTTAATCGAAGTGTGGAGTGTAGAGAGGACATTAACATAATCCGATAGAAACTGAGAACAAGCGGTTGGCTTTCCAATAATTTCATGAATTATGACCCTAACCACAACCCTACCGCCTTATCACAGCTATTTGGGGTTGACATTATGATCTAATTCACCAAACATTCCTATTTACAACTAAATCTAATGTTATTTCAAGGCCCTCATATCTTTTATCGCAATGTCCATTCATGTCAACTTATAACTCCTAGTATCACTTACTTATCACAACCTTCACAAATGTCAGTCTGTAATTCTTATGTAGCTTTATGCAGTATTATTTGAACTCAATACCTTGCAGTTACTCCCCTTGGATTGTAAAAGTGAAACTAGAATATATAGAAAGAGGGAAAAGAAGGTTCAAGTATAGAGTAGCCTAATCACTTCCAAGGAATTATGCTTTCTTGATTTAGAAAAACCTGAAAAACAGAATGATTTATATATCCATCCTCAACCAATGGTTTATACTTCATGCAGTTCTTGATGGAATTAAAAAAATATTCTCCCAAGAGTTTCCTATACATTTTGCAGTTCCACATGCCACAGTGATGTAGATTCAGTATCTTAATGGCACGTAAGCTCAAGTTCTTTAGTCAGGAACAAGTAAAGAGAGGTATGGCTCCTCTCCTAAGCTACCTTCTCAAAACTTGGATTTTTCATCAGCTCCTAGATCAAGCACAATTTTACATGCACTAGATAAAAACTTTGTGTCAAAACCTGGCATATGATTTTCTCTCTTGTCAAAACCCAGCTAATTCTCATAGAGAAACAAAGTAGAAATAGATAAAATCCAAAATAGATGAAGAAGTATGTACCATACATGATGAAACATGTTGATTGTTTCCTTAGTTTCATGGTACACAAACTTAACCAGATCCATTGACATGATGGATCCTTCATAATCTTAAGTTCCTTTTGTTAACCTTCATATTATTTATATATTTTGTAAACATAATAATCTTAACCACCAATCCTTTTTCACCATTCGAGCTTAAATCTTCCCCATCAAAAGCAAAATCTTGTTACTTCAAGCTTTCTAGATCTTTTCTCACAATCTCCATCGTGTTAACTGAAGCCTTCTTTACTGATTCAAGCATTTCAATCGATAGGATCCCTTAGATTTTCATTTTGCGCATAACCATGCCACTTTCAATATGTTTTCATCATTTTCTTGAGTGCCTCTCCTACATTTCTTATAACATATGCATTCATCACTTTATCCTTCCTAGTTTTACTTTACAACTATCTCAACATTCTAGCTCTAGCACACTCACCTTGTCTTATGGAGTTTGACTAGGGTTTGATAGCAAGTTTAAGGCTCCATTTGGTAGAGTTGATAGTAATAAAGCTTTTGAAAGTAGAACTTTTAATAGTAGAGCTTTAAAAAAAAGCTATTTGTTGTTTAGTGACTACATTTTTAAAATGCCGAGAAACTTTAACATTTGTTTGGTAACCAAACTAAGAAAGTACTTTTAGAATAAAAATGATGAAAAATATTGCATTGTACTTTTAACTAATAAACTTATTAAAAATCATTATTAAAAATTATTCTAATAATATTGTAATATAATTATATCATGTTACAATAATATTAAAATATATCATTATAGTATTATAATATAGTAAAATAATAATAATAATTCCATATAATAATGATTATATATAAAGTTATTATATATTATTTTACTATTATTTAATAATTATATATATATTAAAATTGCATTCATTATTATCTAATAATATAATATCGCATTATTATGACATAATTATAGTAATATTACAAACTTATAGTATTATATATAATAATAATATATTTACATACTATATTATAGTATTTTATAATATTATTATATTATCTTATTTTACACTACATAATATATTGTGATTATCATAATATTTTTGTACAATTGTAATTACTATATTTTATTTATAATATATATAATATATAACTCCATCAAGGCCGGTCCCAAGCTCGAGTAAAGGAAAAGGGTTGTGTTAGGTAGCTAACAGCCAGCGTAAAACTCCATCAGAACCCTTAAAACATGAATCTAGTAATAGAGCAGAGTGAAAGAAGCAGATTCATGTAGCCGACCCCATGTAGTTGGAAAAAGGCTTAGATGAGTTGAGTTGAGTTGAGCTGTATATTATAATATTATCATAGGAATAATATAATAGTATTCAACTATAATATATATTTTATTTTATTATTATATTATAATATTAAATATTGTTATTATCATGGTTCACATCTGTGACTTTCAAGTCTAAAAATAACTTTTAGACATCTGGCAAATGGTGCTTTTGAACCTTTTAGTGGAACCAAAAGTACTTCCTAAAAATTTCACCAAACACCATATAATCACTCAAAAGTACTTTTAGAACTTTAAAAGCGCTTTTGGGTTCTATGAAGCTCAATAAAACAATACGTAAGAGCCACACAAGAAGATGCAACAAAACGCTTTGATTTCTATTTCATTAAGATTTTAGTCATTAAACAACAAACTAGGGTGTTTAACAGTGATAGTCATTGAAAGTACCTGTGCAAAGTAAATATCAAGAAGGCTATACAAAATTACTAGAATTGATAACAAAGATTGTAATGTCTTAGCATGAAACTCTTAAGTTATACTGATACACTTGGGAGGCCTTTAGTGACATACAGTAAGAAAGTGTTGAAATGATGGCTGAGGGTGTTCAACCAATGGTGCAGTTTTCAACTTACAAAGGCCAAATCCCTTCCCCCCCCCCCCCCCCACAATTAGAATATTTATATTACAAAGTAGATTATTCTACTTTCAGATAATGAGTAACTAGTCATATGTTTTCAAGCTCTCTACTAAGGACTACAAGTGACTAACAAAATGCCAAAATCTCTACAAGCACCTTGGAACCCCATAACTTAAATCACTAAGTGTTTGAATACCTGCAACTGGATATAAGTGAACCTCAATTGCAGAAGGTGGCATTTTTCTAGTGTTTGAATTGCTATAAGCCGACCAAATTTCTTGTTATTTATGTTCTAAAATAGTTTTCAAAATTATAATTATTTTAAATATACTTTAACAATAAAATATTTTATAGCCCTTTCATTTTTATTTTTTTGAACACCAAAAGTTTATATGCACCCATGAACACACACATCCATACATAAATAAGTTTTCAGTAGGGAAGTCCTCTTTCTAGATTTAATGTATTTTTATTTTCGTATATATTTTGATTTTATATAACTGAAAAAAATTAATCAACTCCTAGATGTATTTAGTTATGAATGTTTTGTATAACATTATTTTTTTTATATCAGCTTAGGATTCTTAACTAATTTTAACAGCAAACTTAGTCTAAGTATTAATTGTAGAAGTTAAAATATAATATTACATAAATTAAGCTGATATTGGAACCATATTTGCTATTAAATGTTAGTAAATCAATTCAAAACTTGTCCTGAAAATTGTAAACAAAACTTGATGGAAGAAAGGTACCTGCTCAAGAATACAACCTTTCCGAAGAGCCACCAAACATTCAAAAGCCTTGCTGTAAGCATCCCCTTCATAAGAATTTTCTAACAAATCAGACACATAATTTTGCATCTCTTTTATAGCTTTGCTGACCCATTTTGATCCATCTCTGCGTGCCATCATGGTTTCAAAATCTTGGACAGGATTCAGATTTCCAATTTTCTCAGCCATTATGTTAGGTGAATCTTTCATCAAATGGGATCTCGGAGCATCAGATGCCTCACCATCAACACCCTTTACCTCATCACTAGAAGCTGATGGTTTTTCCCTCCAGACACGTTTAGAAGACTTCTTTTTCTGCAATGGACAAGTGCATTCATACCAAAACAATCTTCCATTGAATATAAAAAAATAAAACAAAAGTTCAGTAAGTTAGACCTTGGGATTCTCCTTCAGCTCAAAAGTTTTGTGAAAGTGATCAATTACAGACTTGTGGGGAGAAAACACATCAGGATCAGGTTCGGTTATCCTCTTAAGGCTTCTATCAAGTGGAGGCACATCAGCATCTGGCTGCTTTGACTTCAAGTCAAGAAGGCGATAAAAACGCTGGCAGAAATTAAGTCAGGAAACTTTAAGTTTGATCAGAGCGACAGTAGGGAAATCACTTTTCTGACATTCATGACAACAATGTGGATTAAGACAATCCTAAAAGCAAGCAGGGATGGAACAATCAAACAAATATTTTCAGCTATCTTTGGGTCGATGAAATCTTGAAGCATCCAAAGTTGAATTACAGACTTATCAGTACAGTTCTACTGAAATTGTACACCCAAAACACCAGATTTAATTATCAATACAAACCCTAATCATACAGAACATGCCACCAAGTTATCAGCATGGTACATGGATGTGTAGGGGGGAACTGACCTCAATTTGTGACACTACCATACGCATCAATAGTTTGATACAGGTTTCCATGCAGCAATACGGGGTTGTTCCACTCTCCTATTTTATACATGTGTTTGCTCCAGAACTATCGTTTCTACTATAGATGGTCTGGAACTCTCCCGTTTCAATTTTGTTCTTTCTTTTTACAAGATCTGAAAACTAGCTTTATAGATTGGACAACATAAAAATATAAAATCATCATATGTAGCTTTACAATCATAAATTTCCTGTGGTACCATATATATGTTAATATGCAAACATAAAAAGATTACATTCTGAACCCATTACATGTAGTTTAATAATTAAAGCTTCTGGCAATTAATTATCATTTAACATACAGAGCAATTAATTATCTGGTATAATCAACAGTTTGTGATAACTAGACATGAAACCTGTGCTTCATATAACTATATATCTCCATGATGATCAACCAACTAAATAAAAATTAAATTACGTTTTACGCAATTAAGTTGAATATCATAACAATTCCAGTACTCAGGTAAATAGAAGTATAGAACAAATACATGGGCATATACACAAAGCCCGAAAAACAAAATTGATCGAAATAATTATAACGGCATTATAAAGTAATCTTATCAAATAAGTGCTACAGAAGCCCATTTTGTCATAGCAGGTGTCAAAGACTGTTTGAGTAAAGCAATGAGACACCTCTAGAACTGGATTTGGTGTGTAATCAGGTCGCAGCACTTCTTCTCTGCCAGACGGTGAAAGGTCTAACATCTTGACAAGGTTATCTGCTGCTTCCTGCTGTTTTTCATTTGGCTGCCATGACGATGGGAAACTACTGAAGGATGGAAACTGAAACTCTCGAACATCCTCAGCAAAAGGAAGCACATTAAAGTAGAATGAATCTGGCTGCTCCACAGAACCAATAATATGAATGAGATGAGAAAAGTCTGAATCCAGGAGTCAATCAAGTGACATACAAAGCAACAGCATGAAATGACTCACAATATTGTCCATAGAAGATATGTTGGGCCTCAACACACCAATCACAACATTTCCTTGACCTTGTCTCCAAATACACCGCAAAATAGCAGATTTGTTCATTTCCTTCATTGCTCTAGCTATGGCAGAAACTGCAACAATTGCCTTTTTGTTGCCTGGTTCAGGAATAAAGATATATACGTCCTTCATGTAATAGTGCCTAGATAAAAATAAGAGAACAAAACCTTCATGACTCCAAACCAAGTTGCTAAGTTGCCCTGTATTTACAACTCTCAAGGCCACATTGGGCCTACTAAAGTTGGCTAAATCTCATACCATCAACTGTCAAGCACACAACAATTGGTATGTTTCCTAAAGCTTCATGACTATACCAATGGTATGCATAGAAAATTAGTTATAAACCCAGATTTAACATATTTTCAGGCCCTTAACACGCCTCTTCAAGTTATGGTCTGTAAGCCTCAAAACTATAATTCATGAACTCCTTGACCAACCTCCAAATAAAGTGGCACACTGCTTAAAGTCTATACTTTATATTTCCAAGCTAGAATGTGCAAATTTCAAAACCTTGGACCAATAGTTCTATAAGGCATTGGCCAACCTCCAAATCAAGCTCATAAGTCTTCAAATCCACCAACTCCTTAGGTTAGGAGCATACAAGCCTTGTTGATGGTCTTGCGCCTCTGTTAGTCACCGACTACTCTCCAAATCCAGTTGGAAAATGTTCCAATATAATAAGAATATGATGAAAAAATGAAAATGTCGGTATCCATATGTTGTTAAAAAGGGCATCTCAGTACACAAGGCTCTCACCTCTACAAGATCTTCAGAGGATCAAATGTATGCAACCTTACCCTATGCGTGCAAAGATTATTTCTGTGTTTCAAAAATGCGACACTGAAGTCACAATAAAGCAACCTTGCCATTGTGCAAGGACCCACCCTCACTTATCCATAAGCTGTTGGAATGTATAAAGGGATAAATAGCAAAGCAACACTGTTTGCTAAAGTTTATGCTAATTCTTCTTTCATTTATTTGAGGCCTAGGTTAAACAATGTTATGGGAGGTGTCGGCCTTTTTTCTCTTTTCTTTTCTTTTTTACATTCATTTACCACCAATATAAGACTAACCAAGAAAAAGACTATCCAATGAGCAAACTACAATGTGTTGACATCATGGTCCTGACCGGCATCAAAAAAATGTTGAACAACCAAACAAAGGTGGAAAGACATAATTCGAGTGAGATGGCATCTCAAACATTGCAGATAATTACAAAAACTGATCCATTAGTAGCTTTTTAGAAACATTTCTACTTCAAGCAAAATAAATAGCTTACCGCAATATGTTGGAATCATCTGTAAATCCTAACAACTTTACACCCTTCTCAGGTTTTAACTTGACTGCCTCCCATTCAGCTGAAGATATAGGGACTACTTGTGGCCCATAACGATAACCTCTAATTCTTTGTTCTGGCGGAATAACTTTATCATCTTCCATGCTTTTGTACTCATAATCAACTTTAACTTCATGAGTAGCAAATCTATCGGATGAAGGTGCTTTGTCAGTATACTTCTTTAATGTAGGAAATTTCTCCTCAGATGTTTTTTATAAACCCATACCTACATAAAAGAAAAGGTCACAGTAAAATGAATCTACATATTTTAATAAAATGCCAGAAATAATGAAGGTTGTGATCACGGGATGAAATAATCTAAATTTTTGACAGATATAATGCATAAGTATGGTACGCTGAATGGTCAGGGCCATATGTAAAATTAAGTAATCCATTCTTACAAACGAGACAAGTTAAGCTATTTAAGTGGTAACCTATATTATAAAAACTCCACAAAATCCATATGAGAGGATTTTACAACTTCGAAGAAACCTATGAATGATAGATAAGGAGGTGAATTTATCCTAACCATGGTTCACCTTCTCGATAACAAGGGGCGTACTAGTAAAATTCTAACACAATGTTGATATATCTGGTACACTCAATATGCCCCCTATACCAGTATCAATATAGTATCGATACAGTATGGTATGCCCAACACGAATGGCAGTATACCGATCGGTATAGTATACTTAATCCCAACATTTTAGGTTACTTGGACCCTTTGATTTAGCCAAAAACTCATACCCAACAAACCCACACTCAACACACAAACCAAAGGCCATGTAATGGAGTGTAGTGCCATGCAAAATTCATTATGGCATGCCAATATCTATAAAACTCTACCAGCAACTTTATAAAGTATATGACTGGTTCCACTAGCTTTGAGATCAATCAAAAATTTTCATTTTAATTCTGCTAATCACCATCCATGTGACTCCATAATCCCTCTATGTGCATGGTCTAGGCTATATGTGAGGAGGATTGTGAAGCTTGATATACATTGTTAACCCTTTCCCTATTAGCTTATTTTGTGGTCAATTAATTAATTAGTATGGTGTTAGAGGTTAGGTTTGCTAGAGGTCAAGCATTTGTATCCCTCAATTTCAGTTATTTTATTTCATCATTGCCAATTATCTGTTATCCTAGCTCTAGCATATCTTTGACTCTGTTATCCCTCCACATGCATGGATGGGGCACATAAGGGAGGGTATCAAGCCTGTATCCATTGGTGACCCTTTTTTCTATCAGCTTAAGCTTTTGAGGTCAATTAGTCAGTTAACAATCTAGAATAAAATTCCATAAATCAAAGACAATGCAATCATATTACTAACACAAGTTCATACCGTTTGAATCTGATTGGACACCTTAAAAATAATATGATACTAATTATACACTTCAAAATAGAAGATTCACCCAATTTAATTTAAATCAATCTTCCAACTTATCATAACTTACAATTCTAATCCATCAGAGCAAAGAGCTAAGATTAAGATAGACTTTCCCCTTCCTGAACTAACTTTTACAACATCAAACAGCACATTAATGGACAGCTAATATTAGCTGTTGGATACAACCCATTAGTAGCCCAACAACTCGCTGAAACCAATTATCCAATAAGTTCAAATATATTCTTTTGCATCATAAGTTTGAATTTTTAATCATTCTGCATATTACAAAAATATCCACCATATCTTGACATAAATGAGAGCATTATATCAAGCATAGATAATACCCTTATGTTCAGCATTTTTATTAAATCGATCTTGTCTAGAGATATTCACCTGAAAATAAAATCCAGCATCAAAGCTAAAAACTTTAGTTCCAATAGAGTTTACATGACATTATACCAACATAAGTACTATTCTTTTTTTACATTGCTGGTGGTAATGATTATCATTCTGGTGACAATATACATGTGCATCTACACACACACACAAGCACACATATGCTTATGTACATATATTAATGGTTGTTTCCCTATGTTGATGGAGTATCTATTTTTATGCTTGCCTTTCTCAAGCTAGTTTAAGTATCATGTTTACACATGCCTGACTCTAATATATGAAGTCATCGAAAAAAAAATCATGTGCAGAAGTAATCACACAGTGTTATAAAGGTGGCCATTGCAGTTAATGGCTTACAATTTTCTCTATAATTATGAGAAGAATAGACAAGAAAAATTGTATTGCAATAGCACATAACAATATTACACAATGTCAAAGTGTCTACAATGGGCAATAGTTTATCTTAGCAGTGACAAGGCATAAAATTAGTGACCTCATACCCAAAATAAGTGAGAATTTTGACAGGTGGTATGGTGAACATCCAAAATCAAAAATTCAAGTACACATTCTTCTGAGGTAAGAGGAAGGAGTAATTAATTAACATACATTGTATGCCAGGATAAGAGAAAAGGTAATGACAATATTGCATCCCTTGTATTTAAGGTAGTAGCATGTCCTTCTCTGGTAAAATTAAGCACACAAATAGACTAGTTAAGTATATGTTCTATCATTGGTTAATATAACCATATAGGGATCAGAAAACCATAAAATATCCCAAGCCTTTTCATTTAGTTATGAATTTATTAGAAAACAACACCAGCACAAGCATTTTATATTCTTACTTGATTTGCAGCTAACTGCTTCTTGTGATTCAATCACATCCAAATCTTACCTTGATCTTCATTGTTGAGCTTAGTTCCAAATCTCCCCTGAATACTGTCACTGGGGAAATATTTCGAGTTTTAAGAGCACCTAACAATGATGTTGGGCTATCAACATGTACAATTTTTGCAATTGTTTTCCTTGAGAACTGATCCAGTAGATTATCATTTTCTTCCATTACCCTTAGATTAGCTCCTGATAGCTTTTCTCTGATAACTATACAATCTAGTCTGATTCCATGAGTTTTCATCATTTGAGAGATGGTGTCAACTTGATCTTCTTTTGTCCCTTCATACGGCACTTTAATTGGATACTTTGCATCAGTGATAAGACAAATGCGTTGTTTCCCCTTGTTTGTAGGTCCAAATTTCTTTATCAGCAAGTCTATTCCAACAACAATGGCATCAATAACTAACAAGGAGTCAAGGGTATTACATGCTGAGTTTGGCACAGATATCTTTGCAAACAAATCTACCAAAAAATTATTGTGATAAAACACCCAAAACATTCTCTTTTACTTGATAGAAATGATACATAACTAACATTTAAGAGGAGCATATCTATGCAGCTATGCATCCAAACAAATGATATCACTAATTAAAACAGATGAGAGTCTTTTATGAAACAGAGATTTTGGCTGAACAATATGATATACTCAACTCAACTCAACCCATCTAAGCCTTTTCCCAACTACATGGACCGGCTACATGAATATGCTTCATCCATTTTGCTATATTCAATACTAAGTCGACATTCAAATTACAAATAGTTATATCTTTTTTAATTATTTCTGTCCATACCAGTTTAGGTCTACCTCTATCTCTATCCTTACCATGTATTATTAAAAGATCACTCTTTCTAACTGGAGCATCTAAATGTCTTTGTTGTATATGTCCAAACCACTATAATCGATTTTCTTTCATTTTATCTTCAATTAGGGCTACTCCTATCATTTCTATTATATATTTATTTCTAATTCTATCTTTTAAAGTTTTAGGCTGAACAATATGATATGCAAGGTATAAAAAATCCAAGTACCACAGATCGTAGAAACTTTGAGAAAATAAGTTTTAATTGGATAGGAGGGTTATGCAAACAAAACTTCAACTACCATGGTGCTTAACCCCATGAAAAATTATGAAACTTCGCAAACATGAGCTAGAATACCACAAGGTGGTTTCTTTTCTTTTTTTTTTTAGCACAAGTTTCAAGTGAGAAAATGCAAAACCTGCTCCATATTGGAGATACAAGGAAGCTAAAAATATACCAAACCAGTGGCCATGGAACAATACTGAATGTTCTAAATCAAACTTAAATACAACAAACAAGAAGAAAAGATAGTAGCAGAGACAAAAGGCAAATATTGTCCCTGAGGAGCTGATTATGGATACAGTCGCCAGGGAAATTTCCTTTTGGAAGATTTTGTAGAAAATAAATTGCACATCCATCAACAACGCTAATATTGCGTGAAACCACCACATGTTCATATCCACCGACCTCTTTTTGAAGCTCATTGTATGTATCTGGGGATTTCAAATAACATCTCATCAGCCAGATATTCAATTTCACTCAAATATGTGCACTTACAAGACTTCAGAAGCATGACAGAAAGTAATAACAGTGCATCACTGGTAACTAACAGAAATTAGCTATCAAGAAAAGTGGGGGGGAAAGCAGTAGAGACTTTAATTTACAACATTCCTTTCTAAGCAACTTAGGACCATGTATGTCTCATGGCAACAAAATAAAAACCTGCATAGAAGTGACAAATGAAAGTGCCATTCATATATAAATAGTGGCAAATAAATATGATTCAAGATGGAGTTCTAAGTTCTCTGCTTAAAAGAATTGAAAAATAGTGCCAAACAAAATAAATTATAAACAATTAAAGACAATCCAGGACTTACACAGTCAAGCAAATGAAGGCCAAGTACGACCCAGATAAGATTCAGGGATCAAACATTCATGTTAGAAAGAGAAAGTCAAGCCTTAAATAATCAAGATAGTAATCACGAAGAAGCATATGGCTCAACTTTTTTTATTTCCCAACTGAAAAAAGAGTAGCTCACGACAATGAATTATGGAACTTAAATAATTGGAATAAAGCGTAGCACAAAAAAAGATGCCTTCCTCTTTTTTTCCCATCACTGCAAGAGTTCTGGAGACTACTAAAGCATCGGCATGGCCAATTTTTGTTTGTTCATACTGGAACTGGCACTATTTATAACTATTCAAACGAAATGGGAAAAAACGTTTTTTTTTCCCCTAGAGGAGAAGAATACCGTCAGTTCCAAATAGGACAACCCCCACTTCATCGCTCTTACCAAAAATTAGCTGCAAAAAAGAACAAAAGGAATAACAAATAATTCACATCAGATGGCCTTTTTAACTGAAGGTTTCCCCAAAGGAAAACAGAAATAGCTTAGTAATAAGAAAATTTTCCACAAAAACTACTGGAAGCCGAACGAGAAAAATCCTTGCCTTCTTCTCTACGAGCATCGAGCAGACCTTTTCAACCTCAGGGAGAACGCCGTGCATCGACGGGCCAACATCAAGAAGCAAAACCACCGCTTCCTGTGAAAGGGAGAGAAATCAAAACAGCGTTCGTACCGAGGGATGGAAAGAAGAGGGCGAGATTAAATTAGGGTTGGGATGAAAACCTTGTTACGAGACATTTGGACGCCGGAGGCGAAGAGAGATCGAGACACCGTGAGGCGAAACGAAAACGGAAAATAGAAGGTTATACCAGAGGGGTTAGGGTGCGGAATACTTGAAATATATTCATAGAAGACTGCGTGCCTAAAGATCACCGCTCGTTTTGAGCTCCTTCCCGCCTACGCCAACGGGGTTGAGGAAGCTCTCTTGCGGAAACCAGAGTGTGACACGTGCAATGCACGTGTTTTTTATTTTTAATAAAAAATAGGTTAAAATGTTAAACTACAGAATTAACGCTATTATTTGATTCTTAAACTTAAAAAAAGTTATAAAACTAATCTAAATCTTTTATTTTGCTATAACTTTTAGCTATAGCTTTTAAATTTATTTTTATCACTTATGTCATGTGTACTTCTACTTATATAGGATAAAAATAAACTATGTCTCTTCTATTTAATGGTAAGGATCTGAGTGATACAAAATAAAAAATTTAAAATTATTTTTATAACTCTTTAAATTTCAAGAACCAAAGTGACACAATATTAAGTCCAAAAAATTAATTTTATAATTTAACCTAAAAAATAATAAATTATATTTAAATAAATAATAAATAATTAGGAACGTGGTGGTTGGAATCATAGGTGACTAAAAATATATTTTAAGGATGCAGATAATAAAACATAGTTTGCATGATTAGAAGGTTGGAGGCGTTGATAAGTGATGTATTAGTATAGCGGCAATATCGTTTTTTTTGAATTAAAATAGATCAAATAATATGAATGTAAAATTATTTGATTATTTTCAAATTATACATGGTAATATTATTGATGACTAATTTTTTTAAAAACGTTAAAATTAATAATATTATGCATTATTGCTGGAGAACTTTTTTATGGATCATTCATTTTTCTTAGGACTATTTTTTATCTACTTATTATTAATAAATAAATATTTTAATACTAAAAAAGTTGGCATCTTTTAATACTATAAAGATAACTATGATGGACGGCCATTGGGTGTGTTTTACTGATGATTTTTAAAAATAAGTTGCTCAAACAAATGATTAAGAGTACTAATAGAATTTACGAAAAAATCTGATACTAAAGAAGAATTTATATCATCTTTTCTCTATACTTATATAAAAAAAAATTTATACAAACGGATGATCACATTAATATAATGTGAGTCAAATCTGATATGTCAGAATACAAAATTTGAGTCAAAACAGTAGGGCAAGAATCTCCCTACTTCCAACTCCAAAACCTAGAGTGAGCAGCCACTATGGCGGCAATCCAGTCGGCCGCAGAATTCGCTTCTCGATATATATGCCGAATCAGGGTGCGCTGGGCCCCCTGCGGGATAGACCGAATATCAAGAGTCAAGGGATTGGATGGCATACTATCATTGGGATCCTGACGAAGCCAACGGATGGCTGTGATAGAATCCCCCTCAATAATAAGGCACGGGCGCCCAGAACACGGATGGCACAGGAAATACTCGCCCAAGCAGCAGACAATTCAGCCAGGGCACCGAAGAATCAAGGAGGCCGAATCCGCCAGCAGCCAGCAACACTCCATTCGGCCCTCGAATTACAAAAGCAGCCCTAGCAGATCTACCCCGAACACTACCATCAAAGTTGATTTTGATAAATCCTGGAGGTGGGGGCTCCCAGGAAATAAAGACAGTCCACCGGTTCACTGCTAAGGCAGCATGGGAGCTCCAGTGGCCAGGGCTATCAAAATCTAAAACCATGTGATGGAAGGTATACTCCTTCGCAGAAGATAAAGCAGTCCTGATGATACGACGGGGTGGAGTCGTCACATCAGTGAAGATAAGCTGGTTATGGGATAACCAAATCTGTATAACCAAATAAGCCCTCACAGTAACCACCTGATGGGAACCCTGGCAAAATCCCACCTGAGCAAACCCAGAAAGGAACTGCAGGGAGAATGAGTACCCACATCCCAAGGCAGGTCACCTGAAAGCTGCCATAACATCTTGGCTCTAGAGCAACTGAAGATAGCATGGTCAACCATCTCCTCATCAAGGCCACATAACAGGCAAATGGCCTGAATACTCAACCCACGCCTGGAGAGGATAGAACATGTGGGTAGGCAGTTCCGAGCCATTTTCCAAATAAATAGATGGACCCTGGGGTGAATAGGGAGATGCCAAATCCAATCCACATCCAACACCTGCTGAGCTTGTGGCCTGTAAATCCTCAGAAGGTCCCTGATCGGAGCCCGGGTCAAACAAGATCTCTTCCACACCCTGGTATCGGGAATATGACTCGACATAAAAGGAATGGCTAGAATACGGTGATAGAGCTCATCTCCAAATAGACTGGAGAGTAAAGAGGTACTCCAAGCTGAACAGTCCTGGATTATCAAGTCAGACACTCGCATACCACTAGGGATGGCAGTACTGACAAAGGTGGGCCACCGAGAAAGGGGAAGGTCTGTAATCCAAGAATCCCGAACCACATCCACAGAAGCACCATCACCAATCATCCATGAGATGCTGTTCATAATATTTGGAGCATGCCGACAAACCTCTCTCCAAAAGAAGGAAAGCCCACGAGTAGATAGAGGATCAACAGAGGAAGACCAGTCACCATATTTAGCATGCATAAAAGAACTCCACATACAGTGCGGATCAAGCAAAAACCGAGTAGCATGCCTAGCTATCAGAGCCTCCCTCCTCACAGTAAGGGACTGAATCCCCAATCCACCCTCAGAAAGTGGTAGACAAACACTGTCCCAACCGACAAGATGAATACCATGCCCATCCTGCATCGAGCCCTAGAGAAAGTCCCTGAAATATCTCTCAATTTTCCGCAGGCACGATAGAGGAATAGCCGCATTAGACAACAATAGAGAGGAAGCGACGATAGCACAGATCTCAATATAGTGATCCTCGCCATCATAGAGAGACCAGTAACCTGCCACCCATCCAATCGATTATGGACCCGTCTCACAAGATCACTAAAATTAGAACTCTGTGGCCTTCTCCCGCTAAAAGGAATCCCCATATAAGTGATCCTGTTAGCCATAACTGAGATACCCATGATTTGTGAAATAGCACCTTTCAGAGAAGGAGACGTCGTGGGGCTAAAGCAGATCAAAGATTTGGTTAGATTCACTTTCTGACCAGAGGGCCAACAATAAGACTGAATAATAGTGGCAAAAATGGTAGCATTCGGAACTGAAGCCTGTCCCAAAAGAATACAATCATCTGCAAACATCAGGTGGGATAGCGAAGGTCCTCTGGGTCCCACACTATAAGGAATAAGAGAATAGTCCAGCTGTGCCTGAGATAGAGCCCTCGATAAAGCATCCACAGAGAGGATGAACAAAAATGGTGAGAGGGAGCATCCCTGCCTCAAGCCAACCTCAGAATGAAAGAAATCAGTCTGACCCCCATTTACAAGGATTAAAAAAGACAGGCGGTAGACACAGGCCATAATCCAATCAATAAAAAGGTCCATAAACCCAAACATATCAAGAGTGCGACGCAGGAAATCCTAGCTCAGTCTATCATAAGCACGCTCCATATCCAGCTTAACGGCCATAAGAGCGTTCCGACCGGAAGCACGCTGAAGATCATGCATGAATTCCTGAGTCAGTAAGGCATTATCAGTGATGCTATGCCCTCTGAGGAAAGCCCCTTGCTCCGGAGAGATAAGCCGAGGTAACACCAATCGCATACGGGAGACTAAGAGCCGCGCACAAACCTTATATAAGGTAGCACATAGGCTAATAGGACGGTAGTGGTAGGGACTGGTAGCGTCCGGGCATTTACGAACTAGTGTAACAAAAGTCTGATTCCATTCAGGGGGAATGGCTTTGGACTAAAACACCAGCTGGATGGCCTGCGATACATCCTGACCTAAAATGCTCCAATAATGACGGAAGAAAAACGGTGGAAAACCGTCAGGCCCCGGGCCTTGTCCATTCCAAGATCCCATAAAGCCCTCCGAATATCCTCCGCCGATATGGGCCTAACAAGAAGGTCATTCTCCAAGTCGGAGACCCTATAGGGGATCAGAACAGGGTAGACCGGGGACCCAAAGCCCGTATTCTCCATCCATCAGGACCGGAAGAAATGAAAAATCCGATCCCTAATCACCCGATCATCCTCATGAACTTGGCCCTCCTCATCAGCAATACGCCTGATACACGGTTCACCGCTCAGCGCTTGAGGGTAGCCTGATGAAAGAATCTCGTATTACAGTCCCCCTCTTTGATCCACTGGATCCTTGACCTTTGCTTCCAAAACATCTCCTACTGACGAAGAAGGGAGTGATGGATCGATAGAGTCAAGCGAAGGGACGACAAATCCGACTAAATAAGAAAACCCTCCTAATCCTCTTTGGCTTGGAGTGAAACAATAATGTCTTCAGCTTGCTCAATTTGCCTCATAATATCTCCCACCTCCCTATGATTCCAGCTGGACAGTCTGCGTCTGGCAAGAGCTAGACGCCTAAATAATCGATATATAGCACTCCCTCTTATAGGCATATGCCAGACCTCGAAAATGATAGCTCTAGCAGTCGAATAAGAAGTCCAAAATGACTAAAATCTGAACTGACTCCTCCGATGTAACCCCTCATCAGTAGAAATCAGAAGAGGACAATGATCCGAGGCAATTCAGGGTAAGTGGGTAACAGTGACAAAGGGAAAGCACTGAAGCCAATTAGAAGTAGCCAAGGCCCTATCTAACCTTTCCCACACTCTAGCAGTGCCCGATCGATTGTTGCACCATGTGAACTAGGGACCCTGGAACCCCAAGTCCAAAAGGCCATTATTAGATATAAAGGTCTGGAATTCTGCTCTACCCGGTAGATCAGCTGACTGCCTATCCCCTTTCTTCTCGTGGGCCACCACAATACTATTGAAATTGCCAGCAATAAGTGAAGGAAACCCCTGAGTGAGTAAGGAACTAATATCATCCCAGAGCACCCTGCGAACTCGGAAGTCGGTGCTAGCATAAACACCCGACAACATCCACGGAACAGAGGTCCCCTCAGAAATAACAGCAGCAACTTGCTGACCACAGTAGTGAAAGGCATCAACTCTAATTCTGTCTTGCCTCCAAAGCACCAGCAGACCCCCAGAAAGACCAACCGACTCAACAGCATAAGAAACCCAGGTTCTGGAAATCAATCTTTGAAACCGAGCCAGACTATCCCCAGACAACCGTGTTTCCAAAAGGACACAAATGTCAAAGCTATGAAGCTGCATAAGCCTCCCAAAAGAGGAGCGAAATGAAGGTTTCGTTGCTCCTCTTACATTCCATACAAGGATCTTCATCATGATGCATGCATGGGGAGGGACCCGTCCCTGTCCCCCGACATCATCTCATCACCATGATCACTGACGATAGTGAAACACTCCACGGGATCCAATCCGCTAGCATCCTCAGACTGGGAGGAATCCGACACCACCCTCATCCCAGAACTCTAAATGGCCTGTTTCAATTGGAGGACTGCAGCCTCATGCTCTTCGCCCTCCACCCTCCCCGGCTGTGTAAATCCAATCATACTCCGAGGTTTCTTGTTACCCCGCCGTGGCAGAGTACCATTCCCACGGCCTGAGACAACAGGAGCTGAAAAGGTAAAGGATGCCAGCTCCTTGCCTTTATCAGCGTGGGGTACATTCCCTTTGGCTCTTGAAGGCTTAGAAAGCACTCGCGAGGCACTAGGCTCCACCGGTCGGGCCCTCTTAGCAAGGCCCAAAGTTGAATCCTTGCGAGGCTCAGAGCATTCAGCCAGCTGCTCTGCATTTAGAGCATGAAATGGATTGACATCCTTGGGCCCAGACTCCTTTAGTTTCAGCAAATAAGTCTCTATCTGAGACTTAGCTACAGTATCCGGCACAGGGAGGGATCGGCACGTTGGAATAGGACTAGATCCAAGGTCTGATCCTCCCATCCCCATCTCAGGCACCAATGATGACGAAGGGGAAGACCGACCCTCAACCAAAGCCATGTCCGACTGTCGGCACCCAACGACCGGAACCTTGCCCAACTGCCAGCGAGCCATCCACTTTGGATACTGCCAAGCTGATGCCGAACCTGAAGCCAGATCGGTCACCCTCGACCCCTGCGACCGAAAAGCCGCAGCTGGCTCCTGGGTCGATCTCCTCTGGCGAATCATGGCCATCCAGGGGCCGAATGTAGGGCCGCTCGAAGAGTTGGTATGCTCCAGCACTATTGAGTAGCTCCCACCAAAATGCAGCAACCCACAGGATTGTGGCTATAACTCAAAAATAAACATGGCAACAAATATGAGAGCAAATGCCTACCATGTTAATAAAATGGATAATCATAGGAGTTGGACGATGCTTCGCAACAAAGTTTCCGAAGATGATGATGAGGAGGAAATCTCTGGTTTAAGAGAAATTGGGGTTAAAACTGTTGAAAATTGTGATGGCCTTCCTCTTGTAATCAAAACTATTGCAGGAGCCGTCTAGTTGAAGGAGAAAAGCTGCTTGGAATGGAGCAAGATTCTCAAAAGCGATGCATGGTCAATGAGCCAACCTCAAGCACAACTCCCAATTGCTCTATTTTTAAGTTACGAAGATTTACCATCTAATGTCACACTGTGTTTTCTTTATTGCTCATTGATATGGTTGATCCAATGCCATTAGAGAACTGTGAAGAAAACTGACAGAGCCCCTCTTCAGCCTCCGAAGTCCCTTCGAACATGGGCCATAATGACAGCATCCAGACTTGGCAGCTCAGCCTTCCCCCCGTCCGCCACCTTTTTTCTTTCCTCCGCATGGAGCCAGCTCTTGCTTGGCCTCGGCCTCGGCTCCCGGCACCGAGGTCCTCTCAGCCTCATGGCTCCCCTTAGCCCCGACTTCATCCAAGTCGGCTCCGCCCCGGCTCCTGAGCCCCCCTTGGCTCCAGTCAGCCTCCGCCTTGGCACCAAGCGGCCGAGCCCCCCTCGGCTCCAGTCAGCATCTGCCTCGGCACCAAGCGGCCGAACCCCCCCTAGGCTCCAGTCAGCCTTCGCCTCGGCACTAAGCGGCCGAGCCCCCCTCGACTCCAGTCAGCCTCTGCCTCGGCACCAAGCGGCCGAACCTCCCTCGGCTCCAGTCAGCCTCTGCCTTGGCACCAAGCGGCCGAGCCCCCCTTGGCTCCAGTCAGCCTCCGCCTCGGCACCAAGCGGTCGAGCCCCCCTCGGCTCCAGTCAGCCTCCGCCTCGGCACTAAGCGGCCGAGCCCTCCCTCGTCTCTAGTCAGCCTCTGCCTCGGCACCAAGCGGCCGAGCCCCCCTCGGCTCCAGTCCGCCTCTGCCTCGGCACCAAGCGGCCGAGCCCCCCTTGGCTCCAGTCAGCCTCAGCCTCGACACCAAGCGGCCAAGCCCCCCCTCGGCTCCAATCTACATCCGCCTCGGCACCAAGCGGTCGAGCCCCGTCAGCTCTAGTCAGCCTCCACCTTGGCACCAAGTGGCCGAGCCCCCCTCGGCTCCAGTCAGCCTCCGCCTCGGCACCAAGCAGCCGAGCTCCCCCTCAGCTCCAGTCAGCCTCTGCCTCGGCACCAAGCGGAGCCCCTCCAGTCAGCCTCCGCCTTGGCACCAAGCGGTCGAGCCCCCCTCGGCACCAAGCGGCCGAGCCCCCCTCGGCTCCAGTCCGCCTCCGCCTTGGCACCAAGCGGCCAAGCCCCCCCTCGGCTCCAGTCAACCTCCGCCTCGGCACCAAGCGGTCGAGCCCCCGTCAGCTCCAGTCAGCCTCTGCCTTGGCACCAAGCAGCCGAGCCCCCCTCGACTCCAGTCAGCCTCCGCCTCGGCACCAAGTGGCCGAACCTCCCTCAGTCCAGTCAGCCTCTGCCTTGGCACCAAGCGGCCGAGACTCCCCTCGGCTCCAGTCAGCCTCTACCTTGCACCAAGTGGTCGAGCCCCCCTCGGCTCCAGTCATTCTCCGCCTTGGCACCAAGCGGCTGAGCCCTCCCTCGTCTCTAGTCATCCTCTGCCTCGGCACCAAGCGGCCGAGCCCCCCTAGGCACCAGTCCGCCTCCGCCTCGGCACCAAGCGGTCGAGCCCCCCTTGGCTCCAGTCACCTCAGCCTCAACACCAAGCGGCCAAACCCCCCCTCGGCTCCAGTCAACCTCCGCCTCGGCACCAAGCGGTCGAGCCCCCGTAGCTCCAGTCAACCTCCGCCTTGGCACCAAGCGGCCGAGCCCCCCTCTGCTCCAGTCGGCCTCATCCTCGGACTTCCTTGGACTCGACTTCCCACTCGGCCTCGGACTGTGTGTCCAGCTGCCTTGAGCCGCCTGACACAGCCATATGGTCTACCAACCGTCTGTGGCGACCATGTGGTTCACTATCTCCTGCAACAACCATCCAAGCCAAGCACGTAGGGGACACGTCTAGCAAGTACCGTAACGGTCGGTCATGCCTTGCAGCAGCCTACGACAGCTGTCCAAACCAAAATAGCACCTGCCAACCAGCTGCAGCCACCTACTCTGATGGGACACGGCCTGCAGTATGACACGTCACATGGAGGTTGCTCCATTGTTGCTGCCATCAATTAATGCTTTGACAAGTCATCATATGGAGCCTCAACCATCAAGCCCGATAGGCTCTAAGCATCTATAAAATGGGTAAGAGGGACCCCGACGAGGTAACAAACTCATCTTTCTCTTAAATGCTCATTCTTGCTCACAGAGAGTACGATTCTAAGCCTCTCTCTTCTTCTCTCTTTCGAGCTTCCTTAAGCTCACGGTTATTGCCCAAAGCACTAACTTGAGCGTCGGAGGGTCCTCGCCAGAACCTTCAACCCCCAGGACTTGTTTGCAGGCCTATAGGCACAAGGAGCTCGCCGAAGGATCCCGGGCTCGCTGGAGGAGGCAACTGGACGCACGTCGACGTTCGAGGATGGTGATCTGGTGGCAATAGATTGGTGCGCCAAGTAGGAGAGGATCAACGATGCTGGTTTGCATATCCTCATCCCTTTTTTTATTAAAATGGTGGATCATGAAGATGGTGACGACAAGAATTCGGGAAGCTTTCACCAGTTATGCTGGGAGGCACCTTCAATGAACTGAGCAAAAGCTTCAGAGGCAACATCTCATGACCACGCAGCAGCGAGCAAAAGCTTCCACTCGCTCTTTGCTCACTGCCCAAGCCATCCACCATCCATCCAGTGAGAGAACTCCCCAGCAAGAGGTCCACCATCATCAAGCTCCAGTGACTTAAAGCTCAGAGAGCCATCACTCCCCGCCCAAGCGGCCTACTCTCCTACGGACGGCGGCACAGAGGAAGGCTCAAGTAAGGGCAGCGGCACTTCCAGCTCCCATGTCCAAGCTGCCTCCGGGCGCCTTCATCCTTCTCTAGAGCTGGCTTGGAAGATAAGAAGGTCAAGGCAAGGAGCTCCCAACTCCCCTTTTTATGCTCTCGGAAGGCCTCCTTAGCCCCAGCTGCTTTCGGACTCCGCGATGCTAGGACTGGCCCTGTCCCGGTGTCACCAGACCCATCTAAACCCCACCATGCCTCTACCAGCTCCCATTGGCCTCGGAAGGCCTCCGCCCAACTCCAGTCTTCGCTGCCAGCTCCCATCGGCCTGGAAGTTCTCCATCTCTTGCTCCCCTCGACCATGCAGCCTATCGAGCCCCCTCGGCCTCGACGGCCTGCCTCGGCCTCTGCTTCCCCTGGCCTGCCTCGGCCTCGGCCTCATGCCCTTGGCCTATTTCCCTGGGGGGCAGACCACTAGAGGACCGAAGTATCCAAATTAGCAGAAGGAAATAGGGTGCTACAAGAGCTAAGTACACTGCACTTAAGACAACATTTCTTTTGTTGATGTTTAAAAATGTCATGCAGGGAAGACCGACTCTGCATCAACATTCAAGACCAACATCGCGTTGGCATCTCGAAAGCCCGATGTACCATCGACACCGAAGACCAGTGTACCATAGGATCCAAAAAGCCCGAGGCCAACTCGGCACTGCAAGCCCAATGTACCATTGGCACCGAAGATCGGCATACCATCGGATCCAAAAAGCTCGAGGCCAGCTCGGCACTGCAAGCCCAATGTACCATTGGCAACGAAGATTAGTGTACCATCGGATCTAGAAAGCCCGACCCCGGTCGGCACTCTAAGCCCGAGTCCAGCAGGGACGGCCTCGGTCGGCCCTAAGCATTGGCACTCTAAGCCTGATGTACCATCGGCACTCAAGCCCAAGACCAACTCGACATCAAAGGCACCTGACGACTCTCAACTCTATGTCACCCTTCGGGGTTAAAGGCTCCCGAGCATGGTCCCATCTCAGCGACTCTCGGGTCACCCTTCGGGGTTAAAAAGGCACTTGACGACTCTTAACTCTTAGGTCACCCTCCGGGATTAAAGGCTCCCAAGTATGGTCCCATCTCAGCGACTCTCGGGTCACCCTCCGAGGTTCAAAAGGCTCTCGACGGCCTCAACTTTGCCTCAGTAGCTTCAACTCTATCAGCGGCCAGCGGCCAATCGGGTAATACCCTTGCTTAAATTATATACTTGCAACATATGACTGATCACTTTCAGCCATCAAGAAGGCCCAAGACAACTCACAACTGGGAGAGGCCATCTCCCAGCTCACAATTGACGGGCATTCACTCCCGAGCCCCCTCGGCCTCGTACGGCCTCGGCCTCCAGACGGCCTCTGCCCCCAGTCGGCCTTGGCCTTCAGACGGCCTTGCCCCCAGTCACTTTGGCCCCCCAGTCGGCCTCGCCCCCAGTCGGCCTCGGCCCCCAGTCAGTCGGCCCCCCAGTCGGCCTCGATCTCAAGACGGCCTCGGCCTCGTATGGCCTCAGCCTCCAGACGGCCTCCACCCCCAGTCGGCCTCGGCCTCCAGACGGCCTTTGCCCCTAGTCGGCTTTGGCCCCCCAGTCGGCCTCGGCCTCCAAACGACCTTTGCCCCCAGTCAGCCTCGGCCTCCAGACGGCCTTCGCCCCCAGTCGGCTTCGGCCCCCTAGTTGGCCTCGGCCCCCAGTCGGACTCGGTCTCCAAACGGCCTTGGCCCCTAGTCGGCCTCGGTCTCAAGTCGGCCTCAATATCAAGATGGCCTCCGCCTCGTACGACCTCGGCCTCCAGACGGCCTCCGCCCCAGTCGGCCTCGGCCTCCAGACGGCCTTCACCCCTAGTCGGCTTCGGCCCCCCAGTCAACCTCGGCCTCGTACGGCCACGGCCTCCAGACGGCCTCCACCCCCAGTCGGCCTCCGCCTCCAGACGGCCTTCACCCCAAGTCGGCTTCGGCCCACCAATCAGCCTTGGCCCCCAGTCGGCCTCGGTCTCCAGACGGCCTCGGCCCCCAGTTGGCCTCGGTTTCCAAACACCCTCGGCCCTCAGTCGGCCTCGGCCCCCAGTCGGCCTCGGTCTCAAGTTGCCTCACTCTCAAGGCGGCCTCGGCCCCCAGTCGGCCTCGGTTTCCAGACGGCCTCGGCCCCAGTCGGCCTCGGTTTTAGCCAAGACCTGCAGATTCCATTCTAGCTGCCCTCGGATTTCAGCACCGGTACTTGTTGGCCCAGATGGCAACCCAAGAGGGAGGGTGAATTTGGTTCTTAAAAATTTTAACCTTTTAAAACTATTGGCTTTGAAATAATTAAGTGCAGAATAAATTTCAATCACAAATGAAGAGAGAGAGAGAGAGATAATTAAAGCACGGCAAACACAAGAATTTTATAGTGGTTCGGTGTATCCAACACCTACGTCCACTCCCAAGTTCACTTGGGTCCACACTATAATCAACTAGATTACAGCCGAGTTGTTTTACAAGATCACAACTCAAACTTGTTGTTTCCCGGATCACAACGAACCCAGCTGGTTTTTCGGGCTCACCAGCACAAAACCCTAACACAAGCTAATCTAGCTTGTCCGAGGTATACTACCTCACTAATTCAATCCCCCTTATTGAACTAGCAAAAACAAGAAAGAATAATGTTTACAATAACAACAGCTCCTTTGAGCAAATATTCAAAGTAAATAAACAAGTTTAGAAAAGCCTGATTTGAAGATGATTGGATTTGAGCTTTTCTTTTTCTCTTCTCTTTTGAGATGTTGAATCAGCCTCAGCTCCGATTCTTCACAGATGTTGCAGATGAGAAGTTGGAAATGCTTTTTCTTCTTTTGGAAAATCCTCGATTTTTCTTGAACGCCTTGGATTTCTCTTTGAGCTTTTTGGAGTGGAAGAATTTGAACGTGGATTCTTTTCTCTTGATTTCTTGCTCAAGACCTCTTGGATTTTTTCAATATGATTTCTCTATATTTTTTTTTTTCTCTTTTTTCTCTTTATTTTTTTTTTTTGAATCTTCCCCTTTTATAGATTCTTTAATCCATTTTATAAACTAGCCGTTGGAAAGTACCTCCGAAATATAGCCGTTATTAGGTAAAGAAAATATTACCGTTGAGCTGATCTGGCAATTTAAAAATCCATTCCTGACAGGTTGGAGTCGGCTCGAACTGGTGTCGGCTCCAAGTCGATCCAAAAATAGAAAGTTCTGAGCTTTGAGGGTCGCTCCGAAAAAGTAAAATGTCGGCTCGTGTTCAGGTGTCGGCTCCAAAGACTGGTGTCGGCTCCAAGGTAGTCAAAAATGCGTTTGTCCTCGTGTCGGAGTCGGCTCCAGACACTGTAAGTGTCGACTCGAAACTCTGGGGTCGACTCGAAACTCTGTGTCGGCTCGGACCGTATCAAAAATCAGAAAACATTTGATTGGCCATTCAAGACTTTCTAGGTGTCGACTCCAGGCTCTGAATTTTGAAACTTACCTTTGGCACTTGATTCAAAACACGTTTCTTTACCTTGATTAAACAAATATTTTAAGCAAGGTTTTTAAATTCATTATTCCTTAAATACTCATGGCTTTTGGAAATCATCAAAATCAATAATTGGGGTCAATCTCAATCTCCCCCTTTTTGATGATGACAAAAACATTGAGTATATGCATTTTAAAAAAATTTTCAAATCAATTCATGGAGGCTCCCCCTAATGAGGTAGCTCCCCCTATGAAACTCAATTTAAAATTAATTCCAAATTTTGCTTATTTAAATTAAAAGCATAATAATTGCATATACGAATAAATCTCCCCCTTTTTTGTAATCAACAAAAAGGTTAGAAGATAAAATGATTAAAATTATAATCAAAAGATAATTTCATTATATCAAAAATTCATATTACAAAAAATGTTCATCAAACATCAAATTCTTCATTACATGAAAATAAAATAAACATACATCAATATTCTTCATTAAACAAAATTACATTAAAAAGATTACATAAAATGTTTCTTCTAATAATCAACTTCTACTTCATTCCTTCACATTGAGTTTACATAATCTTTTAAGCTTTTCCACAAAACAAGCAGTCAAATCTTATCTTGAAGCTCGGCGTTGCACTGGGATAGGTCTCTGAGTCACCACAGATATCCTTAAGTTCTTCAAAATATTCTTCAATCTTCACTTAAGGAGGATGAACTAAGAGTAGATTCAATAACCCGATCACTAAGAATAAAAGCTCTCTTAAATTCATAAATTTCATCAAATTCATCTTCATTTCTTCTTCTGAGATAATAGATTTTAAGTTGCTCTAACTGAACATCAAAAACTACAGATGAGAAGTAGATGTCTGAACTGGAGCAGGAGCAGGAGCAGGAAGGGGAGAAGGAATCTCGAAGAGCCTCGGTCTGCCTCACCTCTCTCATCCAAACTCCTTTCCTCTCCCATTTCCATTCCTTTAACAAATCCCATTCGATGAATAGTAGCCAAAGATAATAGTCAGTATGCTTAATTCTTGGGGCTCACTATCACAAAATACAATCCTTGGCTTCTGAAAACTGTCAAAATCATGCCATAGGGAAAGATTTCCTTTTTCTCCACAATCAGCCATATACCAAATCATCATGAGGCAAGTTGATGGGTTCCAGAACTACAGCATCCATACAAAATATCTCCTCTCGAGACATAGTCAAATCTGCCAGTCTTAGGGAAAAAATTCTACTGCAGATATTGTGAAGTAACCTCAGCTCCAAAGGCAATTGATTGCAAAAACTTCTTCAAATCCTCAAAATTTCTTAATCTTGAGGGCAGGCATCTACCTCTCAGGGGGATGGTCCAGATAGGGTAAAGTCTAATAAAAGTTGGCCCCTCTCACCTTACTACCCATCATCTCCTCTAGTCAAATTTGTAAAACTCCTTACTAATGCAGGATATGTGGACATCTAGTGAACATTTTCTCAACCCATCTCAACTGCCAATAAAAACCCTCACTCAAATAACTCAAAATCACCTTCCTACCTGGTAATGACTCTACTGGCAAGGTGATCTACCTGAGGAGTGAAGGGGGAGTCCGAAGGAGAAGGGAGTGGCTCGCGGACGGGTCGTCGAACGGTCTTTCCTCTTCACCGCCCACTACTGCTCCTCTTTTGGTGCCATAGATCGGAGTGAATAAGGGAATTTGGAGTTTGGGAGGTTTTGGAGGTTTGGAAGAGTTTGGAAGGATTGAAATGATTGAAATGATCGGGTCGACTCGTGCCCTAATAATCAACTGGGACCACGAGTCGACTCGCGCAAAGCGTGGAGTCGGCTCGTCACAGAGCATCGAACTCGAGTCGACTCGCGGGGTCGGCTCCCAAGTTCAGCAGAAACTCGAGTCGACTCCGATACTGAGTCGGCTCCGAGACCATTTCAGAGAAAAAAAAGATTCAAAATCTGAAATTTCAAAATTTCTTTTTTGAAAATCATTGGAGAATCAAATTGATATGATTCTAGATAAAATTTCCTTAAGATTTTGAGAATTGAAAGAACTCTAGATACATTTCCTTAGAGGTTTCAAAATCTATTCCAAAGGATTACAAATTCCTAATTCTCCTCTAAGATAACAAAATCTTTCTTCACTTAAAGGTTTTGTAAAATGTCAGCTAATTGTTCTTCAGTGTTTACATAATCAAGACAAATTTCATCATTAGCTACATGTTCTCTTATAAAATGATATCTAATTTCTATGTGTTTTGTCCTTGAGTGTTGAATTGGATTTTTAGTTAAATTGATTGCGCTAGTATTATCACATTTTATGGGTGTCTTATTAAGTGTGATACCATAGTCTTCAAGTTGTCGCTTAATCCATAGGATTTGCGCACAGCAACTTCCAGCTGCTACATATTCAGCTTCAGTAGTTGATAATGCAACTGAATTTTGCTTTTTGCTAAACCATGTGATTAAGTTACTTCCTAAGAAATGGCATGCACCACTTGTGCTTTTTCTATCTAATTTACATCCAGCATAATCAGAATCTGAATATGCAATTAGGTTTAATGTGGAGTCTCTAGAATACCATAAACCTACATTTTTGTTCCATTTAGATATCTTAAATTCTTTTAACAGCTATTAAATGTGATTCTTTAGGTTCAGATTGAAATCTAGCACATAAACATACTGCAAACATATATCTGGTCTACTTGCTGTTAAATAAAGAAGGGATCCGATAATACCTCGATAATACTTTTGATCAACCTTCTTACCTTCTTCATCTTTGTCCAGCTTGCATGAAGGACTCATTGGTGTTCCAAGGGGTTTCATTGTTTCCATACCAAACTTTTTGAGTAGTTCTCTTGTGTATTTTGGTTTGGTTGATAAATTCCCTCTTTGCTTTGTTTGATTTGGAGTCCAAGGAAGAAGTTGAGTTCTCCCATCATGCTCATCTCGAATTCTCCCTGCATTAACTTTGCAAATTCTTGACAAAGAGATTCGTTAGTAGCACCAAAAATAATGTCATCTACGTATATTTGTACTACAAGTAAATCTTTACTTTTCTTTTCAAAAATAATGTTTTATCAACATTTCCTCTTGTAAAATCATTTTCTATTAAAATTTACTTAACCTATCATACCAAGCTCTAGGTGCTTGTTTCAAACCATATAAAGCTTTGTGCAATTTAAAAACGTGATTTGAAAATTCGTGATCTTCAAAACCTGGTGGTTGTTCTACATAAACTTCTTCATTTATAAATCCATTTAAAAATGCGCTTTTAACATCCATTTGAAATAAGTTAAAATTCATATGACATGCAAATGCAAGTAAAAGTCTAATGGCTTCTAATCTAGCTACAGGTGCAAAGGTTTCATCAAAATCAATACCTTCTTCTTGATTATATCCTTTTGCAACTAATCTAGCTTTGTTTCTAATTACTATGCCATTTTCATCTAATTTATTTCTAAAAACCCATTTTGATCCTATTACTGAATGATTTTTAGGTCTTTCAACTAAAGTCCAAACATTATTTCTAGTAAATTGATTTAATTCTTCTTGCATTGCTAACATCCAATTATTATCTTTTTCAGCTTCTTCAATAGTTTTAGGTTCAATTTGTGATACAAATGCAAGATGATTACTAATATTTCTCATATGATCTAGTTCTTATTCCTTGAGATGGATCACCTATAATCAATTCCTTAGGATGACTATAAGCATATCTCCAGTCTCTTGGAAGATCTACATCATTATGATCATTAACATCATCGTCCTTATGTGAATCATCATCTTTAGCTTCTTGTTCATGATCAGAAGATACTTCAATATTAAGTTTTTCAAGATCTTTTTCAATTATGTTTGTATCTTCCTCATCATCAATCTTTTCAGATCCAGTGCTAAAGATTCATCAAAAACTACATGAATGGATTCTTCAACTACTAAGGTTTTCTTGTTAAAGATTCTATATGCCTTACTAGTTGTTGAATAACCTAAAAAATTCCTTCATCAGATTTAGCATCAAATTTTCCTAAGTTGTTTTTACCATTATTATGAATGAAACATTTACATCCAAATGCATGAAAGTATTTTATATTTGGTTTTCTTTCATTCCATAATTCATAAGGTGTTTTCTTTAATATTGGTCTTATTAAAGCTCTATTTAAGATGTAACATGCTGTGTTAATTGCTTCCGCCCAAAAATACTTTGGTAAGTTGCTTTCACATAGCATGGTACGGGCCATGTCTTCTAGAGTCTATTTTTCTTTCAACTACACCGTTTTGTTGTGGAGTCCTAGGGGCTGAAAAATTATGATTAATTCCATTTTCAGTGCAGAAATTTTCAAATAAGTGATTTTCAAATTCTGTTCCATGATCACTTCTTAGAGATACTATGGTAGTGTTTTTCTCATTTGTGACTTTCTTGAAGAATTTCAGGAATATCGAGAAAGTCTCATCTTTGTGAGCTAAAAACATTACCCAAGTATATCTAGAATAATCATCTACAATCACTAGACCATATTTCTTTCCTCCTAGACTTGTGGTTCTAGTTGGTCCAAAAAGGTCCATGTGAAGTAGCTCTAGTGGCCTAGAAGTTGAAACAACATTTTTAGATTTGAAAGAACTTCTAGTTTGTTTTCCAAATTGACATGCATCACATATTTTGTTATTTTCAAAATCTAATTTAGGTAAACCTTTAACTAAATCCATTTTAATTAGTTTTGAAATAAGGTGTGTGCTTGCATGACCTAATCTACGATGCCACAACCAACTAATATCATTTATGTTAGCATTGTCAGCAATTAGGCAATGACTACTCAAGATAATTTGTCTAAGTCAACAAGTATACATTGCCATGTCTATAACCAGTAAAAACAATGCTATCATCAATAGAATTAGTTACAGTGCATATAGAAGATTTAAATGAAACATTAAAGTTTTTATCACATAATTGGCTTATACTAATTAGATTATGCTTCAAACCATCAACATAAAGTACATTATCAATAAATATAGATGGAGTTATGCGAACTTTACCAAGGCCCATAATTTGACCTTTACCGTTATCGCCAAACGTCACAACTCCACCTTTCTTTTCTTCTAGGGTGATGAATTCATCTTGTCACCCGTCATATGTCTTGAGCAGCCACTATCAAGATACCACTTTTTCTTTGATCTTTTGGCTACAAGACATTCCTGCAATATTCAAACTTATGTTTAGGTACCCAAGCTTTCTTGGGTCCTTCATGGTTAGTAGCAATAAAAATTGTTCCTTTCGGAACCCATATTTTCTTTCCTTTAATATTTAAATTTTTGTTATTATTTTTTTTGCATTCAAAGGATTTATGTCCTTTTTGATTACATTTAAACAAGTATATTTACTTTGGTTAGCTTTTACAAAAATTTTTTTTTTGTTTTCTGTAATACCTAAACCAGCTTTGTCAAAAACAGCTTTTTGACTATAAAATCATTAAGTTTCTTAGTAATTTCTCAACAATGTCTTTTTATTTTTAACATCTTTCTTTAAATCATTTTCATTAGAGATTGATTCTTTTCTTTAAATTTCATTTTCAGATTTTCTGATAAGATTATCTTTTTCTTTAATAAATTAATTTTTTTTTCAAAATTTGTATTTCTTTTTCAAATTTAAAATCAATCATCAGTTCATTAAAAGCTTCAAACATTTCATCAAATGTAAATTCATCGGGTTTTCGAACTTACCTCGTTTGTCGTCGTCGGCCATGAAGCAAATATTTGCAACTTCTTTTTGTTCTTCTTCGGAAGAAGATTCATCACTGTCAGTCCATGTTGCCATGTATGCCTTCTTCTTTTTCTTGTAGGCCTTTTTCAGTAAAGGACAATCATATCTAAAATGCCCTGGCTTTTTACACTCATAACATACTAAGGGCTCTTTCTCTTTTCTTTGTCCTTTCTTTCTCCTTTTCTCCTTCCATTTTTTTCCAAATTTCTTTTGTGGAAGGGCCTCCTTTTTCATAAATTTCTTGAATTTCTTGGCCAAGGAGAGCAGTCTCATCATCTTCATCATTCTTCATCACTGCTGCTCTCTTCCTTTTCTGCAGCTTTGAGGGCATGGTTTCTTCTTTTTGTTTCCTCCTCAACATGCTGCTTCATTGTCAGCTCGTGGGTCATTAGGATCCTAGAAGCTCCTCTAAGGTAGTGCATTGAGGTCTTTGGCTTCTTGGATGGCTGTGACTTTCTTCCCACGATCTTGGAAGTGACCTAAGAATTTTGCGAACAAGATCAGCATTAGTATAAATTTTCCAACTTTTCAAACCATTCACAATATCAGTGAATCTAGTGAACATGCATGTGATGGTTTCAGTTTGTTCCATTGTAAACAATTCATATTTATGAACCAAAATATTTATCTTTGATTCTTTTACTTGGTTTGTTCCTTCATGTGTAATTTCCAACCTATCCCAAATTTCTTTTGCGGAATTACACATGTAGAGATTCGGTTGAATTCATTTGAATCTAAGGAACAATATAAAATATTAATGGCTTTAGCATTAAGTTGTGCCATTCTATCATTATCATTCCAATCCCTTTCGGGCTTAGGAACAATAGTGCCATCTAATTGTGGGGTGTACTAGGTCCATTAATTATAACCCCAAATCATAGTCAGAAGCTTGAATGAATATTCTCATTCTAGCTTTCCAATAAATAGTTGGTTCCATTAAATAAAGGAGGTCTATTCGTAGAATGACCTTCAGCAAATGAACCACTTTGTGTTGCCATAATGGATCTTTAGCTCTTGATCGTGAGATCAAATTCTAAATGAGCACTTGCTCTGATACCAATTGTTGGCCCAGATGGCAACCCAAGAGGGGGGGGTGAATTGGGTTCTTAAAAATTTAAGACTTTTAAAATTTTTTAAAAATGTAAGTGAGAATAAACAATCACAAATAAGAGATAGAGAGAGACAATGCACGGCAAACACAAGAATTTTTATAGTGGTTCGGTGCAACCAACACCTACGTCCACTCCCAAGATTCACTTGGGTCCACACTATAATCTCTAGATTACAGCCGAGTTGTTTTACAAGCTCACAACTCAAACTTGTTGTTTTCCGGGATCACAACGAACCCAGCCGGTTTTACGGGCTCACCAGCACAAAACCCTAACACAAGCTAACTAAGCTTGTACCGAGGTACAACTACCTCCACTAATTCAATCCCCTGATTGAACTAGCAAAAAAAAAAAATAAGTTTAAATACAACAGCTCCTTAAATGAGCAAATATTCAAAGTAAATAAACAAGTTTAGAAAAGCCTGATTTGAAGATGATTGGATTTGAGCTTTTCTTCTTTTCTTCTTTTCCTCTTCTCTTTTGAGATGTTGAATCAAGCCTCAGCTCCAATTCTTCACAGATGTTGCAGATGAGAAGTTGGGAAATCACAAAAACATGGCTTTTTCTTCTTTTGGAAAATCCTCAATTTTTCAAGTTGAACGCCTTGGATTTCTCTTTGAGCTTTTTGGAGTGGAAGAATTTGAATGTGGATTCTTTTCTATTTCTCTTTGAGCTTTTTGGAGTGGAAGAATTTGAATGTGGATTCTTTTCTCTTGATTTCTTGCTCAAGACCTCTCGATTTTTTCAATATGATTTCTCTATATTTTTTTTTTCCTCTCTTTTTTTTCTCTTTAGTATTATTTTTTCAAACGAATGCTCTTCCCCCTTTTATAGATTCCGTTTAATCCATTTTTGGGTGTGAAACTAGCCATTGGAAAGTACCTGGAAAGTTTTTCCATACATGAAATATAGCCGTTAGGGGTTAGGTAAAGAAAATATTACCGTTTGAGCTGATCTGGCAATTTAAAAATCCGTTCCTAACAGGTTGGAGTCGGCTTCAACTTTTCAGGTGTCGGCTTCAAGTCGTGTATCCAAAAATAGAAAGTTCTGAGCTCGTTGAGGAGTCTCCGAAAAAGTAAAGTGTCGGCTCGCCATGTTCAGGTGTCGGCTCCAAAAGACTGTAAGTGTCGGCTCCAAGGTAGTAAAAATCATGCGTTCTGTCCCCGTGTCGGAGTCGGCTCTAGACACTGTAAGTGTCAACTCCAAAACTCTGGGTGTCGGCTCCAAAACTCTGGGTGTCGGCTCCGGACCGTATCAAAAATCAGAAAGACATTTGATTGGCCATGGGGTCGGCTCCAGACTTTCTAGGTGTCGACTCCAGGCTCTGAATTTTGAAACTTACCTTTGGCACTTGATTCAAAACACGTTTCTTGATGCCTTTTGATTAAACAAATATTTTTAAGCCCTGAAACACTTGTTAAATTTATTAGTAACACAATGAATATACTCAATTCCTTTATTAATCATCAAAATCAATAATTGGGTCAACAGTACTCCCCACCTTCAATCAACATAGTTTCCTGGGGGGCAGGTCATCAACTCGGCAAAGGAGACCAATTTCTTTAAAGAAAAAGCTCTCAAGCCTTTAATCGATGTCGACACCAAACACGACGCAAAGGCAAACAGCTACAAAAAAGCTAAGTACACTACAAGAAAGAGTTTCTTTTCATTAGTATCTAAATACATTAAGGGAAAACCAACCATTCAAAAGGCTCTCGACGGTCCTGTGATCAAAAGGTCACCCTCGGGCCGACCGCGAAACCCCGCGGTTCAAGACCTATGGTTCCAGCGACCTCGAGTCACCCCTCGGGCCGGCCACGAAACCCCCGAGGTGGTTTCCGGAGCAGCTCGACGGTATGGCGGCTAATGGATACCACTCGGCCTGGCTAGCATACGCCCTGAGTCGATTCAAATCCCTAACAGCCCGTACCTGCTCGAGTCACCTCCCGGACTAGCACACAAACACTATAGGCAATTTTATTTCAGCCCCCATGGCTCTATTCTGCTTTGGCAATTTTATTTCAGCCTCAACGGCTTATCTCTGCCTCCGCAGCATCATTGCAGCTTCAATGGCTCTCTGCCTTAGCGGCATCATTGCGGCCTCATTGGCTCTCTACCTCAACGGCATATGGACGGGGACCCACATCCAAACTTCATGTCAAAAGTTGAAGACCCAAAGTCAGGGGATCAGCCACTTGGGAGGTGACGCCCCTTTCGCCTTGCTGGGGTGGGCCCACTTCGTCTCAGGCGAGGGGGCATCTGATGTGGCTGATCCAACGCCGTTAGAGAACCGTAAAGGAAACTGACGGAGCCCCGCTTCGGCCTCCGAGGTCCCTTCGGACATGGGCCACATGACAGCATCCAGACTTGGCAGCTCGGCCTTCCCCCCATTCGCCACCTTTTCTCTCTCCTCCGTATAGAGCCAGCTCCTGCTCGGCCTCGGCCTCGGCTCCCGGCACCGAGGTCCTCTCGGCCTCGTGGCTCCCCTCGGCCCCGACTTCATCCAAGTCAGCCTCGCCCCGGCTCCTGATCCCTCCTCGGCTCCAGTCAGCCTCCGCCTCGGCACCAAGCAGCCGAGCCCCCCTCGGCTCCAGTTAGCCTCTACCTCGGCACCAAGCGGCCGAACCCTACCTCGGCTCTAGTCAGCCTCGACCTCGGCACTAAGCGGCCGAGCCCCCCTCGGCTGCAGTCAGCCTCCGCCTCGGCACCAAGCGGCCGAGCCGCCCCTCGGCTCCAGTCAGCCTCCGCCTCGGCACCAAGCGGTCGAGCCTCCCTCGGCTCCAGTCAGCCTCTGCCTCGGCACCAAGCGGTCGAGCCCCCCTCGGCTCCAGTCAGCCTCCGCCTCGGCACCAAGCGGTCGAGCCCCCCTGGCTCCAGTTCGCCTCCGCCTCGGCACCAAGCGGCCGAGCCCCCTCGGCTCCAATCAGCCTACGCCTCGGCACCAAGCGGCCGAGCCCCCGTCGGCTCCAGTCAGCCTCCACCTCGACACCAAGCGGCCGAGCCCCCCCTCAGCTCCAGTCAGCCTCTGCCTCGGCACCAAGCGGCCGAGCCCCCCTCGGCTCCAGTCGGCCTCAGCCTCGGACCAGACTTTCCACTCGGCCCCGGACCGCGTGTCTAGCTACCTCGAGCCACCTGACACAGCCACGTGGTCCACCAACCGTCTGTGGCGACCACATGGTCCACTATCTCCTACAACAACCGTCCAAGCCAAGCACGTAGGGGACACATCTGGCAAGCGCCGTAACGGTCGGCCATGCCCCGCAACAGCCTGTGACAGCTGTCCAAACCAAAACAACACCTGCCAACTAGCTGCAGCCACCTACTCTGATGGGACATGGCCTGCAGTCTGATATGTCACATGGAGTGGCTCCACTATTGCTGCCATCAATTAGTGCTCTGACAAGTCATCATTATGGAGCCTCAACCACTCAAGCCCAACAAGCTCTAAGCATCTATAAAATTGGTAAGAGGGACCCCGATGAGGTAATGAACTCATCTCGCTCCTAAACGCTCATTCTTGCTCACAGAGAGCGCGGCTCTAAGCCTCTCTCTTCTTCTCTCTTTCAAGCTTCCTCAAGCTCACGGTTATTGCCCAGAGCGCTGACTTGAGCATCGAAGGATCCCCACGAAACCTTTGGTCCTCGGGACTTGTTTGTAGGCCCACAGGCGCAAGAAGCTCGCTAAAGGATCCTGGGCCCGCTAGAGGAGGGAACCGGATGCACACCGACGTTCGAGGATGGTGATCTGGCGGCAACAGATTGGCGCGCCAGGTAGGGAAGGGTTAGCGATGCTGGTTTGCAGATCCTCATCCCCTTTTTATCAAAATGGGATCGTGAAGATGGTGATGACAAGAATCCAGGAAGCTTTCACCAGTTATGCTCGGAGGCACCTTCAACGAACTGAGCAAAAGCTTCAGAGGCAACATCTCAGGACCACGCAACAGCGAGCAAAAGCTTCCACTCGCTCTTTGCTCACTGCCCAAGCCATCCACCATCCATCCAGTGAGAGAACTCCCCAGCAAGAGGTTCACCATCGTCAAGCTCATCAATGACTTAAAGCTCAGAGAGTCATCACTCGCCGCCCAAGAGGCCTACTCTCCTACGGACGGCGGCGCAGAGAAAGGCTCAAGTAAGGGCAGCGGCACCTCCAGCTCCCATGTCCAAGCTTCCTCCCAGCTGCCTCCGGGCTGGCTTGGGAGATAAGAAGGTCAAGGCAAGGAGCTCCCAACTCCCGTTTCCATGCTCTCGGAAGGCCTCCTTAGCCCCAGCTGCTTTCAACTCTGCGATGCCAGGACTGGCCATGTCCCGTTGTCACCAGACCCATCTAAACCCCACCATGCCTCTGCCAGCTCCCGTCGGCCTCGGAAGGCCTCCGCCCAACTCCAGTCTTCGCTGCCAGCTCCCATCGGCCTCGGAAGTTCTCCATCTCTTGCTCCCCTCGATCATGCAGCCTATCGAGCCCCCCTCAGCCTCGATGGCCTGCCTCAGCCTCTGCTTCCCCTGGCCTGCCTCGGCCTCGGCCTCAGCCCCCTGGCCTATTTCCCTGGGGGGCAACCACCAGAGGACCGAAGTATCCAAATCAGCAGAAGGAAACAGGGGTGCTACAAGAGCTAAGTACGCTGCACTTAAAACAACATTTCTTTTATTGATGTTTAAAAATGTCATGTAGAGAAGACCGACTCTGCATCAACATTCAAGATCAACCTCGTGTTGACATCTCAAAAGCCCGATGTACCATCGGCATCGAAGACCGGTGTACCACGAGATCCAAAAAGCCCGAGGCCAGCGTGGCACTGCAAGCCTAATTACCATTGGCACCGAAGATCGGTGTACCACCGGATCCAAAAAGCTCAAGGCCAGCTTGGCACTACAAGCCCAATGTACCATTGGCATCGAAGACCGGTGTACCATCGGATCTAGAAAGCCTAACCCCGGTCGGCACTCTAAGCCCAAGTCCAGCAGGGACAGCCTCGGCTGGCCCCAAGCGTCGGCACTCTAAGCCCGAGTCCAACAGGGATGGCCTCGGCTGGCCCCAAGCGTCGGCACTCTAAACCCGATGTACCATCGGCACTCAAGCCCAAGGCTAGCTCGGCACCAAAGGCACCTGACGACTCTCAACTCTTAGGTCACCCTCCGGGGTTAAAGGCTCCCGAGCATGGTCCCATCTCAGCGACTCTCGGGTCATCCTTCAGGTTTAAAAAGGCATCTGACAACTCTTAACTCTCAGGTCACCCTCTGGGATTAAAGTCTCCCGAGCATGGTCCCATCTCAGCGACTCTCAGGTCACTCTCCGGGGTTCAAAAGGCTCTCAACGGCCTCAACTTTGCCTCAGCGGCTTCAACTCTATCAGCGGCCAGCGGCCAATCGGGTAATACCTTTGTTTAAATTATATACTTGCAACATATGATTGATCGCTTTCAGCCATCAAGAAGCCCCAAGATAACTCACAGCTGGAGAGGCCAACTCCCCATTTCACAGTTGACGGGCATCCACTCCCGAGCCCCCTCGACCTCATACGACCTCTGCCTCCAGACGGCCTCTGCCCCCGGTCGGCCTCGGCCTTCAGACGGCCTTTGCCCCCAGTCGCTTTGGCCCCCCAGTCAGCCTCGGCCCCCAGTCGGCCTCGATCTTAAGTCGGCCTCAGTCTCAAGATGGCCTCAGCCTCGTACGGCCTCAACCTCCAGACGACCTCTGCCCCCAGTCGGCCTCAGCCTCCAAATGGCCTTCGCCCCTAGTCGGCTTCGGCCCGCTAGTCGGCCTCGGCCTCGTACGGCCTCGGTCTCTAGACGGCCTCCGCCCCCAGTCGGCCTCGGCCTCCAGATGGCCTTCGCCCCAAGTCGGCCTCGGCCCTCAGTCGGCCTCGGTTTCCAGACGGCCTCGGCCCCAGTCGACCTCGGCCCCTAGTTGGCCTCGGTCTCAAGTCGGCCTCAGTCTCAAGATGGCCTCCGCCTCGTACGGCCTCGGCCTCTAGACGGCCTCTGCCCCCAGTCGGCCTCCGCCTCCAGACGGCCTTTGCCCCTAGTCGGCCTCGGCTTCGGCCCCCCAGTCGGCCTCGGCCCCCAGTCAGCCTCGGTCTCCAGACGGCCTCGGCCCCCAGTCGGCCTCGCCCCAGTCGGCCTCTGTTTTAGCCAAGACCTGCGGATTCCATTCCAGCTGCCCTCGAATTTTAGCACTGGTACCCCCCACTTTCAATCAACATAGTTTCCTGGGGGGCAGGTCATCAACTCGGCAGAAGGAGACCAATTTCTTTAAAGAAAAAGCTCTCAAGCATTTAATCGACGTCGATACCAAACACGACGCAAAGGCAAACAGTTACAAAAAAACTAAGTACACTACAAGAAAAAGTTTCTTTTCATTAGTATCTAAATACATTATAGGAAAACCAACCATTCAAAAGGCTCTTGATGGTCTTGTGATCAAAAGGTCACCCCCGGGCCGGCCGCGAAACCCTCACGGCGGTTCAAGACCTATGGTTCCAACGACCTCGAGTCACCCCTCGGGCCGACCACGAAACCCCTGAGGCGGTTCCGGAGCAGCTCGACGGTATGGCGGTTAATGGATACCACTCGGCCTAGCTAGCATACGCCCCGAGTCGGTTCAAATTCCTAACAGCCTGTACCCGCTCGAGTCACCTCCCGTACTAGCACACATACACTTGAGACAATTTTATTTCAGCCCCCGCGGCTCTATTTCTGCTTCGGTAATTTTATTTCAGCCTCAACGGCTTATCTCTGCCTCCGTAACATCATTGCAACTTCAACGGCTCTCTGCCTCAGCGGCATCATTACGGCCTCATTGGCTCTCTGCCTTAACGACATGTGGACAAGGACCCACATCCAAACTTTATATCAAAAGTTGAAGACACAAAGTCAGGGGATCAGCCACTTGGGAGGTGATGCCCCTTTAGCCATGCTGGGTGGGCCCGCTTCGTCTCAGGAGCGAGGGAGCATTGATGTGGCTGATCCAACGCCGTTAGAGAACCATGAAGGAGACTGACGGAGCCCCGCTTCGGCCTCCAAGGTCCCTTCAGACATGGGCCACAATGACAGCATCCAGACTTGGCAGCTCGGCCTTCCCCCCATCCGCCACCTTTTCTCTCTCCTCCACATGGAGCCAGCTCCTGTTCGGCCTCAGCCTCAGCTCCCAGCACCGAGGTCCTCTCAGCCTCATGCCTCCCCTCGGCCCCGACTTCATCCAAGTCGGCCTCACCCCGGCTCCCGATCCCCCCTCGGCTCTAGTCAGCCTCCGCCTCGGCACCAAGCGGCCGAGACCCCCTCGGCTCCAGTCAGCCTCCGCCTCGGCACCAAGCGGCCGAGACCCCCCTCGGCTCTAGTCAGCCTCCGCCTCGGCACCAAGCGGCCACCCTCGGCTCTAGTCAGCCTCTGCCTCGGCACCAAGCGGTCGAGCCCCCCCTCGGCTCCAGTCAGCCTCCGCCTCGGCACCAAGCGGTCGAGCCCCCTTAGCTCCAGTCGGCCTCAGCCTCGGACTGCCTCAGACCCAACTTCCCACTTGGCCCCGGACCGCGTGTTCAGCTGCCTCGAGCTGCCTGACACAGCCACGTGGTCCGCCAACCGTTGTGGCGACCACGTGGTCCACTATCTCCTGCAACAACCGTCCAAGCCAAGCACATAGGGTACACGTCTGGCAAGCGCCGTAATGGTCGACCATGCCCTGCAGCAGCCTGTGACAGCTGTCCAAACCAAAATAGCACCTGCCAACCAGCTGCAGCCACCTACTCTGATGGAATACAGCCTGCAGTGTGACACGTCACATGGAGGTGGCTCCACTGTTGCTGCCATCAATTAATGCTCTAACAAGTCATCATTATAGAGCCTCAACCACTCAAGCCCGACAGGCTCTAAGCATCTATAAAATGGGTAAGAGGGACCCCCGACGAGGTAATGAACTCATCCCGCTCCTAAATGCTCATTCTTGCTCACAGAGAGCACGACTCTAAGCCTCTCTCTTCTTCTCTCTTTCGAGCTTCCTCAAGCTCACGGTTTGCTCAGAGCACTGACTTGAGCGTCAAAAGGTCCCCACCAGAACCTCGGCTTCCGGGACTTGTTTGCAGGCGCACAAGCGCAAGGAGCTTGCCGAAGGATCCTGGGCTCGCTGGAGGAGGCGACCGAATGTACGCCGATGTTCGACAATGTAATCTGGCGGCAACACTCATTATTATGGAAGACCTGGCGAGAGAATTATTATAGAGAGTTGGAGCACAATGAATCTTTTGGGATTAGATGGGAATGACTTGGGTGGTCGTCGGTGCACTATGCATGATTTGCCACTTCCGTTGCTCTATTTTTGATAAAAAATGAGAGCAAATTCCTTGCTAATGAGCAGTTACCTAACATAAATCTATTGGTTAAATTTAGTTACGGTATTCCAAACTTAATTTTATATTGAATGAAAATAAATTATTATATGCTTATAACTCAAGTTTACCTATTATCCATTAATTTTCACTCAAGTATTTGGATTATATAATTTAATTAGACTAGTAAGTAGACTTAGAACGTTACAAATGATATTGGAGTCGATCAAAGTGTATGAAAGTTGATGGGCATTGTTGCTGTAGAAATTCGTTCTTCAACTCAGATGTGATCCACCTCCGGATTCAGATGCCAATCTCTGGTCCGGATGAAACCTGCAAGACAGTCCTCGTGTAGAGAGTATCAGGGGTCACCCTTTGTGGACGATCCTCCGATGTTCAAGTCAGTGAAGATTTACAACAAGCAGATATGAGGAGAAGGCACTCGCAGAAAAGTCCCTTAAGAATGACTACTCAAGGAGCCGGGGAGCTCTGCTTGAGCTTTAATGGAGTTTTTCTCAGCAAAAGAGTGAACGTCCTTAAAAGAGTTTATGAGGAGGTATTTATAGACTGCCTCAATGTCGGTGGTTTGTTCACCTTATTCTTTGAACGTGTCCTGAGAAACAGGAAACCAGAATGATAGGGATCTAATTCGAATCAAGTTTGTTATGAAACTGGTGAGATTCAAATCTTGTTTGTTAAGAGGATCAACGGCTGAAGAAGCTAGTTCAGAGCTTTGAGATTCGATTATGTTGTTATATGGTTATTTATAGGCAACATGCTATGCCTGGCTTGATTTCTCTTTTGAAATGACGGGAGCTGACGTGGCCGGAGGATCATATTAGGTTTTTGGCTACTTTAGGCCCGCAAGGATGGGAATGGCTCGGCCTGGCCGAGACAAGGCCGAGGTGTAATAATGGTTCGCTTCCGCCGAGACGAGGCCGAGGTATAAGAATGGTTCGCTCCCACTGGCCGAGGTATAAGAATGGTTCGGCTCTGTCGAGACGGAGAAATTGTCTTTTTCCAAGCACAATATCTGGCAGGCGAAAATCGAAAGTAATCCTAACCTTTTTGACACACGTACGAATATTAATACAATAACATTTTGCCCCTCATTAGGCATAAGAAGAGCGCTACCCATGGGATGATGGCACTAAGCCACTCTTAAAGCGTGCGATGAGAACGTTACATTATAAAAAAAGAAATTGTGATATCCCGAAAGAAAGTGCTATCCGTTAACTTTTTTCGAGTTTATTTTTAGATCATATGAGAAAGAAAGTATTATGCGCTTATAACTTAATTTCATCTGCTACCCATTAACTTTCTTTCAAATTTTTGAGCCATATAGTTTCAGCCTACTAACGAGTTAATTGGAACAATAAAAAAAACTTAAAAAGCATTACAAGTACCAAGATGAAGATAATTAAAAATGAAATAGCTGAGAAACTACGTCTTGTATGAGCCATAATCACAAGTGACATTGGTCCTGAGAGCCTTCCCGGACTTGTTTTGAATTCTTTTAAGCCTTAGGTATTAAGATATTAATCGGACAAAAATCAAAAGAGTTGCCAAGAGTCCATTGATGCCTTGTGAACCTACTAGTATTGAGCTTATCATATTGTGAATTTTTATGCACCCTTCCCCAAGGTTGTTACAAACTAGTACAAAATTGTGCCATCTAAGATACCTTTCATCCCTAACTGATTCCATAGACTCATATGCTGAAGGGAATATGGAATCTTAAACATCTCAACCATTTGCAGATATTCTTGCAGATAGACCATTTGCAGAAGGCACAAACAAGAGGAGCTTCCAAACTTAAAAAGAGTCACGTTTTGAAGTCATTGATTTTGAATTGCAAGTAAGATAATCAAGAAGCAGCAATCCAAATAATTGTCATGAAGTATGATGAGCTCTCCCTCCATCCACTCTAAAGACACTGGAGATCCATAATTTTTTGGTACTCGATTTCCTAGTTGAATGATGCCATCATTCTACCAAGGGAGATCAGAGCAATTATAACTTGGCTTTGGATATAATCGATTCTACTTTGGATTCAAAATTCTGAACATAATCCTAATTAGGCTTGGAATCGACCCGCTTGGAAAGCTACTAATTTCCTCTCCTTTATTTTTGTTCTCTTCCAATTTTATTTTATGCTAAAATATACTTTTTGTTCTCAATTTTTCACTCATAATTCATTTCTATCTTTAAACTTTCAGTTAATCTTTTATATTTTTAAAATATTATATTTCTAATATTTTATCATATAAGATTAGTTATATTTGAGGGAAAGTTTGATATACCAAATGCATATTTTTTTGATCTTATTTTTTATTTTATTTATTATTCCTTTCAATGTTCCAATAACAATGTTTTGCAACGTTTCAAACTATTAAAATATTTTTTATAAGATTTTTAATTATATATGCTATTAAAATAATGATTATAATAACAATATTTATAATTATAATGATATTATAATAAAAAAATAATAATGAAAGTTATTAAAAAATAAAATAATAATTCTTTCCCAAGGTTTCCATAATGAAAACAAAAATTATTTGCCACATTTGAGATTAATTATTATTAAAATAATAGCTGCAATAATAATTGTTATGATGATATCATAGTAAACAATAATAAAAGATAATTATGTTATATTTTACACTCATGGTTTTAACAACAATGCCAAACCAAACATTACTAAAATTATTTTAACTACTATGATTGGTAATTACATCAACTTTTATTTATCTCAAGCCATGTGATATCAAATTATTTATTATTTTATAAGTGAAAAACAATCATCATTGCAATGGCATCATAAACGGAATCAATTATCAATAAGACCTTGGTACTCTCACATGGCATGCCAATCGGCATCTTTAAGCGGCTTTTTTTTTTCTTTCGTTACAATAATTCAATCATTGAATTCAATAAATACCTATTTCAATCTATTATATTGAAATAAGTAATAAATTTATTTTAATAAGAATTAAGAAAAAAATATAATAATTAAAAAATAACAACATAATATATTAGCAAATAAAAACAAATATCCTTGCATGAACGCAACATGCACCAGATACATTATTTGAAATAAAAAAAGTAATTTATCCAACTTTTAATCAACTCAAAATCAAATTATTATTTTTCTTTTATTTTGATTTCCATGAGAGTAAATGCAATCCTAACTATCTGAATAGATTATTTCTCCGACGGCAACTAGGAAAAAAAAAATCTCAAACCATGCCACCAATGAGATACCGTGTGATGGACTAAATATCCACTAGAAAAAAGAAGGTGAATATAATGATAAGATCCAGATACAGAATTAATCTAATTAATAATAACCAGCAAGGCTACAGTATTGGTGAGTTCGATGTAGGAAAATTCAATACACATTCTGTATTGAGTTTTAATTCAATACAGACAAATTCTCCGATGTTCCACTACATACACTAATATACTTTAGAATTTAACTTCATATTAAATAAAAAAATATTATATATTTATAATTCAATTTTTTTTATTAATTTTACTTAAATTTTTAAATCATATAACTTTTGATCAGTTAACAAATTAATTATATCAATAAGTAGATTTGGAATTTGAAATCATTCATAAAGCATCAATGATTTTCTAAGATTCGAAGCTATTCTTATAATAACACCAATGATTATATAACTTATATATATAATATATATATATATATATATATATATATATATATATATATATATAATTTATTAATAAAATATTTAAATTAGATGCCGGTCCACAACGGTTTGAAAAAGGGCTCCTTTTAGGGACTTCTGAGGATTTACAGGTCGCAGTCTCAGCTGTCTCCTGATGTGGCTTGGGTTTGGCAGCTTCCTACTCACCCCAGGGTTCGTCTATTTTTTGGAAGCTGGTTTGGAACTGCTTGCCCACCTGTTCCCTGCTTTCGAGGCATGGAGTGTGGGCATCCTTCCCACTTGTCCATTATGTGGCATAGAGGAGGAATCGGTTGATCATGCTATCTTCACTTGTTTCAGAGCCAAGCTTATATGGCAGATCTATGGGGCCTGGCCATGGGACAATACCACTTCTCCCCGTACCTCTTTCTTGGGGCTGATTAGGAGGGACATGGAGCGGGGATTCCATCAATTGGTTACTTTGAGGGCTTACATTGCTAATCAGATTTGGTTATCTCGCAACCTACTGGTGTTCACTGATGCGACGGTTCCTCCCTTCAGGACTGCCAGGACTGCCTCCTCCTTTGCTGCGGAGTTTACTTCCCATCATACTGTTATAAGCCTGACAGCCCTGGCCTCTGGAGCTCCCCTGCTGCTCTCGTAGCGTGCCGCGTACGGCCTACATTTTTTGGGAGCCCCCACCTCTAGGGTTTGTCAAAATCAATTTTGATGAGAGTGTTCGGGGTAGATCTGCTGGATCAGCTTTTGTGATACGTGGTCCGAGTGGTGAGCTACTGGAGGGTTTGGCCATCTTGACTCATCTATGCCTCTGGCTGAGCTGTCGGCGGCTTGGGCAGGGATTTCCTGGGCCACCCGTGTCCTGGGTGCTCGTTGTCTTATCATTGAGGGGGACTCTATCATTGTCATCCGCTGGCTCCGTCAGGATCCTAGTAGCTGTTTGCCGTCCAACTCTTTGATCACCGACATCCGATCCATCCTCCAGGGTACTCAGAGCGCCCTGATCCAGCATATTTATAGGGAAGCTAACTCTGCGGCTGATTGGATTGCTGCTAGAGTTGCGGACCATTCTGGGTTCTGGAGTTGGAAGCAGGGCAATGCTTGCCCTCCTGTTTTGTCCCAACTTTTGTATTCCGATATTTCGGGCTTGACTCACCCTAGAATGGTGTGATTATCCGTCTGTACCAAAAATAAAAAATAAAAAAGGGCTCCAACATGCCTCCGCCTCGTTGGAGGTAGCAACCGATGGCGATCGAATCACTACTTCATCGACACATGTCCAAATCATGACATGGAATCAACGAGCAGCCCTTCGCCGTCCTCGAAATATCGGAAAAGCCACGGCTTAAAATATTGTTGGGTGGTAGTGCCATGTTTCATCGAAAGGAAGGGTTATTATGATATTACCCGCGACTTCCTCCAAACTTTGTGGAGAAGTGGATGAAAATTTCTATCTACACCCCAAAAATTACTTTCGATACCATATTTTTTTAAAAAAATAAATTTCTAAATTATTCTTCGTATTTTTTTCTCCACATCCATGTGAAAATAAACCCCTTTTAGCACCTCTTTCCCCGTTGGCACCGATTTTCTTTCACCTTTCGAGACCAGCTTCCTTCCTTCCTGTTGAGGAGTAAAATTGCTGTGTGTCAATAATCATGCACATGGCTAGGGTTAGTCCTGATTCCTACCCACTGTGCGACACCCGCCCGAGATAGGTCGGCCTCGGTAAGTTGGGGTGCCTTAGCCCTTCGCCGCGCCAAGGACTCCCAAGGCGCGGATCACCTCTCTCGGCCCCAGCCGAGCTATATCATCTCTCATCCCCTCTAGCCGATCTCTCCCATCGCTTGGTCTAGCTCGAGCGATATCTATGCCTCTGCGAATTCGATGCAGAAGAACTCGAATTCGTGAGATTCCAAACAGAGATCATATCCGGGAGTGCCTAGGACCCGCGAGAGTGCCCTAGGGCCCTGGAGCCTATGTCCTCACCAAATCTCAAGACATCAACAAGCTCTCCTAGCCGTCGATCCTCTAACCAACAAGATATGAATCTTACCGACCTCATAACAAACTGGATTCAGATCCTAACGACTTTCGAACCCACGACGCCCTCAGGGAATCAGGTGATCCTCTATAAATAGAGTTGTCTGCCGACTCCTCTGGTACGATGCACTTGCTCACTGGAACCCTCTCTCCTTCTGCCTTAACTTCCGCCATTAGCGCTCTGCTCAGAGCCCTGGAGGAACTCTTCAGTGAGAGCATTTTTCCCATTTTTGTTGATTGCTGATCTCCACTGACTTGAGCGTCGGAGAGTCTTCCGCAGAGGGCCACCCCCAATGCCTCTCGCGTGAGGACTATTTTGTAGGTCTGCCCAGGCGGGAGCCCACGCTGCAGACCGACCGCGCCGAGTCAGAGGATAGATTTCGGCAGCAACAAATGGTGCTAGAGGAAGGGTCTCAAGTCCCATAAACTTGTAATCCAGGAGATAAGGATCTCGATCTGAAAGAGAACTCCTCCCATGGCCAACCGAAGAAAGGCTACCTCCGAAGCCCGAGATCAGGTCGCCTCCCAAAGGCCTGATCCGACGAGCAGTGTTGCGCCACCACCACTGCCAGTTGAGACTCCATCGCCACTGGCGGCCCCGGTGACCCAGGACCAGTTCGCCTCACTGGTCCAGCAAGTCCAGGCTCTGGCCCACCTGATTCAGGGGCGCTCTGAAGCCCCCCGTCCGGCTGCTCCTGCCCCTCACCCCACTGAGGAGGATGCAGCCCCCGCTCATCCAGCAACCTTTTCTTCTAGCTCGCTTGGGGTTGCGGACCCCCCTCGTTGTCCCAAAGAAGCTGAGCTAGCTCCCCAAGGAGCCCGCAGAGATCTCCCTAGAACTCGGCGGGCCCGATCCCTCTCCCCGGTGTTCTCTCCATGATTCAACACCGTCTCAGTACCCTCTTCGTCCTGCCCCTTCTGCTTTTCCTGATAGGGATATCCGCCGCCAGCTCAGAAAATGCGTCAAGAGCTAGACGCCGCCAAGCAGGCCCATCCGCTTCAGAATAAGGCGGAGCAGGGCATCCCCTTCTCTAAGAAGATCATGGAGGAAGTGATTCCCTCCCACGTCAAGCTACCTGCCATCGAGCCTTATCATGGCTCCTCCGACCCCAACGATCATCTCAGCAGCTTCCGATCGATCATGATGTTCCACGGGGCATCAGATGCGATCCTCTACCGTGCTTTCCTTCCACCCTCAGGGGATCTGCTCGAACCTGGTTCAATGCTTTGAAACCAGGTTCCGTTAATTCCTTCGACGAGCTGAGCTGCCTCTTCATCAGTCAGTTCGTCAGCAGCCGCCGTCACAGACGGAGATCCGACTCCCTCTCTGAGGTTAAGAAGAGAGAGGGGGAGTCTTTGAAGAAGTATCTCGGCCGTTTCAACATGGCCATGCTAGAGGTGGACCACCTTAATCATGAGGTGGCCATGTCCGCCCTGACGGGTGGAGTATTGAAGGAAAGTTATTTTTACCTGGCACTGGAGTCAGCTACCTTCCAAACCTCTCCGACATGATGGCTTTGGCAGATAAATATGCAAGAGTCGAAGAATCACGAGAGCTCGAGCCGAGCTTACGAAGAAGAAGGAGCCCAAGGGCTCAGATAAGCGCCGACCTGCCCGTCAGCCAAGCCCGCCTCGCTGCCAAAGGATTCCTCAGCCGCCGCCAAGGATTCCTCAGCCACCAAGGAACCGCACCCGGAGCCCACCTAGGAGGTTCAATCGATTTACTCCGCTTACTACCCCAAGAGCGGAGATCCTTATGGAAATCGAGCGCCAACTCCTCGACCTCCTCCTCGTCGAGGAAATGCGGCTCGGAGAGACCCCACCAAGTATTGCCGCTACCATCGCGACCATGGCCACGACACTAAAGAGTGATGGCAACTAAAGAATGAGATCGAAAGGCTCATCCAGCGGAGTAGACTAGATCGGTTCAGGGGAGCCCCCGAGCCAAGAAACAGGGGCGATCGCCGGCCTGAGCCCCAGCAGCAACCTCTTCCTCCCCCAAATCCTTTGGTCGCTGGCCACATTAATGTGATTGAGGCGGTCGGTGGTCCTTTAGGCAGGAGGGACGATGAAGAAAGTTTGGCACTGAAGAAAGCACGAACTGACGAGCTCTCTTTCTCCAATGATGACTTCCAGGGAATATAGTTCCGCACGATGATGCGCTAGTTTTATCTCTTAATTTGAACAACTATGATGTAAGCCGAATTCTTATTGATAGTGGAAGCTCCGTCAACGTTTTGTACCTCGATGTGTTTGTGAAGATGAAACTTCTCATGAGAATCTCCGAGCGGTGGACTCCACCCTAATGGGGTTCACCGGCGATGTAATTACCCTGGAAGGGGTCGTGACCTTGACGGTCCGAGCAGGAACCTGGCCTTCCATTGCCATTGTGTACAGATTTCCTGGTGACCAAGCTCTGGTCGCCTTACAATGATCTTGGGAAGACCCGGCTTGATGTCCCTCAGAGCCGCCGTCTCCATCCCACATCTTGTTATGAAGTTCTGACCGAGCGAGGGGTTGGTGTAGTTCGAGGAAGCCAAACTATAGCTCGGCAGTGCTTCGTTACCAGCCTGCAATCCAGATTGCCCGAGGTTGATGGACTGGATGCTCGAGAGGATTTCGTCGAGCAACGAGGAGAACCAACCGAAGAGTGGAGGAGGTACCGCTGGACAAGTTTGGCCCGACCGAACCATAAGGATCGGGTCGCTACTGAAAGGGAAGCTCCGGCTGGAGCTGATCGATTTTCTCCGAAGAAATGCTAATGTCTTCGCTTGGTCAGCTTCTGACATGCCTGGGATCAGCCTGGACGTCCTCATCCACTGTCTCAATGCAGATGAGATATCCCGACCCGTGAAGCAAAAGAAAAGAAGCTTCACCCCTGACCGGTAGAGAGCAATTGAAGAAGAGGTGGACAAGCTCATCAAGGCAAACTTCATTCAGAAGGTGAATTATCCAAGCTGGTTGTCCAATGTTGTTATGGTGAAAAAGTCGAACGGTAAATGGCGAATCTGCATCAACTTCACCGACCTTAACAAAGCATGCCCAAAGGATAGTTTTCCTCTCCCCGGATCGATCAGCTCGTGGATGCCACCTCTGGTCATCAGATGCTGACCTTCATGGATGCCTATTCAGGCTACAACCAGATTCGGATGGCACTCGAGAATGAAGAAAGGACTGCCTTTATAACCGATCGAGGTATCTACTATTACCGTGTCATGCCCTTTGGTCTGAAAAATGCAGGCGCCACTTACCAAAGGCTGGTAAACAAAGTCTTCAAGGAGCAGATCGGCCAGAATATGGAGGTGTATGTCGATGATATGCTGGTCAAAAGCAAGAAAGCATCCCAGCATATTGGGGATCTTTCTGAAAGCTTCGTGACACTCCGAAGTATCGGATGAAGCTTAAACCAACGAAGTGCGCCTTCGATGTCACCTCAGGGAAGTTTCTGGGCTTCATGATTTCTCAGCGAGGCATCGAAGCCAACCCGCAGAAGATTCAAGCGCTTCAGCAGATGACGCCCCCAGCATCTATCAAAGAAGTTCAGTGCCTGATAGGAAGGATTGCGGCCCTCAACCGCTTTGTGGCTCGGTCGGCCGAGAGGAGCCTTCCTTTCTTCAAAGCTCTTCGATCTGCCAAGAATTTTCAATGGACTCCCAAGTGCCAAAAGTCATTTGAGGACCTCAGGAGATATCTCGGCTCGCCACCCCTCCTCAGCTTCCCCAATCCGGAAGAATGCTGTTTATGTACCTGGCAGTCTCTGAAGGCGTGATTGTCTCGGTTTTGGTCAGAGAAGAGAAGAAGACCCAAAGGCTGATCTACTATGTCAGCAAACTTCTCTGGGACGTCGAGACAAGGTACACCCGAATCGAGAAGCTGGCTTGGCCCTGGTAATATCAGTTCGGAGATTACGACCACATTTCCAAGCACATTCTGTGACGGTCCTTATTGATCAGCCCATCAAGGCGGTGGTCCATCGCCCGAAGACATCAGGAAGAATGGCTAAGTGGGCCGTTGAGTTAAGCGAGCATGATATCCGTTATCAACCTCGCCCGGCCATCAAAGCCCAGATTCTAGCTGATTTCCTCCTTAAGTGCACCATCCGGAAGATGGCTCCACTCCGAACTCCCCCGAGCATCCAAGATCTGACACCCTGTGGCTCCTCCACATCGACGGATCCTCCAATGCCAATGGCTCTGGTGCTGGTTTGATCCTCACCAGCCCCGAGGGGATGACCTTTGAGTACGGCGTTCGATTCTCCTTCCTAGCCTCCAACAACGAAGCCGAGTATGAGGCCCTACTCGCTGGACTCCGAATCGCCCGTGATCTGAAAGTGAAGAGGCTGAATGCCTTTACCGACTCTCAGTTGGTGGCCGGTCACGTGCGGGGCGAATTCGAGGCCCGGGAGCCAAACATGATTCGGTACCTCTGGCAGGTGCGGGACTTATTTTCTCACTTCTCTGAATTTGAAGTTATCAAGATCCCCAGATCCAAAAATGCTCATGCCGATCTGTTATCCCGACTTGCGACTGCGGAATTGATGAGTTCCAAGCAAAAGTTTCCCTTGGAAATCCTGAAAAAACCTAGCATCGCGGAGGCAGACCGAGTGATGCAGATTGAGGTCGAGCCATCCTGTTCAACCCAATATTAAAGTATCTTAAAGAAGGGTCACTCCCAGCCGACTGCAAGGAAGCAAGGAAGCTGAGATTGCAAGCTACCCACTATGTGCTGATCGACGATCAGTTGTATAAGCGGTCCTTTTCCATGCCGCTACTCAAATGCCTCCGCCCGACCGAAGCTGATTATGCTCTTCGGAAAGTATATGAAGGAATCTGCAGCAACCACCTGGGGAGTCAATCTCTATGCCACAAGGTACTGCGCCAGGGATATTACTGGCCTACCATGCAAAAGGATGCCGATGATCTCGTCCGAGCCTGTGACCCGTGTCAGAGGCACTCCAGCATCCAGAGGCTCCCCTTCGCTAGTTTGGTCCCTATTTCCTCCGCTTGGCCTTTTGCTAAGTGGGGGATGGACATTCTTGGCCCTTTTCCCCTCGCCAGTGGACAGAGAAAATTTTTATTTGTCGCCATCGACTACTTTACCAAGTGGGTCGAGGCCGAAGCAGTATCTCAGATAATCGAAGCTCGGGCTAGGGACTTCATGTGGAGATCCATCATTTGTCGTTTTGGCCTCCCGCATACCATCATCACCGACAATGGCAAGCAATTTGATAATCCCAAGTTCTAGGAGTTCTGTGAGGATCATGGCATCAGTCATCGCCTCACCTTAGTAGGGCATCCGCAAGCCAATGGAGAAGCCGAGGTAACAAACTGGACCCTGCTTCAAGGGATTAAGGCTCGGCTCACCAGAGCCCGAGGCATATGGGCGGACGAACTTCATCATGTTCTATGGGCCTACCGCACCACCAGAGAATCTCCACCGGCGAGACCCCATTCCGGATGGCTTTTGGCACGGAAACCATCATCCCCGTGGAAATAGGCCTCCCCTCTCCGCGAGTGGAAAGCTACTCAGAAGAAACTAACGATGAGCAGCTCTGAACCAATCTCGACTTGGTGGAAGAGATCAGGAAAAAAGCTCGAATCAGAATGGTCGCGTACCAGCAAAGAGTGGCCCACTACCATGCCTTTAGAGTCAAGGGCAAATCCTTCTTGCCTGGCGATCTTGTCCTCCGGAAAGCATCCGTCTCCAAGCCGCTGGAGCAAGGAAAGCTCTCTCCAAATTGGGAAGGTCCTTATCAAGTGGCGAAAGTCATCGGACCTGGCACCTACAAACTCTAGGACCTGAACGGGAAACCCATTCCCTAGACATGGAGTTCGGACAACCTCCGTGTATCATCAATAGAGTACGCTCTCTATAGACTCACCCCATTTATAGCTTTGGCATCTTGTTTTATGATCCGCGGCACGACCGCTACGGTCGTTTTTTCAAAAAGTCGTAATAGAAAACAGATGTCATTCACGCATCCATTCTCGGCACAACCGAGCTATCTTCTTGAGCCAAATCTCCGTACCTCGCTAGGCCGAGCTCTGAGCCAGAGCCACATATCTCGGCTAAGCCAAATTACACTCCGCGAAGGCTTGGTATGGCCGAGCGATCCTAGCGCGCTGGGAGCCGTGTGATCTCCAAAACATAGTTCGGATTCGGGTAGCTTACAAGCTCGACCAAACCAAACAATCTCCAAAATATCGTTTGGATTCGGGCAGCTTACAAGCCCTGACGAACCAAACGCCATAGAAATATCGTTCAGATTTGGGTAGCTTAGAAGCCCCGGCCGAATCAAACAATAAAGAAGCATAGATCGGATTCGGGCAGCTTACAAGCCCCGGCCGAGCCAAGCATCAAAGGAGCATCGTTCGGATTCGGGCAGCTTACAAGCCCCGGCCGAACCAAACAATCTCCAAAATTGTTTGGATTCGGGCAGCTTACAAGCCCCGGCCAAGCCAAGCGTCAAAGGAGCATCGTTCGGATTCGGGCAGCTTACAAGCCCCGGCCGAACCAAACAATCTCCAAAATATCATTTGGATTCGGGCATCTTACAAGCCCTGGCCGAACCAAACGCCAGAGAAATATCGTTCGGATTCGAGTAGCTTACAAGCCCCGGCCGAATCAAAAGACAAAGAAACATAGATCGGATTTGGGCAGCTTACAAGCCCCGGCCGAGCCAAGCGTCAAAGGAGCATCATTCGGATTCGGACAGCTTACAAGCCCCGACCGAATCAAACAATCTCCAAAATATCATTCGGATTCGGGCAGCTTACAAGCCCAGCCGAGCCAAGCGTCAAAGGAGCATCGTTCGGATTCGGGCAGCTTACAAGCCTCGGCCAAACCAAACAATCTCCAAAATATCGTTCGGATTCGGGCAGCTTACAAGCCCCGACCGAACCAAATGCCAGAGAAATATCGTTCAGATTTGGGTAGCTTACAAGCCCCGGCCGAATCAAACGACAAAGAAACATATATCGGATTCGGGCAGCTTACAAGCCCTGGCCGAATCAAACGACAAAGAAACATAGTTCGGATTCGGGCAGCTTACAAGCCCCGGCCGAACCAAACAATCTCCAAAGCTTAATTCGGATTCGGGCAGCTTACAAGCCCCGATCGGATTAAATAATCTCCAAAACATCGCTCAAGGTTCGGGCAGCTTACAAGCCCCTGCCTGATTAAATAATCTCCAAAACATCGCTCAAGGTTCGGGCAGCTAACAAGCCCCGATCGGAACCAAAGGATAAAAACCTCGACAACAACCGAGTGATATCCTTGATCCTTGGCAACAACCGAGCGATATCCTGAGGCTCCGCCCTATTTAAGTAATCTCTCCAACGCCCTAACGCAACTAAGGCGTCCTATTATACCTTGCTAGAGGCAAACGACCTCCCACTATTCGACAGCAAAAACATGTCACGAGCTATCTTTCCCCGAAGAAACACCTGCTTCGTTCTGCAAATATGATCATGCTTACCTCATGACTCCACAGGATCGCCCATGTCCCTCTTGACTCACATGGATATACGTGTTCTCCACTGAGGATCGGACATTGGTCTTAGAACAAAGCAGCAATAGCACAGCCAAAATATGCTACGACATAAGAAGCGTAATATGGGAGCAACAACTCTCAGCGCAAAAAAAAGCAGGTGCTAAAGAAAGAAGGAATGAAAACTTTCTTTATTTCTTCATCAAAAGAAAAGTTACAACTTCCTGAAAGGAGTTACAAGTGCAATAGAGCACGAGAAATAAAAATGAGTAAATAGCTCGACCGAACTGCTTCAGTCAGCTTCGGTTAACAATGGCGCTTCGGCATCCACCCAGAAGATCAGGCAACCAGCCAGCTCACCCTGATAGATAGCGAGGTCAGCTTCCCACGGGTCCTCTAGATGAATTAAAGATCCAAAAAGAGGCGTAGACCCGTGGATGCTGATGCTGAGGAAGCTTCCCCCTGGGTGGGATGCTGGGCTGCAGATCGCTGCCCGATTGAGAGAGATAGGGGACCATCAGCCCCACACTGCTCTCAACTCCCTCTTCACATGGTGGAAGATTCCCTGCACGGAGGGGCTAAGCATCCAGCCATAGGGAGAAGGAAAAATCCGCGCATGCTACGGGGTACATGTGCACTTCCTACCCTGCGACCTAGCAAACCACAAAGGACACACAGGAAGCGCATATGTGCGCTCTCCATGTGATCTCTGCGGACCCCTATGCGCTCTCCATATGATCTCCGAAACTCCTCTCTTGAGGACGAGCTGCTCTCCAGCGGCTCCTTTGTCACCCCGGCTATCCATAGGAAGGTGGCTTACAAAAGGAAAACTCAGTCCCTCCACTCTCAGCTTTAGGGATGCAGACATCATGAAAACTTTCACAGCTCACAGAGAAGAAAATTTTGGGGATGGCCTAGCACGGCCCCTTCCTCCCTTTTTATAGGCAAAATGGATCAGGAGCAGCTGTTAAAGCAGTAAGCCCCGAGGTTTAAAATACCCAATCCACGCTGCCACGTGGCCTCCCAGGATGAAAATAGCGTCCTTCGATATGCGCCAAACACATTGTTCAGCCCATGACGTATGCCAGAAGATTTCCTCTGATCCCGGATCACAGGTCTTAAATGCAAAAAATCGCCCGCTGATCTTAGAGATACGGGCAGACCTGAAAAATCGCCCGATGAAAATGACACCCTCCAATGGCAAACAAGTGCTTGCGTTGTACGTTGAAACAACCCGCCTTGGAAAAAGTCGACATAATAAGTGTCCCTGGAAAGTGCCAAGGCAACCTTTCGCAAACCAAAGAGCCATATTATCCTTTTCGGCAAAGAGAAGATCAGCCCCTTGGAAAAGGCAAAAGCATCGGTCAAGGTCGGAGTGCACGTCCTATGAATATAAGCCCCGACCTACACCCAGAATGCGTAAGCATTGGTTAAGGTTGGAGTGCACGTCCTATGAATATAAGCCCCGGCCAAGGCCGGAGTGCATCTTTTGTCAAAAACCCGACAAAAATCGAGCGATATGCAAAGCCCCAGCTAAAACCTATGAGCCCCACTTACCTCGGTCAAAACAAGGATGTGTGCTGGAGGTTCCCCAGGAGAATATTTCGTTCCGTAAGACTCGGACGATAAGGGAAAACACTTCAGAAATGGAAACAAACAAGGAAGTTCCAAAAAACCTTTCTCTGTTTATTACAAGAGGGGAAAATAAAAGAAAAGATACATTATCCCTCACAGGGGCTTGCTACTTCCTCCGGGCGCCGCCGAACCCTCCCTGCGCTGTAGAGCCGAATCAGCCAATTGCTGTCGAAGGGACGCCACCTCCCGCTCTAGCCTACTGTTGGCTTGGCGAAGGAGCTCGATCTCTCTTGCCGAGATGGCCAGGTGTTGTTCGGCCATTCTCCGGACTTGCTCGCGGTCCGCGAGTAGCGACGCAGAACCTCCCCATCCACAGTTATTGTGGTGCGCTCAGGTGGGGCATCCCAAAGCTGCCAACAACGCTGCTTGACATCCCAGTTGACCTCCCTCCATTCTCGAAAGCCATCTGTTACTGTAAGCTTAGACAGCCAACAGGAGATCGGCAGAGAAATGGTTAACGATGGCGTACCATCCATCGGTATTTAAATTACCTCGGGCGAGTGTCCCGATCACCCGAACCGTCGGTTCCAACGCCACTACCATAAAATCTTGCCACGCGTCATCGCTTCCGTAGCCGCTTGTGGGAAGCAAGGAATCGCTCCCCCTTTACCAAAAGGATAAATAAATGATGGCGCACCGGTAAACACCCTTCTTCTTAGGACCAAACTCCTTCGAAAAGCGTGCCCGCCTCTTAACCTTGCGCGGTTGAGTTATCCAACTTCGGCTCTAACCAGGATACCTCTATAATCCTTGGCCATCACCTACCGAACTATCTTATCTCTTGGCCTAAGCCGAGCTATCACGTCACTTGGCTTCATCAGAACTATCTTATCTCTCGGCCTAAGCCGAGCTATCACGTCACTCGGCTTCATCAGAACTATCTGATCTCTCGGCCTAAGCCAAGCTATCACGTTACTCGGCTTCATCAGAACTATCTTATCTCTCGGCCCAATCCGAGCTATCACGTCACTCGGCTTCATCAAAGCTATCCCTATACCTCGGCCTCGACCGAGACATTTATTGAAACCCGAACTAAGTCAGCTGAAGAACGCGAACAAGTCATAACTTGTTCGCAGTCGAAAGGAAGTCTGCAACAGAAAGATTGGCTAAAAAGATAAGCAAATGGGGCCAGGGCCCGTTCATTGGAAACTTCAAACAAAATTACATGTCTAAAAAAGCAAAAGTACACAAATAACTCTCAAGGGTCAGGAGCTGGATCCGTTCCGGCAGTGCCCTCAACAACGCTCGGGAAGCCTGGCTCGTTTCGCCCACTTCAAAGGTTGTCATTTCCTCGGTGACGGATTTGAAGCGTCCTTCAGGGGCGCGGCCTGACTAGCATCCAGAATAGCATTAAGGTCGATCCAAAACATCATATTCAGCCTCTTCAGCCCCTGGGGTACAAGCCTCAGATGTTTCAACATCCAAGAAAGAGAGGTCCCATTCTGGATGCTCCTTGGATATCTTATTTCGAACATCCTCCACACCAAGCTGGAAGGCATCGGCACAAATTACATCATGCTCGCCCCTGAGTAGAGCGAGCCGCATCTCGGCTTCAGCAGCTTGGTTTCGAAGTAAGGCGACCTGCCCCTCAGTTTGCAGTTTGACTCCGCAGTAAGGCAATCTGCTCCTCGGTCTCAGCGACCCGCCTTTCGAGCTCTGAGCTCCTCCCTCGGCTGGATGCCAATTCCTCTTGCAGGGTCCATCTGGCTCCGTTCTCCAGCTCCGCCTTCTTCATCTGCAAAAACAGAGTTAGCCAGTGCCACGGTGAGCCAGCAAGGGAAGCCAAAAAGGGGTAGTACCATACCTCCTCCTCCTGCTAGGATAACTTCTGGGTCAACTCCTTGACCTCGTCAAAAGCCCTCAATTTATCAGCCTTAACCCGCCGATTCTGCCCTTGAGATCACTGATCTTCGACTGCCTACTGTCAGCTTCTCCCCAGGCTTGGGAAAGCTCGCTATCAGTTGGGTTAACTTTTCCTGGTGCCATTTGATCCTGTCATCCCTGTCAGCTATACCACGGTTGAGTTGTCATACCTTCTCCTCCAGCTCGCCAAAGCATTTTGTTCAGGCGATTTCTCTCCTCGACGGCTTCTCTCCTATGCCTGCCTAGGCTTTCACTAAACTGTTTCTTGACAGTCTCCATTTCTTCGGCATGCCTAGACTTGATCTGCGATAACTCCAGGCATGCATCATCGTACCTCGCCAGGAGCCCTCGTAGCTCTTTAACTTTGAGCCTCAGCTTGGACGCGTCATCTAGGGCGGCCTGATGCAGCACCCTCATCTTCGCCAAATTCTTGTTGGCGACACCAGAGCTTGTTCGAATGTATCAGACGCCTCGCTCGCGATCGAAGCTTGGCGCTGACTCTCCTGGCCTGGGCGCTGCCCCTGTCGCCAGGTTCAGGCGCCAGCACAGTGCCCTGGTGATCAAAGCACTCTGCAGAATGAAGCACAAGTGAGAAGAGCGACCAAGCTAACCAGAAAGCATTCACTACTCGGGAATAATAACTCACCCGGGAGATGTAGGACCTGGCTAGCCCCATGAGGGTGGAATTGTTGATCTCGGGAAGAAGATGGGCTTCCGTCACCACATTCCGCTGGCCAAACGCAGCGTCAACCAAGTCTAGGTCTGCGAACTCATTCGCCGAGGGACTGCACCCAGGTACAGTGCTACCTCATTAGGGCAGCAAACGCCTCGACGGCGATTCTGAGCTATCGGTTGACCATCCCCGTCCAAATGCTTGGTCCGAGCGACCTCTGACTGAGAAGTCTTTGACCTCCTAGCCTCCCTCAGCAGAATTCTAACCTGGGATTCCTCGGATAACTCGGCCAGCCTAGGCGCCAGTTTTCCCAAACCTTTGGTGGAAGAAGCTTCGGCTGCAAGACCTTTACCTTGCTCTCTCCCCTTATCCGAGCTCCTTCCCTCGATCACAGGCACCTGCTCCTCCCCCGCAGGCTCCACCAATGCCTCGGTCTATTCATCAATTTCCCCAACCACTCGAGGAGGAAGTTCTCCAGTCGTAGGCTCCTTTTGAGCCTCCACTACAGTCGGGCCAGCGTTGCCGCCCCTAAATCCCTCTGTCCTCCTGCCAAGGCCAGAGGCATTTCCTCGCTCAGAGGAGGGCCCTCAGAGGCACCGACCTCCACCGTGCCAGCCATTGGCTCACCTTCAAAAGAAGGGGCTCCCAGAAAGCCAAAGTTTCATCCGGGTGTCTACTATTTCCACCACTAGAGGACAGGGGACCTCAGCAGTCCTCTCTGTATCCTCCTCTGCTTTCAGCGCCTCCGCCGCGACTGCTTCAACCTCTGGCGAGCGCTCCTCGAAAAATGAGTCGTCTTCTCGGACTTGCGTTTCTCCCCTCCGCTGCTCTCCCTCGGGCGCTTGCTCAACCCTTTCTTGATACGGCCCGATAGTTCAGACTTCTTGGCTGCGGAAACAGAGAGCAAGCGTCAGACCGAGACATATTTGCTTGAGCTAAATCAATGGAAAAAGAAAAAGACTTACTATGCGGGTCAAGGGGGCTAAGCCTGGAGGCGAAAAAAGCCTCCTCCGACAGTAAATCGTTAGCCGAAAACGTCCTACCGTCACGAAGGACCTCCAAGTCCTCCTCCTCCTGCTCAGATAGAATCAGATGTGCTTCCACATCTCGAACAAAGTTTCCCCATCTCCAGAGAAAATCGGAGCCGATGTTCCCCTCGGCAATGAAAAACCTACCTTCCACTCCTTTATAGACGATGGCTTATTTGTTATCGTCTTGAATGACCTCCGGGGTCCAATGTAAGGCCACTCTAATTTCCTCCCAGGCATCAGATAATAACATGCGCGAAAGAGAGGAAAGTTGTCGTTACCTGAATCCGGCTGCACATCGAGATAAACCCGATGACGCTGCGCCAACTGTTGGGAGCCACCATCATCGAGCAAATGTTGTAGAATCTCATGATTTCCTTCACCAAGGGGTGAAGTAGAATCGAAGGCCCGCCTTCAGACTGTCTTCATAAAGAAAGACCCTGCGCTCTAGATCTTGCGAAACCCTATGCTCGGGCTCCGGCAATCTCAGAAGGACATCCGAGGGAATGCCATACTTTTGGCGTATTCTCCCCAAATCCTCGACGGCAATCTCCGAAACCATATCGTCGGGGCTCATCATCCTGATGGCCGAGAGAAACACCAAGCAAGACTACAGAGGAAGCAGAGAGCAAGATTCTCCAAAGAGGAACGAAAGAGCGATGCGAATAGGAACGTGCTGTTTCGACTTTGCTTCCCCCCAAAGAAACCACCTTAAGAGAAAGATAGGGCGTCCCAACCGAGATGCCCGGAACCACCATTACGGACGCCGTAAAAACCAGGATTTGCTACGTGGCAATTCCCCCACCGCCGCCTCAAAGGAGCCTTATGTGACATGCCCTGTAAAGGCACATCTCACAAAGGCACGGCGGCCACGCAGCATTAAATAGGGCATCATTGTGCATGCTGTCAAACCCAGATCCCTCCGTTCAAGTCATGCCACCTGGAATTATACTCCCTACGCCCGAACTTACGTTTCGAACTAGGGAGTGGGGGCATGTGTTGAGGAGTAAAATTGTTGTGTGTTAATAATCGTGCACATGGCTAGGGTTAGTCCTGATTCTACCCGCTGTGTGACACCCGCCCAAGATAGGTCAGCCTCGGTAAGTTGGGGCGCCTTAGCCCCTCGCCGAGCTAAGGACTCCCACGGTGCGGATCACCTCTCTCGGCCCAGCCGAGCTATATCATCTCTTAGCCCTTCGCCGAGCCAAGGACTCCCAAGGTGCGGATCACCTCTCTCGGCCCCAGCCGAGCTATATCATCTCTTGACCCCAGCCGAGCTATATCATCTCTCAGCCCCTCTAGCCGATCTCTCCCATCGCTCGGTCTAGCCCGAGCGATATCTATGCCTCTGCGGAATTCAACGCGGGAGAACCCGAATTCGTGAGATTCCAAACAGAGATATATCCGGGAGTGGCCTAGGACCCGCAGAGTGGCCTAGGGCCCTGGAGCCTATGTCCTCACCAAATCTCAAGACATCAACAAGCTCTCCTAGCCATCGATCCTCTAACCAACAAGATACAAATCTTACCGACCTCATAACAAACTGGATTCAGATCCTAATGACTTTCGGACCTACGACGCCCCCAGGGAATCAGGTGATCCTCTATAAATAGAGCCGACTCCTCAGGTACGCGCACACTTGCTCACTGGAACCCTCTCTCTGCCTTAGCTTCCGCCATTAGCGCTCCGCTCAGAGCCCTGGAGGGACTCTTCAGCGAGAGCCTTCTCCCATTTTTGTTGATTGCTGATCTCCACTGACTTGAATATCGGAGGGTCTTCCGCAGAGGGCCACCCCCAATTCTCGCGTGAGGACTGTTTTGTAGGTCCATCCAGATGGGAGCCCACGCTGCAGACCGACCGTGCCCGAGTCGAAGGATAGATTTCGGCAGCAACACTTTCCTTCGGCATCGACTCTCTCCTTCTCGGTCCGCATTGACTCTCTTTCCATCATCGCATTGGCACCCCTTCCGATGTTGCCTTTTAGCACGGGCTCCTCTTGGCCCCCGCCCTTTCAGCACTGCTCCATTGGTTCCGATCTTCTCTTAGCCCTTGGCTTTCCTTTCTATCATTTTCATCCATCGTCTTTTTGGTATCGTCCCCTTCCTTCGACATTGGCATCGACCCCTCTACCTTTTATTTGGTCAAATAGAGGCTCTTGTTCGATCCATCATGATCGAACAAGCACTTTTCGTTCGTTCTGATAGACCGAATGGAAAAAATAGGAAGAGAGGGCCGAAGCGAGTCGAAGTCGAAGAAAGAAGGAGAGCCGGAGGGCCGAGGAGAGGGAAAGGGAGTTAGAGAGGGAGAGGGAGGGAGAGAAGAAGGTGCCAAAAGTTTACATTAACATGAACAAAAATATGAAGGTAGTTTAAAAATTTTATTTAAAAAAAAATGTGGGTGCCGACAGTTTTTTTTTTTTTTTGGATATAGATAGAAACTACTCGTCTCGACCTCAGCGCTCTCCCCGCCCCATCCATTTAACCCTGCGATCTCGGCCGCTTGCCCCTCGCCAAGCAAAACCCTGACTCTAGATACCCGCCGCAACCCTCGCCCTGATCCCCGCCCTCGGTTCCGCTCGATCCCCCCGTCTCGCGACGGCGGTGGCCGCTTGCTATCAATCCTGGCTCCGCCATGAGCTCCCGGGACCCCCCGGCCTTGCAGCGATCCGGCTCCTGCCACGGCCAGGCGACCGGCCGCCCGGACCCGATCCAGCGGCCGCAGAGCCACCCAGAGCTCGCCCGGCTCCTGGAGATCAATGGCGGCGTCAGCAGTTTTGGGGGAGCGGTGGCGGGGCTACGGCTACGAAGCTGCTGCTGAACGTGACGATCGAGCGGAGCCTCGGGCCGGTGCACGTGGTGATGTCGCCGGAGAACACGGTGGCGGATCTGGTCCGGGTGGCGGTGGAGGCGTACGCCAAGGAGGGCCGCCGGCCGCTGCTCCCCCACACCGATCCCAAGGCCTTCGACCTCCACTACTCTCAGTATAGCCTCGAGAGTACGTATTCCCTTTTCTCTCTCTAGGGTTTCGTTTCGCTCGCTTTCGCCGCCGCCTCCATTGCTTCAAATTTTCTGCTTCCGAAAACGCCACTCTTTTTGTATTTATTTATACGACCGCATATGAATTTTTATGCGCGTGCGTACTTCGGGCAAGAAGTTTGGAAGGTATATCTATCGATAAAAATATATAGTATACGGCGAGGCTCTGATAGTTTTGGCGACGGTTTTGTTAGGTTTGAATCCAGATGAGAGGCTGTTCAACTTGGGATCTCGGAACTTCTTCATGTGCTCGAGGCCTGCGAAGGTGGCGCGGATGCCTGAAGTGTAAGGCGAAGGAGGCGCCGGCGGCCGCCGTGACGTGCAGTGTTTGCGAAGTTTGGGTCACAATTCTTGAATCAAATTTGCAGAGGAGATTCGCTAGATGTTTGTCATTCCATTCACAGATTGTGAGATGATGAGCGAATTGTATCTAAATTTCATCCATCTGCAGAACTATGGATTCATGTATTCAATATATGTTTTTGTTGGAATATTAATAATAGAGGTGAAGGAGAATTCACAATAGTTTCATATATTTTATTATTTTGTTAATAATATCTAGCGAGCTGCGCATAAAATTCGTGGATTTGATCGTGCATTCATGCACTTTGAGCAAGTAAAGAATATTCGGTGTGTTTTTGTTGGAATGTTAATAATAGAGGTGAAGGAGAGTTCGCGATAGGTTCATATATTTTATTCTTAAAGTTGTAATAATAGATGATCAGGTGACGGGAGTGCGCAATAGTTTCAAATATTTTATTGTTTCGTCCATCTGCAGAACAATGTGATAATAAATTCATGCATTTTATTTTGAGCAGGTGATGAATATTCAGTGTATGTTTTCGCTGGGATGTTAATAATGAATGTGGAGGGAGGATTCGCAATAATGTTAGATATCTTATTATTTTGTTAGTGTTATAAGTATTTTTTTTTTGGTACATAAGCAAAGGTGAGTCAATTAACTTCGTTGATGGATTGAAATCATATTGTTGTCCAAAAACTCAATTGGAAGCTAATGAATAGCAAGTAAACTTGAGTTATAGACTTATAATACTTTTCTTCTATGGAATGTGGGACTAAATTTAGAACATCAAAATATTTCTTCTTATAATATGATGAAAAATATACCATACGCCGTAAGCTAGTCAGAATCTATTCAGAGTCAAATCATTGATAAAGGTTAGCTCGACACTATGATGATACTTTTGATAGAGATATAGACTAAAAGATATGCTTTATGTTATGTCTTTATATTTTAATAAGAATTCATTTTGAGCAATGTGTGCCATTTACTATATATGTGCATGTGTCTAGTATTTACAAAGAGTATTTGATCTAGTGTGTAGAGTACGGCTTACACACAGAAGACTAGATCATCGGTTCTTTTGGAATACAAGTAAATTATTCACAGTTTTAGATGGAATTGGACACACCATCAGTAGAACTGTAGCATAAATTTTTAGTAGGTCTGTCTTGACTACGGGGAATGATTTATTCTAACTATTTGTGCTAGTACACTTTATGTGTATTGAACAGGACCCAGTTGAGTTAATTATTTTATACTGACTTTATAAAATAATTTAAAACTCATGAATATTATGATTACTTATGCTCTTAATCCGAATTCTATTTCTAGACACGTGTATGTAGTGATTATTGCTTTGATTACATATAGAGTGAGATTCTATATGAGTCGATAAACTCAGTGGGTTGGATAATAACATATATATATGGTAAATATTAATAGTTGAAGGAATCCACGTCCTGTTAATTTGGATTGATGATATCCCCTTGAGAAAGCTTATAAGTTTTGATTGTATCAAATCTTGCAAGTGGATTTTGAATCCGATACATCAAATAAGTTAAGTGGATAAGTTTCAAGGATATAACAGCCAATTAAATTATATTGTCAGTAATTAAATTTAATTGGTGGATATCTGTAATCTTAACATGGGAAGATAATAAGTATTTAATATTAAGGCTCGAAAATATAAATTCAAATATGATTAGGAGTACAATTATAATTCTTTAGTGGAATGAATTGTAATTTACGTAATTAAATCCTAACCCGGGGTAGGATTGGGAGATTTAATTACGTGGGAAGTCCTTTACATATTTGTCTATTGGTTCCTGTTGTAGTCCTATAAATACCCTCTCAGTTGGTTGCTAGGGTTAACGTTTTTGAGGAAAAAAAAAAAAAAACCCTAGGTCGGCCGAGAGATCTCACTATCTTGTAAGAGAAGGAATACGGCAGAAGGCTAAAAGGTTGAGGTCGAGCAATCAAATCAAAGTGTTCCAAAGTTCAAATCTGAAGGTATGATCTTATACTCATAGATTAGAATGGTAAAAATTTTTTTGTATTACTCATATACGCTATAGCCGTGATCTTGGGGGTATTCTGCGCTCCCCAACAACTTTATCATTGGGATTATACGTAGGTGATTCCACACTATAGCAAGATTTTATCATTATTTCATGATAGTCCTTTTTTTATATCCATAAAGTTTTTTTATACACATAATCGATTTTGATACCACCTTATTAGGTCAAAACTATGTGATCTAAAAAGAAGGTTTGGACGCATGCAATTAACCTACATTGTAGATACGGAGATTCAAATAAACGTTTATGAAGTGGATCTATCCAAGAGATTATAGAGAACTCAGATGCATGCAATTAATCTGTCTACAACTCAAAAATTGAAATATGTATATTATGAGACGAATGGTGTTATCTAGCGTGAATGAATGAATGAACAAGTGATGTTATCTAGCGTGAATGAATGAATGAATGAATGAATGAAAAAAAAAAAATGCGGTCTCCATCATGATTTGCACCAATCCACAAACTGGCCTTATGGTTGGCAGTTGAAGGATGTTTTATTGGACCAATTCGCATGTGAGGGTGGCAACAAGTCTGGTTCGGATCAAAGGACCAAAATATAGCCCGGCCTGACTCTGCTTGACTTGGCTAGAAATCTAGTTGAGACCACATGACTTATGATGATTGAAAATGATCTATTTGACTGTAATTAAATTTATTTTTTAGGGCTCAATTTTTAATAAACTTAATTTAATTAATTCCTATGGGTTTATTTATGAAGTGAGTTGGATAATAATTAAAATTTATTTGGTTTAGCATCGCAATGAAAATTGAAATTAAAACTAAAATTAAATTTTAGTACAATCGAAATTGGATAGCTCATCTTTCTCATCTATTTGGTTTGCTCAAAAATAATATTAGAATTAAAAGTTTGAGTAGGTCAAAATTTTATATGAATATACTAAATATATGAAAATGCATTGAAACCTGTAAAAGATATATGTAAAATCAAACTTTGACGTGAGAAAAAAAAAGTTAGTTTATAAAAATATATGTAAATCCTATTGTAATTAATCAAAAAGTAATAAAATTGCTAAAAACATAAATAAAGGGTTTGGCTCACTTGGCTTAACTTTATTTGCAATATAGTTGAAAAACTTAGGGGATATCGGATGAAAAGAGAGAAAAGAGATACAAGTAAGAAGTATATGAAAAAAGAGTGCACTAGATTATAGTTAGTTGAAAAAGATTTGTATTCTTATATAATAGGTTTGGTTTTTAAATCTCTCTTCGTATATGACTTAAATTTTCAATAGAATTGGAATTGAATTTTAATTTTGTTCAAATAATACTTGGAATCGAAATTAATGATTTTGATTTCAATTTTAGGTGAACATTCTCACAAACTAAATAGATCCTTCTTAAAAGAAAATCTATTATTCAAAAATTATTATTTAAGAATATAACTTAATTTAAGTTAAATTATTTAAAGTCCATCATCATAAGTCGAGTTGGGTTTTTCATCCATCTATTCAAAGTTTGGGTTAAAAAATTTAAATGTTTATGATAAAAAAATTAGGATCCAAACTTGGTTTAGGCTAAGTTTTCTGATTGATCTAGTTTTGCCACCCACAACCACATCAATTGACTATTGAATGGGCTTGAAATTAGCATAACAATGGGTGTAATAATCTATACATCTTTAATTATCCATGAAAGCAAGAAAAATGAACTGAAATCCAATAAAACTCAAAGTTATTAATCCTATGTTGAATTCCTTGCTCAAGCTTTTGTTAAAATACAAGCATTAACTTTTACCATATTTTTAAATAATAGCTTTTATAATATTATATTATAATTCATTTAGTGTCATTGTGCCGATGTAATAACTTTTACAATTATATTTATAACTAATATATGTGTTGGGGGTAAAATCGGCATTGCATCAATATTCGTGCAAGGAGGCTAAGACCGACCTCCTCCATTCGTCTTTCCCGGGCTTCCATAGCTCGGCCTCCCCGGGCTTCCGTAGCTCGGCCTCCTCCGAGCCTCCATAGCTCGGCTCTCCCGAGCTCCCATAGCTCGGCTCCCTCGAGCTCCCATAGCTCGGTTTCCCCGAACTTCCATAGCTCGACTTTCCCGAGCTCCCATGGCTCGTCCTCCCCGAGCTCCCATAGCTCGGCTCCCCCGAGCTCCCATAGCTCGGCTTCACTGAACGACCCATGATTCGATACTCACCTCTGCAGAACCCGACGCGGGAGAGCCTAAGCCTACTGTAACAACATTCTAGGCAAGGAATCATGTTGAGAGATGGTCTATAGCCTACCAAGGCTACCCAAGACCTACACACCTACCAGATCTCAAGCCATCAAGGAGCTCTCCTAGCCATCGATCTTCTAACAGACAAGATATGGATCCCAACAGCCCCACAACGGCCTGATTCGATCCACCTTCGTATCCTAACAACCTCTGAACCTTCCAGAAGGCGCTCAAGATACAGGTGACAGCCTATAAATATCACGCTCGTAGATTCCCTCAGGTACGCACGCGCGCGCTCACACCCTCACTCCCACTCTCCTGCTCTCCTGCTGCTCATCGGTGCTCTCGCCCTCTAGAGCTTCCGATTGACCGCCCCCAGGGAGACTCCCGGAGAGATCCACCTCTCCATTTTCTGATTGATCGCCGATTTCCTCCCACTGACTTGAGCGTCGGAGGGTCTTCCGCGGAGGGCCACCCCCAACGCCTCTCGCGCGAGGACTTGTGTGCAGGTCCAACCCCCTGGAGATCGACTGCGCCCGAGTCAGAGGACGGATCCCGGCGGCAACAGATTGGCGCTAGAGGAAGGGCCTCAAGTTCCATTAAAACTTGAAGAAAGGAGATAAGGATCTCAATCTGGAGTAGAACCTCTCTAATGGCCAACCGAAGAAGAGCAATATCTAAAGCCCAGGATCAGGTCGCTTCCCAGAGGCTCGATCCCACGAGCAGTGTCGCGCCGCAACCTCCACCAGTCGAAACCCCGTCACCGCCTGCTATCCCGGTGACCCAGGACCAGTTCGCCATGCTGGTCCATTAAGTCCATGCCCTGACTCACCTGGTCCAGGAGTGCCTTACGACTCCTCCTGCTCCGTACTTTCATAAGGAAGCCGCGATTCCTTCTTCATCGGCAACTTCCTCCTCTGGTCCGCATAAATCCGCGGACCCCCCGCACCGGCATCAAAGGGACAAATCAGTCCCACGAGGCGGTTATGATAGGGATCCCCCCAGATCTCGGCGAGCCCGATCCCTCTCCCCAGTGACCTCCCACCATGATTCAACGCCGTCCCTGCGATCCTCTCGCCCAGCTCCTCCTCTGACTGGTGAAGAGGAGATCCGTCGTCAGATCCAGGAGATGCGTCAGGAGCTGGACGCTGCCAAGCAGGCCCATCCGCCTCAGTCCAAAGCGGAGCAGGGCATCCCTTTCTATAAGGGGATTATGGAGGAAGTGATTCCCTTCCATGTCAAGCTACCAGCCGTCGAGCCCTACCACGGCTCTTCTGACCCGGACGACCATCTTAGCAGCTTCCGGTCAATAATGATGTTCCACGGAGCATCCGATGCGGTCCTCTGTCGCGCTTTCCCCTCCACCCTCAGAGGATCCGCCCGGACCTGGTTCAATGCTTTAAAACCAGATTCCATCGATTCATCTGATGAGCTGAGCCGTCTTTTTATTGGCCAGTTCGTCAGCAGCCGCCGCCACCGATGAAGATCTGACTCCCTTTCCGAAGTTAAGCAAAGAGAGGGGGAGTCTCTGAGAAACTACCTTGGCCGTTTTAATAAGGCCATGTTGGAGGTGGACCACCTTAATCATGAGGTGGCTATGTCCGCCCTGGCGGGGGAGTCTTGAAGGAAAGCGACTTCTACCTAGCTATGGAAGTCAGCTACCCCCCCTGCCTCTCTGATATGATGGCCCTGGTGGATAAGTACGCTAGGGTCGAAGAATCACGGAGAGTTGCCCGCACCGAGCAGGCAAAGAAGAAGGAGCCCAAAGGCCCCGACAGGCATCATCCTGCCCGTCGGCCAAGTCTGCCTCGCCGCCAAAGAGTTCCTCCGCTGCCGCCAAGGAATCGCTCCCGGAGCCCTCCCAGGTGATTTGATCACTACACTCCGCTGACCGTGCCCCGAGCGCAAATCCTCATGGAGATAGAGCGCCAGCTTCCTTGGCCAATACCTCTCCGAGGGAACCCGACCCGAAGAGATCCCACCAAGTATTGTCGTTACCACAGGGAGCATGGCCATGACACTGAAGAATGCTGGCAGCTGAAAAATGAAATTGAGAGGCTGATCCAGCGGGGACGACTGAATCAATTCAGGAGAGCGCCCGAGCCACAGCAAGGAGGTGACCGCCAGCCCGAACTTCAACAACCTCCTCCTCCACCGAATCCGCCCGTGATCGGCTGCATCAACATGATTGAAGAGGCCGGCGGCTCGAGCCCCAGGGGCGATGGTGAAGGATCGGCGCCAAAGAAGGCACGGACGGGCGAGCTCTCCTTCTCCGACGATGATCTCCAAGGGATACAACTTCCCCATGATGACGCACTAGTTGTATCCTTCAATTTAAATAACTATGATGTAAGCCGAATCCTTGTTGATAGTGGAAGTTCGGTGAATGTTTTGTACCTCGGTGTGTTTGCCAAGATGAAATTACTTATGGAAAACCTACGAGCCGTGGATTACACCCTGATGGGATTCACAGGCGACGTCATCGTCCCGAAAGGGGTCGTCACCCTAACGGTCCACGCGGGAACCTGGCCCCTTGTAGCCATTATCCAGACAGACTTCCTAGTGACCGACCTCAGATCTCCATACAACGCAATATTCGGCAGGCTGGGCCTGATGTCCCTCAAGGCAGTTGTCTCCATCCCACATTTGTCCATGAAATTCCCCACTGAGCGGGGAGTTGGAGTTATTCGAGGAAGTCAAGCCATGGCTCGGCAGTGCTTCGTTACAAGTCTTCAGTCTAGAATGCCGGAAGTTGATGGGCTAGACGCCCGCGAAGACTTCGTCGAACAACGGGGAGAACCGGCAGAGGAACTAGAGGAGGTACCGCTGGATGAGGCTCATCCCGACCGAACTATAAAAATCAGGTCGCTGCTCAAAGGAGAGTCTCGGCACAGATTGATCAGGTTCCTCCGAAGCAACGCTGACATCTTTGCCTAGTCTGCCTCTAACATGCCAGGGATCAGCCCCAAGGTGCTCGTCCATCATCTCAATGTGGACGAGATGCATAGGCCCATCAAGCAGAAGAAGAGGAGCTTCGCCCCGGAGCGACAAAAGGCCATTGAAGAAGAAGTAGACAAACTCATCAAGGCCAACTTCGTTCGAGAGGTAAATTATCCGAGCTAGCTGTCAAATGTCGTCATGGTGAAGAAGTCGAACGGCAAGTGGAGGATCTGCATCGACTTCACCGACCTTAACAAAGCCTGCCCGAAGGACAGCTTTCCCCTTCCTCGGATCGACTAGCTCGTGGACGCCACCTCAGGCCACCAGATGCTGTCATTCATGGACGCTTATTCAGGCTACAATTAGATCCGGATAGCCCCCGAGGATGAAGAAAAGACCGCCTTCATAACCGACCGAGGTACTTACTGTTACCGTGTCATGCCTTTTGGTCTTAAAAATGCAGGTGCAATCTACCAGAGGCTGGTTAACAAAGTATTCAAGGAGCAAATCGGCCGAAATATGGAGGTGTACATGGACGATATGCTGGTCAAAAGCAAGGAAGCATCGCGGTATGTCGAGGACCTCTCAGAAAGCTTTGCAACACTGCGCAAGTATGGGATGAGGCTCAATCCGACCAAATGCGCCTTCGGCGTTTGTTGGCCCAGATGGCAACCCAAGAGGGGGGATGAATTGGGTTCTTAAAAATTTAAGACTTTTTGAAATGTTTTAACAATTAACTCAAGATGTGCAAGTGAGAGAAATTAACTTATAAGCAATGCACAAACAGAAATATAAGAGAGATAGAGTGAGAGACAAATGAGCACGGCAAACACAAGATATTTTTATAGTGGTTCGGTGCAACCAGCACCTACGTCCACTCCCAAGATTCACTTGGGTCCACACTATAATCTCTAGATTACAGCCGAGTTGTTTTACAAGCTCACAACTCAAACTTGTTGTTTTCCCGGGATCACAACGAACCCAGCCGGTTTTTCACGGGCTTACCAGCACAAAACCCAACTCGTTGTTTTTAACGGGATCACAACGAACCCAAAACGTAAGCTATCCCAAGCTTACAACGAGGTACAACTACCTCCACTGATTCAATCCACTGATTGAATCAGTACACAAGAAATAAATAAGAGTTTAATACAAGCAGCTCCTCTTGAGCAGAATAATCAAAATAAAACTTAGGTTTAGAAAAGCCTGATTAAATAAGCTTGAATGCAGGCTTGGCTTCTTTGCTTCTCTTCTCCAACTCCTTTGAAGTGTGGAATCAGGCCTCAGCACAGATTCTCCTAGCTTTGGGGCTTTTGGATGTTGGTTGAAGCTTTTCTTCTTTTTCTTCTAGGTTGGAAGATCTTGATTTTGCTCTTGGTTGCTTTGGGATCTCCTCTTGAACTTTTTGTAGATTGTAGATCTGGAGCACACGAATCTCTCTCTTTGATTTCACTCCTTTTGAATCTCTTTTCTTGACTCAAATGATTTTTCCAATGAAGCTCTGTTTTTCCCTCTTTTTGAAAGATTTTCTTTTCTCTCTTTTTCACTCTCTATTTCTTTTTTTTTTTGATTTGAAAAGAGCTCCTCTATTTATAGATTCTGCAAAAATATATCCGTTAGAAACACAGAAATATAGCCGTTATTTGAAAATATTACCGTTGGGGCTGACGTGTCATCGTGAAAAATCGCGCCCAGAATTTCGAGGAGTCGACTCGAGCACTGTGGGAGTCGGCTCGAAGTCGATTACTAAAAATAGAAACATTTAAAACGTTAGAGGGTCGACTCGCGAAGAACCAAAGTGTCGGCTCCCAACAGTCGGGGGTCGACTCGAAGAAAATGGGGAGTCGACTCGAGAAGCGCTCAAAAAACATGCTTTCTGTTGTTTGAGCGGAGTCGGCTCGCACAGTCCAGGAGTCGGCTCGCACAGAGTCAGGGGTCGACTCTTGAAATCCAAGGGTCGACTCGAGAAAATCAGAAATCTCTGTACTTACTGGAGTCGACTCTGAAACTCTAGAGTCGGCTCCGGAACGTATCAAAAATCAGAAATTTTTCTGATTGACTTTGAAATTCGTCCAGAATAATTTTAAATGATATTTTGACTTGAATACAATAAATATGACATTAAGCATGAATTCAAGACATGTTTCAAGAAATCATTGATTGAAATATAACGTAAAAATTCCTTTTTGAAATCTTAAATATAGAGCTTGAAACTTCTTTTTCAAATTGATTCAAAACTCAGTGAATTTAAACATTGAGAGTCCATTGCTTTCATTTTGAATAAGCTCAAGGTTTTTGATAATAAACTCATTATTTCCTTTAAAATACTCATGGCTTTTGGAAATCATCAAAATCAATAAGGTTGGGGTAATTAAATAATTACAATCTCCCAAATTTCTCAACAGCATTAACTCCGGGAAGTTTCTTGGCTTCATGGTCTCCCAGCGAGGTATTGAAGCTAACCCCTAGAAGATTCAAGCTCTCCAACAAATGGCGCCCCCGACATCTGTTAAAGAGGTCCAACGTCTAACTGGGAGGATAGCGGCCCTTAACCGCTTTGTGGCGCAGTCGGCCGAGAGATGCCTCCCCTTCTTCAAAACTCTCCGATCGGCTAAAAACTTTCAGTGGACTCCTGAATGTCAAAAGTCATTTCAAGATCTCAAGAAATACCTCGGCTCGCCCCTACTCCTCAGCAGTCCGGCCCCAGGCGAAACCTTATCCTTGTACCTTGCTGTCTCAGAGGGTGCAGTCTGTTCGGTGTTGGTCAAGGAGGAAGGCAAAGTCCAGAAGCTGATCTACTATGTTAGCATGCTACTCCGCGTTGCGGAGATGAGGTACAGCAGAATTGAGAAGATGGTGCTGGCTTTAATCACTTTAGTTCGGAAGCTGCGGCCATACTTCCAAGCGCATTCCGTGATGGTCCTGACCGACCAACCCATCAAGGCGGTAGTTCACCGTCCCGAGACGTCGGGAAGAATGACCAAGTGGGCCGTCGAGCTAAGCGAGCATGACATACACTTTCAGCCTCGCCCAGCCATCAAAGCTCAGGTGCTAGCCGACTTCCTCCTCGAGTGTACCATCCCGGAGGACGGTTCTACACCAAACTCCCCCGAAGAGCCAAAATCTGGAGTTCGGTGGCTTCTCCATGTCGACGGGTCATCTAATGCCCATCGCTCCGGTGCGGGCCTGGTTCTTACCAGTCCGGAGGGGATAACCTTCGAGTATGGCATCCGATTCTTCTTCCCGGCCTCCAACAACGAGGCCGAGTACGAAGCCCTGTTAGCCGGTCTTCGAATCGCCCGCAATTGAAGGTGGAGAAGCTTAATGCCTTCACCGACTCTCAGCTGGTAGCCGGTCATGTACGAGGAGAGTTTGAAGCCCGGGAGCCGAACATGATTCGGTATCTTCAGGAGGTGCGGAGCCTGCTTTCCCATTTTACTGAATTCGAAATTATTCAAATTCCCAGATCTGAGAATGCCTGCACCGACCTACTCTCCCGATTGGCGACCACGGAATCAATGGATGCCGAGCAAAAGTTCCACCTAGAAACTCTGGAAAAGCCCAGTATCGCAGAAGCCAACCAAATAATGCAAGTTTAGGCCGAACCATCATGGTTCGACCCTATCCTCAAATATCTCAGAGAAGGGTCGCTTTCGCCCAACCAGAAAGAGGCTAGAAAGCTGAAGCTGCAGGCCACCCACTACGTGTTGATCGACAACCAGCTTTACAAACGGTCCTTCTCCATGCCACTGCTTAGGTGCCTCCGCCCGTCCGAAGCAGATTATGCTCTGCGCGAGGTACATGAAGGGATTTGCGGCAACCATCTGGGAAGCCGGTCCCTATGCCACAAGGTGCTGTAACAAGGCTACTACTGGCCGACCATGCAGAAGGATGCAGACGATCTAGTCCGAGCCTGCGATCCCTGCCAGAGGCACTCAAGCATCCAAAGGCTCCCCTCCACCGAACTTGTTTCCATATCCTCCGCTTGGCCCTTCGCCAAATGGGGGATGGACATCCTCGGCCCATTCCGACTTGCCACGGGGCAGCGGAAATTTCTATTTGTTGCCATCGACTACTTCACCAAATGGGTCGAAGCGGAAGCGGTTGCACAAATAACCGAGGCACGGGCCAGAGATTTTGTATGGAGGTCCATCATCTGCCGATTCGGCCTCCCGCACACCATAATCACCGATAACGGTAAGCAGTTTGATTACTCTAAATTCCACCAGTTCTGTGAGGAGCATGGAATCCGTCACCATCTCACCTCGGTCGGGCACCCACAAGCCAACGGAGCGACCGATGTGACCAACAGGACCCTCCTTCAGGGGATCAAAGCTCGCCTTTCCAGAGCCCAAGGCAGGTGGGCGGAGGAGCTGCATCATGTCCTGTGGGCCTACCGCACCACCCCGAGAATCCCGACAAGTGAAACCCCATTCCGGATGGCTTTCGGCACGAAGGCCGTTATCCCTGTGGAAATAGGCCTCCCATCGTTGCGGGTAGAAAGCTACTCAGAGGAAGCTAGCAATGAGCAGCTCCGCACCAACCTCGACTTGGTGGAGGAGATTAGAGAGAAGGCCTGGGTCAGAATGGCCGCTTATCAACAAAGGGTGGCCCGTTACCACGCTTCCAGAGTCAAAGGGAAAGCCTTCCTGCCCGGCAACCTTGTCCTCCGAAAGGCCTCTGTTTCCAAACCGCTGGAACAAGGAAAGCTGGCGCCAAATTGGGAAGGCCCATACCAAGTGGCGGAGATCATTGGACCGGGAACCTACAAGCTACAAGATTTGAATGGAAAATCCATCCCTCGGACATGGAACTCGGACAATCTCCACAAATATTATCAATAGGGTACGTCCTCTCCAAGTCCATTTTTATATGCCTCATTATACCTACCTGTGGACACATTTTTTCATAATTTGCAACGTAAATCATTATGCACTACATTCTCAAAGATTGCGAAAAGAAATAGATGCTGCTTACCAATCCTCGGCACGACCGAGTTACTTGTTTGTACAGGAATTCTCCGAACCTTGGCAGAGCCAAGTAAAATTCTCCGAACCTCGGCTGGACCGAGCAACAAATTCTCCGAACCTCGGCTGGGCCGAGCAACAAATTCTCTGAACCTCGGCTGGGCCGAGCAACAAATTCTCCGAACCTTGGCAGGGCCAAGTAAAATATTCTCCGAACCTCGGCTGGGCCGAGCAACAAATTCTCCGAACCTTGGCAGGGCCAAGTAAAATATTCTCCGAACCTCGGCTGGGCCGAGCAACGAATTCTCCGAACCTTGGCAGGGCCAAGTAAAATATTCTCCGAACCTCGGCTGGGCCGAGCAACGAATTCTCTGAACCTTGGCAGGGCCAAGTAAAATATTCTCCGAACCTCAGCTGGGCCGAGCAATGAATTCTTCGAACCTTGGCAGGGCCAAGTAAAATATTCTCCGAACCTTGGCTGGGCCGAGCAACAAATTCTCTGAACCTTGGCAGGGCCAAGTAAAATATTCTCCGAACCTCGGCTGGGTCGAGTAACAAATTCAGGCTAAAATACCGGCAGAAAACCGAAGTTCGTAGGCCCCGGTTAAAGCCGAAGGACCTCCAAATAGTCCCCAGAACTTCGGCCGGTTTGAAAAGAGGCACACTGAGAAAAAACCGTCAACGAGCACAAAGAATGTGCCTCCGGAAAACCCCTTAAAGGGTTCAATAAGCCCCACGTAATCGGCCAAGAGCCCCAAGCAGAGCCAGGGAATTCTCCTTTGCTACTAAAATCTTTGGGCAACGCCCCTATAACCCATCGAACAAAGCGTCTATCTCAGCGCATGAACCAGTGGAGCCACTCAGGCTCCCCAACTATTATGCGAATGGCATTTTTTGAGTTAAAAACCCGTGAGACAGGAAGATTATCCAAACAGGACCATTTTCATTGATTGAGGAAAGGGAGTACAAAAAGAAACAGAAAAAAAAAAACAAAAACAAAAACAAGAGGCAAAGGAGGCCCCATCTAAGATTCGGTGTCGCTCCCGGACGCCAGTAGGTCCTCCAGCCGCTTGGTGAGGTCAGCGACCTACTGGCGGAGCGATGCAATCTCCTCCCTCTGCCGGTCCGCCACCCGGCGCAGGGCCTCCGTCTCCCTCGTAGAGACATCCATGTACTCCTCGACGACCCTCACGAGCCGCTGTTGGCTCGCAAGGGTCGAGGCCAAGCCCAACCCATCAATAGTAACCGTGGGACGACCACTCGGCGGGCGAAGCAAATCCTTGATTAACGCATATAACTCCTCAGATGATCGTCCTCCTTGGGAGTCCATGGCCGAATGATACTTCAAAGATTAAACCAAGGGATGGCTAAGGCCAACATCCCTCGGTCATATTTATACTTGCCAGGCGAGTATCTCGATCGGTCACACCGCAGCAACCAACCTACGAGAACTCACCACATGTCATCACTTTATTGCCTGTGGAATCCGAAGGTCCGTGCCCCATCCTGAGAGAGATCGGTAAACACGTACGGACTATTCGGGAACCCCCCCGAACAGGTATTTTCCGATCTGCCGACCCCCCGTGATAAATGCTTCCAACGCTTCCCCAAGCTCTTTTAAGGCTGGCCCCCTTTTCGAGAAGCGCAAAAAAGAAAGAAATACAGTGCCTGGCGGTGACTCGTCCCCTCGGGAGGAGTAACGTCATAAATGAAGAGCGTGACCATGTACCGCCCGTTCCGTCCTGACGCCCCTTACCAAGCGTCATAGAGACCTTACACTATGGCTCATAGTGGCAACTAAGTCATTTCTCCGAGCCCCGAATCTCCGAACCTTGGCAGGGCCGACTACAAAATTCTCCGAACCTTGGCAGGGCCAAGTAAAAATTCTCTGAACCTCGGCTGGGCCGAGCTACTGTTCTCCGAACCTTGGCAGGGCCAAGTACAAAATTCTCCGAACCTCGGTTAGGCCGAGCTACAAGTTCTCCGAACCTTGGCAGGGCCAAGTAAAAATTCTCCGAACCTTGGCAGGGCCAAGTAAAAATTCTTCGAACCTCGGCTGGGCCGAGCAACAAATTCTCCGAACCTTGGTAAAGCCAAGTAAAATATTCTCCGAACCTCGGCTGGGCCGAGCAACAAATTCTCCGAACCTTGGCAGGGCCAAGTAAAATATTCTCCAAACCTCGGCTGGGCCGAGCAACAAATTCTCTGAACCTTGGCAAGGCCAAGTACAAAATTCTCCAAGCCTCGGCTAGGCCGAGCTACTAGTTCTCCGAACCTTAGCAGGGCCAAGTAAAAAATCTCCGAACCTTGGCAAGACCAAGTGCGGATTCCCGAACCTCGGCAAGGCCGAGTCGCGAACATTCGAGCGAGACTTAAGTCACCGAACTTCGAACCAAGATAAGGAGCGTGTTCCACCGAACAATCTCTAGACCACCGTTTGCGAACCTCGACTAGTTCGGATAGCGCGAGATCCTCGCCTAAGAGCGAGCGGGACGCCTTTGTACTCCACTACCAATGACAATAAGCTCGGCTCAGAAGAAATAGAGATTGAGAAATAAATAGAACTCTCTTTATTTCATTGCCATCAAAACCAGTTACAAATGCCTTAGAGGCATTACAAGAGCATTGAAATGCATAAAATAAAGACAAGTATAAAACTCGGGCAACTGCTCCAAAGCAGACCTGGGCAACCGTGATGCTTTGACGTCCGGCTGCCGAACCAGATAAGCTGCATCCAGTCAGCTCGAGCTGATAATAGCCGGGCGACATGGACCAATAGTTGCGGCCATCTTCAGTCAATAATGATATCTCGGTGACCCAACCGAGATATCTGGGTGGCCATCCCAGACCACCCAACCGAGGGACCCCCCGGCGAGCAGGTAGGAAGCCAGCGGACCCTGGCATCGGAACGCTCTCCCAAACCGAGTGTGCACCGCCCTACCTTGCCATGGCTCAAGGACAAGGTGTCGCCGGGCGGCACACCATCACCCCCTCCCCATGTGGCAAAAGATTCCCCAGGCGGGCGAGCCCAGGAATCCAAATCGGGGGAGGAGGAGAAGTTCAAGCGAGCCATGGGGAGTCCGCGTGCACTTCCTACCGTACGTCCCCGAAGGGGAACCACAAAGGTCACACTGGAAGAGTGTGTGTGCGCTCTTCGTGTGATCTCTGCGCCCTCCTTGTGCGCTCTCCATATGATCTTCAGGACTCATCCCCTAAGGGCGAGCCATTCTTCGGCAGCTCCTTCACCATCCCAGCTATCCGGTGGCGAAGGGCTTATGAGAGGAAAGCTCGGTCCTCTCACTCGCGACAACAGAGAAACGAGCATGATGGAAACTCTAATGGAAAAGAAACTTTGGGGACAACCAAACACGACCCCCTCTTCCCTTTTTATAGGCCAAAAATGGATCGGGAACAATTACCAAAGCCATAAGCCCCGAGATTCAAACACCTGGGCCATACCTCCACGTGGCCTCCCAGGATGAAAGCGGCACCCTATTGCGCGCCAAGCCCACCACCTCAATTATGACATATGCGAAGATTTCCTCTTGATCCCGAATCACGATCATTAAATGCAGAGGATCGTCCACTAGCATTACGGAAACTGGCAGGTTCAGAAGATCGTCCTACGAAAATAATGTCTTCCAATGGTAAACGGCTGCGTGTGCCGTACATCAAAACGACCCACATGGGAAAAGAACACCTTCCGAGAAGCACCAAAAGAGCTTTACGCTTCCCACAGTGCCGTATCATCGATTTTGGTGAAATAAAAGCCGGTTTACCTGCAGAACGGCAGGGCGCTGGTAGGATAGCAAAAAGCACGAAAACCAACTGTCCGACAATTGCTTCCCAGCGAAGTTAGTCGCTCAAGGAACTCGTGCGACAAAATCGGACGCCCCAAAACAAAATGAGCGCGAAGGCTATACAAACTATACTTTCATTCAACGAAAAATGGAATGACCAAAGGAAATGAAAAATACTTCGGCAACCATACTCATATGTCGGCCCTAGCCGACCCACCTTTGCTTGTCGGCCCTAGCCAACCTACCTTTGCTCGTCGTCCCTAGCCGACCTATTCTGCTCGTCGGCCCTAGCCGACCTACTCTACTCGTCGCCCTTAGCCGACCTATTCTGCTCGTTGGCCCTAGCTGACCTACTCTGCTCGTCGGTCTTAGCCGACCTATTCTGCTCGTTGGCCCTAACCGACCTACTCTGCTCGTCGGCCCTAGCCGATCTATTTCCATTTGTCGGCCCCGGCCGACCTGCCCTATCCATCGGTCTTAACCGGCTAGCTTCATTTCTTGAGTTTAAATTAAGACACAAACCGGACCAGATCGTCTATTGGTCTGCCAGTCAAGGCTACCACCTCGCCTTGGGTCAAGTCAATGCATTCCCTTGACCCCGAAATAAAGATGACCGAGAAGCATCAATAGGCCATAAATCAATCGCGATTGAAGTGAAATTTGGAACAAAGGGCTATCCAAAGAAAAGCACTTAAACGAAAATAGAGGGTTCATTTATTAAAAGACATCAGTCAGACTTTCAAAAAGCAAAATACAGGGATGGTTCCTAAAGGTCGGGAACCACGTCAGTTTTGGAGGAGCCCTCGGTTACATCCGCGGAGGTGTGACTAGATTCACCTTTCTCTAATGCCTTTGCCCCTTCAGCGGCAGTTTGCGATCGCCCTTCAGAAGTTGCGACTTCGCTGGGACCCGGGGCGGCACCAGGATCAGTATCGGAGACGTCGACATATTCGTCCTCCTCTTCTCCTTCAGACTCACCATCATCAGGAGCTTCAGTATCCAGGAAAGAGAGATCCCATTCTGGGTGCTCACTGGATATCTTGTCTTTACATTCTTCCATTCCAAGTTGGAAGGCGTCAATGCCGATAGCGTCCTGCTCCCCCTTGAGTATGGCGAGCTGCACCTTAGCCTCAGCAACCTGCTTCTCAGCCTCCGCAACTTGAGCCCGCAAAACAATGTTTTGCTCCTCGAACTCACCGGCCCGCGTCTCGAGTTCTGAGCTCTTATTGCGGCTGGACACGAGCTCGCCTTGGAGAGCCCGATTCTCCAACCTTAACTTCGCCATCTGAAAAACCAAAATTAGCCGGCATCACAAGAGATCAACAGAAGCTAAAAAGGGGGAATGAGATCGTACCTCCTCCTCTCGTCTGGCCAACCTCTTGGTCAGCTCCTCAGCCTCACCCTGGCTCTTGTTCTATTAGCCCCGATCAACTCAACCCTCTCCTACAGAGTATTAATCCTTAACTGTTTGGCTTCGGCCTCCTCCCGGGCTTGGGATAGCTCGTTGCTCACCCAAGCTATCATCCCTTGGTGCCATTTAGCGCCCTCCCTCAAGTCGGCAATTTTGCCATCGCGCCGCTTCAGTTTTTCCTCCATTTCATCGAGCATTCTAGTCAGGCGCTTTCTATCATCGGCAGCTTCCCTCCCCAGCCGACCCAAACTCTCACTATGTTCTAGCTGTATCGCCTTCACTTCCTTGGAATGTTTCGACTCAACTCTGGCCAGCTCCAAGCATGCATCATCATTCTTCGCCAGGAGTCCCTGCAACTCCTCCGCTTTGCCTTTTTGCTTGGACGCTTCGGCTAGAGCGGCCTGATATGCCGCCTTCATCCCCTCCAAACCTCTGTTGCTAGCTGCCAGAAGTTCCTCAAACTTCTCGGACACCTTTACTCGCGATTGAAGCTCAGCGTTGTCTCTCCTGGATTGAATGCTGGCCCCCGTCGCCAAACTCAGACGCCAGCACATCGCTCAAGAAAGCAGGACACTCTACAGGATAAAAAATGAGTAAAAATCCACGATCAGGTCAATCAGAAAGCATCCACCGCCCAAGAGCGATAACTCACCTGAGAGGCATAGGCCCGCATCATCTTCATGAGGGTCGGATTATCAATATCGGGGAGAAGGTGGATACTTTCGGCCACTCCCTATTGCCCAAACGCGGCGTCCACCAACTCCAGATCCGCAAACTTGTCCGCTGAAGGATCCGCGCCCGGATACAAGGCCGACCTCATCAAGGTAGAAAACGCCTCCTCTACACCAGCGTTCGAGCCACTGGGCTGACCATCTCCGCCCGAGGAGCCAACCTGGGGAACCTCCAACTGGGAGGCCTTCAACCTCCCAGCCTCTTCTATCAGAGCCCTAGCTTGGGTTTCTTCAGACAATTCGGCCAGTCCAAGCGCCAGCCTCCCCAAAATGCTCTTCGAAGGAGTCCCTATTGCCGAACTCCCACCTTGCTGTGCTTTTCCTCCTGACCCGTCCTTTCCGGTCGCAACCACCTGCGTCTCCTCTGCAGACTCTCCCGAGGCCTGTGCCTGGCCTGTTTCTTGACCCACTAAGGGCGGTCCAACGTCGCTACTCCCGGACTCCTCCCGAACCTCTCCACCGGCGGCATCTCCCCCTTGCTCCCCCACTGGAGCCGGCAGTAGCCCCGCAGAGGCGGAAGGCTCCCCAAAAATGACCGCTTCCGCAGGATCCGTCGCCAGTTCCTCTTTTGTAGGGGACGCGACCGACAAGCCAATGGAGTCTCATCTGAACTATCCGATATTTCAATATGGGAGGACAAGGGATCACAACTGTCCTCCCTGAATCCTCCTTCGCCCTCGGCACCCCTATCATGGCCGCTCCAGCATCCGGCGAGCTCCTTGAGGAGGTATGAGCCCTTTTTTCGGGCCTGCCACTATCCACGCCGCTGCTCTCCCCTAGGCGCTTGCCTCTCTTCCTCTTGGCGAGGCTCGATAATGCCGACCTCTTGGCTGTAAGAACGGAACATATGTGATTAAATCCAAACACGTTCGTCGGGGTAACATACATCGGAGAAAGTAAAAGGGAGAACTCACCTTGCGGGTCCAGAGGGCTAAGCCCAGCGGCGAAGAGGGCCCTCTCCGACAACAGATCGTTGGCTGAGAACACTTGGCCATTGCGGAGGACATCCAAATCTCTCTCCTCTTGCTCTGACAAAATGGATGCACCTCGGCATCTCGGACAAAATTTCCCCATTTCCGAGGGAAGTCGGAACCAATATTACCATCGGCGATAACAAACCGACTCTTCCACCCCTTGATAGAGGATGGCTTATCCACAATCACATTGAAGGACCTTCGAGGTCCAATATACGGCCACTTCGATTTCCTCCCGGGTATCAGATGATAACAAGCACGGAAAGAGGAAGAGTGGCGACAATTCGAATTTGGTAACATTGAGATAAATCCGATGATGCTCCGCCAGCTGTTTGGGGCCACCATCATCGGACAGATGTTATAATAAGTCATGATCTCCTTCACCAAGGGATGGAGAGGAAAACGGAAGCCTGCTTTCAAGCTGTCTTCATAAACGAAGACCCCGCTCTCCAGATCTCACGAGACCCTATGTCCAGGCTTCGGCACTCGTAGGACGACATCTGGAGGCATGCCATACCACTGATGAATTCTTCCCACATCCTCAGCAGCGATCTCCGAAGCTATGTCATTGGGGCTCATCATCATCTTGGCCAAAAAGCACTAGGCGAAACGACGAGCGTTGCGAGGGGGGAGACTCTTCAAGAAACAAAACGAGAGAATAATGCAAACACGTATTTATAGTGTGGCTATCGCTTTGCTTCCCCGCTAAGGAAGCCACCTTGAGAAGACGAGGCGCCCGCCCGAGGCGTTCGGAACCGCCTCGACAAACGCCGTAATGTTCAGGATTCGTGACGTGGCGTGCTCCCAACCATCGCTCTTGGAGGAGCCTTACCCACAAAGGCACGAAGAACCTGCCGCATTAATTAGAGCGTCATTGCACGGGCTGTCTAAATCAAATCGCCCCATCCAAAGCGTGCCACCTGGACTTGTACTCCCTATGCCCGAACCTACGCTTCGAACTAGGGAGTGGAGGGCATGTGTTGGGGGGTAAAATCGGTATTGCATCAATATCTGTGCGAGGAGGCTAAGACCGACCTCCTCCCTTTGTCTTTCCCGGGCTTCCATAGCTCGGCCTTCCCGAGCTTCCATAGCTCGGCTTCCCTGGGCTTCCATAGCTTGGCCCTTCCTGAGTTTCCATAGCTCGGCCTTTCCGGGCTTTCATAGCTCGGCCTCCCCGGGCTTCCGTAGCTCGGCCTCCTCCGAGCCTCCATAGCTCGGCTCCCTCGAGCTCCCATAGCTCGGCTCCCTCGAGCTCCCATAGCTCGGTTTCCCCGAGCTCCCATAGCTCGGCTCCCCCAAGCTCCATAGCTCGTCTCCCGAGCTCCCATAGCTCAGCTCCCCGAGCTCCCATAGCTCGGCTTCACTGAGCGACCCACGATTCAATACTCACCTCCGCGAAACCCGACGCGGGAGAACCTAAGCCTACTGTAACAACATTCTAGGCAAGGAATCATGTTGAGAGGTGGTCTAGAGCCTACCAAGGCTACCCAAGACCTACACACCTACCAGATCTCAAGCCATCAAGGAGCTCTCCTAGCCGTCGATCTCCTAACAGACAAGATATGGATCCCAACAGCCACAACGGCCTGATTCGATCCACCTCCATATCCTAACAACCTATGAACCTTCCAGAAGACGCTCAAGATACAGGTGACAGCCTATAATATCATGCTCGCAGATTCCTTAGGTACGCACGTGCGCGCTCACACCCTCACTCCCACTCTCCTGCTCTCCTGCTGCTCGTCGGTGCTCTCGTCCTCTAGAGCTCTCGATTGGCCGCCCCCAGGGAGACTCTCTGGAGAGATCTACCTCCCCGTTTTCTGATTGATCGCCGATTTCCTTCCACTGACTTGAGCGTCGGAGGGTCTTCCACGGATGGCCACCCCCAACGCCTCTCGCGCGAGGACTTGTGTGCAGGTCCGCCCCTCTGGAGATCGACTGCGCCCAAGTCGGAGGACGGATCTCGACGGCAACAATGTATGCCCACACAATACACAGGCATTGATGTAATTTTAATTTTATAAAAGAAGATAAAACAAAATATAAATTTTATTTCTATATTCTACAATTAAAATAAATTTTAAGATAATTTTTTATGTACTACTCTCGACATCTAGAAATCAACTATGCATAAAATAAATAAAATACATACATCTTATAAAAAGTATTTTTACATTTAAAAATTAATTGATGAAAATACTACACCTTCAATTCTCGATGTTTGTATTTGCACTTATTAAATATTAAGATTTAAAAAATTTAACTTATTTGTATAGTGACATAAAAAAGAACAGTTTGTTTTTTGATTAAAAACTATTTTAGATTTAAATAAGTAAATAAATAAATATTATGATCTTAACCTGCAGGTCTATAATATTTATTTCCAAATGATACAACCAACTAAAGCTTAAAATATAGGGTAGCCCAAACAAAATTTTGGATAAGAAATTCTAACAAAAAAATAGATAATAAAAAAATATTAATTTATGATGTAGGATATTATGAATTTTTGTTAATAATGCTATAAAAAGTTTGTAATGTAGAGTCATTATGCCATAATGCAAGTTATAGTAAAAGAGTTGCGTATTTAAAAAAAAAAAATTTTAATCATGCAAAGAGAAGCCTGGTTTGCGAGCATATAGGCAACTAATAAGCACAAAACTTATTTGATAATGTCTATTAGACCTTTAATCGAACAAAGTTGGATTGTTACGGCTTAAAAATAATTTTATTTTATTTTATTTAAAATTTATATTAAAAAAATATAATGTCATTACATGCCATTATCATTATTTGTAATTATACTATTATAACATAGAAAGAGATTATTGGAAAAAAAAACCAAAAGAAAGAAGAGCAATCTCTACTCAAAGCAAGTTTTACGGCTTCTGAATTTAAAACTCAAACCCAGTAAAATTTAGAAACCTCCATTCTTACCTGTCACGTAGTATCTTTGGGAGACAGCCACAGATCTCTGACTTTTGTGACCTAGAGAGGCATGTCCAAAATTGACTGGACGAGTAATAGGTCACTCAGCTATCTATGATGGCGAGGATTACTCTATTATGATAGGTGCTCTTTTCTCTTTCTCTCTATTTGTTATCTAATGCTACTGTCCCTTTGACTGCTTCAGAAAGATTGAGAGATATTTCCAAGACTTTCTCTGGTCCTCGATGCAGGATGGACATGGTGTTCATCTATTGACTTGGGATATTGTCTACTTGCCGATCGTTGAGGGAAGGCTTGAAAATCCAGTTCCTCACTATTAGAAGGGAGGCGTTGATTGCTAGGCATGCCACTAGGTTCTTATTGATCCGCACTGTATATGGAGCTCATTCGTGTGTGCCAAATACAGTGACTAGATTTCTTCCACTGATCCACAGCCTCTTGGAGGCATTCTTTCTTTTGAAAAGAGGTCTGTCGGCATGCTCTGGCTATTCTGAACAGCATATTGTGGATGATTGCCGATGGAGCCTCAGTGGATGTTGTTTGGGATACGTGGATTGCTGACCTTCCCTTGTCTCGATAGCCCACCTTTGTCAGCACTGTCATTCCTAGTGAGATGAGAGTCATTGATCTTACTACTCAGGATCATTTTACTGGGCTACCCTTTTACTGTCTAGCTTCTTTGGGGATGAACTTTATCGTCGCATTCTTTCTATTCCTCTTGTCTCGGGTCATACCCCCGACATCAGGGTTTAGAGGAGATCATGTTTGGCTCATGCTCCTATTAGGGACCTCCTCAAGGATTACAGACCATAGTCCCAGTAGTCGTTGGATGTGGCTTGGATCTGGCACCTTCCCATTCATCCTAGGGTCCGACTATTTGTTTGGAAGCTTGCACGAAATTATCTTCCTACCTGTTTCGTGCTCTCTAGGCGAGGTTGGGCATCCAACCTATGTGCCCACTTTGTGGTACTAGGGAGGAGACGATTGACTATACTATTTTCACCTGCTCTAGAGCTAGATAGATCTGGCAGATTACTGGCAACTGGCCTTGGGACATTGGTGCTGCTTCTCATTGTATCTCCTTCCTCGGCTTGATCAGGCAGGACTTGGGGAGAGGCATCCTTCATAGGGCTACGACGAGAGCTTACATAGCTTATCAAGTCTGGTTATCCCGGAATCGGCTGTATTTACTGATGAGTTTGCTCCTTCTCATAGGATTGTTAGGACAGCCTTCTCCTTAATTATCAGCTGAGTACACTTTCTATAGGACAGTTCTAGATTCTGATAGCCCTGGCCCTTGGGGTTCCCATGTGCATTGGCAGTGCACCGACGTACGGTCTTCATTTCTTAGGAGCCCCTATCTCTAGGGTTTGTCAAAATCAACTTTGATGGGAGTGTTCATGGTAGAGCTGCTGGATCAGGTTTTATGATTCGAGGGTCGGATGGTGTGATGCTGGCAGCTGGTGGATTCAGCCATATTAACTTCATGGTGCCTCTAGCAAAGTTGTATGCCACTTGGACTGGTATTTCCTCTACCATTCGCAGCTTGGGCGCCCATTATCTTATTATTAAGGCGATGCTATTACTATGATTCGTTGGCTCCGTCAGGATCACTACAATCATTTGCTTACCAACCCCTTGATCTATATATTCGTTTTCTCCTGCAGGGCGTTCACTATGTTAAGATATGGTACATCTATAGGGAAGCTAATTTAGCGACAGATTGGATCGCCGCTAGGGTAGCCTACCACTCTGATTTTTGGAGTTGGAAGCTGGGAGACCCATGTCCGCTTGTTCTAACATAAATTTTGTATTTGATATATCAGGTTTTTAACTCATCCTATATTGGTGTGATCATCCGTATGTATAAAAAAAAAACCAATGTATCATGATAGTGTGATGACCCAGTACATACTTTAGACGATGATGGGGTGATGTTGTCATTAAACCATTGAAATAATTCATGCAAAAAGATGAAAAAAGTTGATCTACTTTAAATGTTATTCAATAAAGTTAATCATACGGCAGCATAATGAAGCTACGATCTTTTAGTCGGAAGACTCTCGCTTCATATATATATATATATATATGTATATATATAGATATATGTATAACATATATATATAGTATAAGCATACATATATATACATATATATATACAATACATATATACATATATATATATACATACATATATATACAGATATATATCATACAGATATATACATATATATATCATACATAATATATATATAGTATATATATATATATGTATATATGTGTTGTGATATCTATCATCTTCTCGCTTCCTATATATATTATAGTATACATATATGTATGTCTATATATTATATATTATATATATATATCTATATATATGATATATATATATATACATATGTCTGTATCTATGTATATCACATATATGTGTATAATACATATATGTATGTAACATATATATGTTTATACATACATATAGTAGTATACATACATATATGTATGTATATACATAGATATGTATGTATAATACTATATATGTATACATACAATATATATATATATATATATATGTGTGTGTGTGTGTGTGTGTGTGAGCGCGCGCGTGCGTGCGTGTATATATAATGTATGTATACATAATTATATGTATGTACACACACATATATATATAGATATATATGTGTATATACATACATATATATATATATATATATATATATATATATATATATATATATATATATNTAGTATTTATTATTCATTTTTTATATTATAAATTTTTTAAATAAGTTGCTAACATATATCTATTCATCATCTCATAACAATTTATACCATCATACCTACCTTACATACTAATTAAATACTAATTTTTAGTAATTAAATCTTAATTTTCTCTTACAAAACTATATTTCATCTGAACTTTCAATATATATATTAATCACGTATACATATTGTTTTAAATAAAAATTTTATAGTTAATAATTAAATAACGATGCTATATCATTATATAAAAAGATATATTATATTATAAGAAGAAAATTTTATTCTAATTATAAACTCTTTTACAAATGCTATACTTTCATCTTTTTCTTTCTAAATGAATCAAGAGTGAAAGATAGTGAAAGAAAGAATCGAAAAGTATTAATGAAAGAAAGAATCATATTATAGGGGATTATTTGAGAAAGATAAAAAAATTTTTATCTAATTTATAAGAAATTAATTTAGATATTTTTACATTGTTAAGTGTTATCCTCAATTTGATGCGTAAATAATAACTTATTCTTTTATTTTTTTTAACTAAAGCAAAAGAATATTGATAAGTTGGTCAAGAAAAAGTTGATCAAGCTTTTTATACAATTTTTTACCAAAGAACGGATCCTTGAATGAAAAAAATAACTTTTTTATATTATTTTGTATATTAAAAAATAACTTTAATATTTGTTACTTATATTCTTTTACATTATAATATTCTTGAATAAGTTATTAAGTAATTTATCTTCCCATTGTACCTTTTACACAATCAGACATACATTACATATTAATATATATCATCTCTTTATGGCTGAAGCTTAATATTTTTTTACCAAATTATATTTTTAATCATGCTTTGATATATACATTAGTCATATATAAATTTTATTTTTTAAATAAAAATAAATTTTTATAGTTGTTATTACTAATTAAATAATAATATTATTTTTTTATAAAATATAAATTATATCATAAGAGATATTTTTATTTAATTATAAAATCTTTTATATTCTTACCTTTTTTTAATACGCTGAAAGTAAAAATAAAAAAATTTAAAGAGTATTAATGAAAAAAAGAATGATGATTGCACAAAAATTTAATAAAAAAAATACTTTACCTAGTATAGAAAAAATCATTCAGATATCCTCTAATGATTAAGTGTTATCCTTAATTTAATAAGTAAATAATAATTTAAAAATATAATTTATTTTTTAATCGAAATAAAAGAACATGAGTATGCTATTCAAAGAGTTTATAAATTGATCAATTTTTGGATCAAATTTTAAAAAGGACTAGGGTTTATAGCATTTTATAAATTTTAGGGGTAAAGTTAGCATTTAGGCCTTTACTAAATCCCTTATGCCGCGTCACTTTCTATATTTTAATATAAATTTATTCTTTATGTACCGAAGCAGCAATAATAATAATAATAAATAAATAAATAGATAGATAGATAGAGCATATCTATGGTTTCGGTTAATTACACGTGCCAATTACAAAAGATGCTTATTTTAAATTTAATTAATGATACGAAATTATTGGACAGACGAAATTTGATAAAGAAAAAGTCTTTTTGCATTGTAAAAAGCGTGCACTATGCATTATCGTTGAGCTGCGGTACATGCTTGCATGTATGCTGATTGCGCGTGCGCTGCACCGAATTCGATGCAGTAAAACTTTTTTTATTTAATAAAGGAAAAGTCTTTGTGCGCCATATGATTCGTTGATAAATCCATTTGCTCTCGCGATTGGCACAAATCTATTGGGCTGCCCTACGGCTCATCCATAAATTTATTGGAATGCGGCATGCGGGCTTGTGTAAGGAGTCGTTTTTAAACCGGTGCCTTTTGGCACCAGTTTTAAAAACAAAGCGTCGAAATCAATTTTATTAAAAAAAGGATTAAAGTAAAAAAACACAATTTCAAGTGATATTTTTTACTTCCATCTCCTCAGTCCTCACCTTCGCTGCGCCACATCAGCAGAAAAAGGATGATAAGAAATTGCCACTTGAAGTGGCGATTTCATGAGAGAAATCGCCACTTCAAGTTGCGATTTCTCAACTCCCTTAATTTCATGAGAGAAATCGCCACTTCAAGTGGCGATTGAAGTGGCGATTTCTCAACTCCTTATATCTTCGATGCGAAAAAAAGAAAAAAAAAGAAAACGGATATAAGAGTAATTAATAAGAGGAGAAGAGATAAAAACTTACCATTTCAAATTAAGTAGAAGGGTAATTAAATAATATATTTTTATTTATCTTATTATTATTTTAAATTAAATAATATCTATATAGTTTCAAAAGAGAGAAACGGTACGGAGAAGAGATGAAAACTTACAGTTTCAAATCAAGTAAGAGAGTAATTAAATAATATATTTTTATTTATCTTATTATTATTTTGAATTAAATAATATCTATATAGTTTTGAGAGAAACGGTACGGTTCACGAAGCGTTGGAAACTTGGAATGTGATCCCTTCATGGCTTCTGTAAAGATAGGTCATTAATTAAAAGTGATAAAAGAGTGATTTGAAATTTAAAGATTTGAAACTGTATAGATATTATTTAATTCAAAATTACAATAAGATAAATAAAAATATATTATTAATTTCATATTATTAAATTTAAAATTTAGAATTATTTTTTTAAATTAAAAATAAAAATTAGATAAATAAAATATATGTATTAATTATTTTTTAAATTTCAAATTAAATTCAAAGATTTGAAACTATAGATTAAAAATAAATGAAATAATTTCTAAAATAAAGAATTTTAAAATAGAAACACAAACCAAAATAAAAATTAGAATAATATGCATTGTTATTGAATTAATAATATCTACAGTTTTAAATCTTTGAATTTCAAACACTCTTTTATCACTTTTAATTAATTAACCTGTCTCTACGTACGCCATGAAGGGATCACGTTCTAAGTTTCTGAACACTTTGTAAACCGTACCGTTTATCCCTCAATTTGAAACTATATAGATATTATTTAATTCAAAATAACATAAGATAAATAAAAATAATATTTAATTACTCTCCTACTTGATTTGAAACGATAAGTTTTCTCTTCTCTCTTATTAATTACTCTCATATCTGTTTTTTTTTATTCGTTTTTTTTTTGCATACGAGATAAAGTGATTTGCGAAATCGCCACTTGAAGTGGCGATTTCTCTCATGAAATCGCCACTTTAAATGACGATTTTTTATCGTTTTTTTTTTTTCTCGAGAAATCACTTCAAATGACGATTTCTTATCATTTTTTTTCTATGCCAGCGAAGATTTTCGCTGACGTGGCGCAGCGAGGGTGAGGAGGTGGAAGCGAAAAACGCCATTTGAAGTGGCGTTTTTCGCTTTAACCCCTTTTTGCAATAAGGTTGGTTCCCACACTTTTTTTTAAAACCGGTGCCAAAGGCACCGATTTAAAAAACAACTCATTGTGTAAGTGCGCAGCTATGCGCATAGCTAATCATACGTTGATGTGTGCTTTTATTTAGGATTTTGTTTAGATAGAGGGAATAAGACCTGAAATACCTATGGATCCTACACAATAAAAAGCTGCATGGATCCTACTAGAACAGCTATTTCAATCAATCCTTCTTATTTCGATTTCTTATTCCATGATACCTATGGAATAGCTCATATTCTCATTGTAGCTATTCTAGAGGCACCGATGAAATTAAATAATAATTTATTTATAATATCATTTAAATAAATTAAATAAATTTATTTATAATATAATTTAAAATTAAATAAATTTATTAATAGAAAACAATAATTAAGTATGTTATTTTTTTCTTTATTAATATAAAACAATTTATTAAATATGTTCTTATATTATTTTTTAATAATAATTAATTTATTACCTTTTTATAATAAATAATAATTTATTTAAGTCATTTTAAAAAATAAAAATTGATAAATCATTTTATGGAAGTTGTATCTTTGGAATTTCAAAAAAAAATTTCATCTATTCCTATTGGAATACATGCTTATTTTCATGTCATCCAAACATCATTTGGAATAACAATGCATTGATTACATTGAAATGATATGAATACTAATTTTTATTCAAACAAAAATCTAAAATAACAAAAAAATAAATTATTTATATAAAATTTATATTTTTATTTCTAAAACAACTTTTAACATCCAATACAGTTTAAACGCCGATGTATATTTTCTTTGATAAATCCATTCGCACAGTCACAACCATAGGCCAGGTGATGCGGTACAGCTATGAAGCTTTTTTTCAAATCGTTTGACACTGATTTTACTTGAATGAAATATAAAAAAAACTCTTTATGAGGATAATGTTAAAATGAAAGTAATAAAAAAATATTATTAAAATGATGCTTTTTTTTTTTAAGTGCCACTTAAAATGGTATTTTTAAGAAACACTATTTTTTTTTCATCAATAAGAATTTGCATGAAAAAAAAAAAGCTTTGCTTAAAATGGTGTTTAAAAAAAAATCATTTAAATAATGTTTGTGGATAAACAATAAAAGAAAAAAAAGTGTCATTTAAACAAATATTAAATAGCGCTTTTCCCCTTAACACCTCTCCCTCGTAAAAAAATCATTTTAAAAAAATTTCCTCCCATCCCATTCACGTAAACCGGTGTCAAACGACACCGGTTTGAAAAGGACTCTGCGGCAATATGGTCATGTGGGTGGGTTTAATAAGACTACGTATATTTAAATAAATAATCCTTTTTTATCTTATTGCGTTAGACTTGTGTGTGATCGAGTCTTGGAAGCCCCAACTGCACCGGTCCCAGCAAAGATTAAAGCCATCCGCAAGTCATCGTTGAAACTCGACGCGTCCTTCTCACTGGAAGTAAGCGACGTTCCGGTGGTGGTGGCGGCGCGGAGGGCGAGCGTTGGGGCTGGTGGCGGGCGGGATGGTGTTCGTTTGGCTTACGGCCTTCTTCCTCCTCGTCACCCTCATCGTTCTCATCATCTACCAGGTAACCTCGACCTTGGATTCGAGCCAGTTATCCAGATTTTATTCGCTTTCAAGAATCCTAAATTTGTTTCCTTTCGATTTCTCCGGTAAAAAATGAACTTCTCTGCAAGATACCAATCCCCCTTGCCGTCTCGTTTGCTCTTAAAAATTTCCTGTTTTTAGGTTTTTGACTTATGTACCAGGGTAGTTCTTAAAATTTCCCGCAACGCGACTAAAAAAATTGACGCGTGAATAGTTTTTAGATGATAGAATACTTCGTATGATCATTGGCTAGTGAGTTGGAAGAAGATTAGTTGGTTATCGAGAATTTGATGGTTGATAGGTCTGATCTTGGCTGGAGTTTTGAGGAAGGGTCGAGTTGATCTATCGGAATAAAGATGACCAGACGTTGAGTGGTTTAGAGGGGCTTTTATCTGAGAGCAATAAGAGAGACGAAGACAGTTTCTGCATTGGAGATGGTAAGCTTCGAGTTTGAATGGCTACCTCTTTTGGTGTTTTGTGTAGTGGGATATAAGAATGACTTTTAGTTTATCTTAAGAGGGCCAGACGAAGGCATTGCGTTTACCTGATGGACGGACTGCTGTTTTATGGTCCAAGATGTTAAGGAGGATAGGGAAAGACTGGGAGACCCTAGGTCTGTTAACTGAATTAATTGCGTGCAAAGGGTGTGCCTTGAATCGTTACTGGTTGGCTTAATTTGAAAGCTTCTGATTTTGTCTAGATTTCCTTGCATTTTGGATTGCATGGCTAATGCGAGGCCTACAGGCTAACTTATTTGCTTGTTAACAGAAGGGGAAATGATGTATGAGGGTTAGATTTTGAAAAATCAAGGATTTGGACTTTCCTTTTATTTATTTATTTGAGGTTGGGGGCAATTTGGAGACTTTTGACTTTAAATGAATTATTTGATGCGACTTCATGACTATATATCCTACATGGAATTATACTTTTATTCGCTTTATTTGTGACATCTATTAGTGGAAGTGATTAAGTCATTAGCATATGAAAAGTAATCAAGTCATTAGGATGTGAGAACTGAGAACCATCACATTGGTTCTTTAATAGCTCAAAACTCTATGAGCCATGTCCTTGAACTGAATGGTATTCATCAATGCCATGTATCTTATCGCTCTCTTTCTTTGGATTTTTTTAGGTCAATTAGGGTTTGGTTTTCCTTTCCTCTGGTTGTTATAGTATTGGCTAAATCAAACAACAGGCAGACACATGTATGTATAATGGAATAATTAATAATGCATTTTATCAGTGTTTTCTTTATGGAATTGCAGATTCAATTTCTTCATCTTGTCCAGGATAATCAGAAAATTCATCAACAAATGTCCCTTTGTTATGGTCCATATCATTTTGGGAAATGTCCTTGATTTGCATTGTCTTATTATCATCCTTATCAATGATTAATATACCTGGGGATGAAGGCCATATTAACAAGATGGTTGCAAGGTGAGGGGTTGAGAAAAATATTGCAAGGTGAGGGGTTGAGAAAAATATAACCATCCAGTCTCAAGTGAATGCCGTTCTCTAAGGAATAAAAATGAGATACAAGCTTTGTTTCAAAAATTGTTATTAGCACTAGTGTTAAACAATGACTATTGTTGATGAAGTTCTTTAAAGTCTCTACATAAACATCAATTTTAGATTAAGATCATATAAAATGGGGGGCTTATTGATGGATCAATGGACCATATTGACCTGCCAAAGAAGATTAATTTAAGTCCCACAATCTTGCATATAAGGAGATTGTGAGATATTATCATTGATGCTATTCTTCAATTTCTTGCTTACATTGTTCTTCATATTCATTTTTTCTTTTTTTTTTTAAAAAAGAAGCTTGATAAAGTCAGTCTTGGGTAGAAATGATGCAGCGATTAGAACGAGCCTTATAACTGGTCAGATGTCATGTAACAGATAAACATGTAGCATCCCATCTCAGGTTCGGGGTATAAGGCGAGAGATGGGAACAATTAAGGCATTCATAGGTGAAATCTTCAGAAGATAAATGTGTTGACTTTCATTGCTCTCGTACCATGCAAGAGATAACAATCTTATTTACCTTGAATCTCAGAGTCAATGAATAAACACACACATGCAAGAAGGTTGTGTAAAGTGTCTGTAAACTTGATTGTAATGTTTAATATATGTGCACTGAACAATGCACTGACCCTATTTCCAAGTCGTAGTTTGTTCATTATACAATTCACTTTGTCAAAGGTGTTTCTCTGCCTCAGCCTTCAAGAAAGATTGAAGTATAGCTTTCTTTGATATCATCACAGAATGAGTTGTGTTGGTGAAAAGCTAGTATTTAAATCTTTTGCCGTGCTTTATAATAAAGTTTTCCTGATATAACTAATGTCTTCCATTTTCACCTAAAATTTCCTTAATACTTTTCAAATTGTTGAAAGCATCATCTTCATTTTTATTTTCTATCTTCTTTCAGTATGATTTTTTTTTAAAAAAATGGCCGTCCATATTTTCTAATTTTTTATGTGATTCTTGAACTTGTTGATAGGTTTTCTTGTTTTTTTTTGGTTTTCATAACCTATTTGAGTACTTTGAATATCTTTCTAGAATTTTAAATAATTTTGGGGTACTTTTTTGGGGTCATGATTTGCTTTGGATTATGATGCTTGTGCAAAATAGAAGAGGATAATCCTTCTCTCATGGCGAAGACCAATTCTTTTGTCTTTCCATTCTTAAAATTTCTGGTTGTGTTTTTTCTATGTCTCAGTTTTTAGTCATTTTTCCTTTTTTCTTCCTTTTTTTCCTCAAGTGGGAACTGAATGATGATCAGGTCTGAAGCATTTAATTTTTGCACCAGAATTTTACCATGTGAAAATTAATAAAGTTTCAGCATTTTCTGTCTAAGTTTGGTGGATGATACGCATCATTGCAAGTAGTTATAATGGCATCGCTGGGTGTCGACATTGTATCTACAGAGACTGTTTGATGTCCTGATTGGGATAATAAGAGTGAGGCTCATGGATTGATTATTTGAATTTATTAAAATTTTAATTCATGCCTGTTTTATGGGTATAACTTGAAACTAGAAAACTTGAATTAATTACCTAGTGAGACATTTTGTAGGATGTCAGGTTTGGGTACCATCCCAAGTGTTAGGATAAGATTGTCCTACCATCACCCTAGCATCTTGATCGATGCATTTTGGACTATCTCTCATCTCAAGTGTTGGGACACGAAAGGATGGCTAGACATTCTATTCCATGAAAAATTGGGACGGCCCCATTCATGGGATTTAAAATATTATCTTTAGGTGGATAAAATGCACATGAGAGAACCTTTGATGGTTCTAATCCCCATCCAATGGAATTTTTACCTTGTTTATGTAAACCTCATAAATGCGCTCCTACTATTGGTTGATGAACTTTTTTTGTTTCTCTCCCTTAAAAAAGAGAGGAGGAACTCAACTGAGTGGTGTATTCATTAAGGATGGAAGCATATTTAGAGGTGTTGAGAGTGCAACATGTCAAGTTGATCATTTGGGCCAAGGTGTTTGCACTATAATAGGAAAAACAAGAAGGTGTGGACCCTATTAATGTTATCTTTCTCAGACATGAAATGGCACCTATCCAAAAACATTAGCATGTTAGAGATATTAGATTGCGCGATATCGATGGTCATACCTCCTTGATAAGAGCAGTTATGTACCATACTGTTCTGTTCTTGCACCTTCCTCTTGTTGGGAACTTTAATCAAAATCAGTGTCCTTTTGCTTAATTTTGCTTTATATTCCTTGTTACTGCACATCAAGTGTCTTCAGTGGAAGTTGTATGATGGTTGGGATTTCATCTTCTATGCACACAAATTACTGCTGTTGATACAAGGCATAGCATGTGTATATTTTCCTTATGTCATGGTGTCAGGAATGTCTGTTGTTAGATGGAAATCTGACCCATGCTTGACCTAGCTTGTACATGAGGCCTGGACCCATGACTCAAGTTTGGGCCTCTAACCAATATTCAAATGCTAGCGGTTGAGACTTTGGACTTGAGAGTATCGATCAAGTAATTGGACTTGACCCAATTAATCCACTTATACACCTCAGCAAAAGGGTCTAGATCCAACATGCTAAATGCTAGCCTAATGAGGCAAACTAACCTTGGTGTGCCAAGCAAGTCATTGGACTTAGTTTCTGCAAAACCAATTAGGCCTGGTCTAGGTTCTCACAGACAGACCTGGTTTTATTGTGCAGATTTCTGTTACAAGTTAATCTTGCTTCTATTGGTAAAACTTAGGGGAGTTTTAGCAGACTTTCTGCAAAACCACAATCATAAATCATGGTGCAAGAGTGAACAGCATGGATGCATTTTGGCCTGTAGTGGTCACCTTTAGGCTTTTGTTTCCATGCAACTTAGCCTGAATTTAGGAACCTGGGTTCCCACTTCATCAAAACCCTCAAACTTGAATTCAGTGTGGGGGCACCAATGTCAAGTCCTATGTGGATGAGAAGGGGATTTAGCACTGCTTTTTGAATGCGCTGTGGCCCTGCCACTCACTAGCTCCTCACAAATGGAACATATACGAAATATCTGATAAACTAAATGATAATTTTAGTGGCAATCCTAAATTTGTTTGCTTCATTTGAATCAACTTCATCCAAAACCAATGGTGAAACTCAAATTTGTGGTACTCCAGTTCTGAGAACTCAGGTTCAGGCACTTCTAGCATTATATGGAAACAAACACACCCTGGGTCACAAGATTGTTTATATTAGATGCAGATTTTGGTTGATGTCCTCATGAATCTTTATTATTCTGCAATGGTTGGAATAATGCTGGCAATGCACAGATTCGGTACTTTGCAGTAGAATTCCATGGACCTTTTAAGATGCAATCTAATGGACTTAAATTAAGTCAACCAGAAATGCGATCCTGAAGGTTTCACATTTCTTCACTTCTAAAGTGGAATGCAATTATTTTTTTTGCCTATGGAGATATTAGAAACTTCTGCAGAACCACATGTTTGTTAAATGACTAAAAGTGCTTTGCAGAACTTTTTGTATCTCCTGAAAACATTTTTCCTCCTGAATTTATGTTTGTATGCTATACAGCTCACATTTGACTCTAAAATCATGTTTTTGCAGCTCATGTGCTTGGCAGACCTAGAGTTCGACTATATTAACCCATATGATTCATCTTCACGGATAAATAAAGTGGTTATACCAGAATTTGTCGTTCAAGGAGCCTTATGCCTTCTCTTCCTCTTATCTGGCCATTGGTTAATGTTTTTGCTTTGTCTTCCCAACCTTTACTACAATGTGAGGCTGTAAGTCTTTTCTCCCATACTTGCATCAGTTTAGGCATGTTGATATGGTTATTTTAAGAAGATCGAATCAACAAATCAAAATTCATGTTCAACTAGGGCAAGATTTTACACTTTCTTTATAATGAAAGTCAGTTCGATTTAGTACAATTCGATGCAATAATGAAGATTTGAGTGTTGGGGAATACCTACTAGCGTTGATATCAATTTTTCTGTTGTATCATTCTGCAGTTATACACAGGACATATAACAAATGGTTTCTTCTCAAGGAGCATACCAGAACATGACTAATTCCATTGAGAGGGATAATAGCTTTATAAGCATAGTAACCTACCATCTCAAGATATAGTTAGAGCTATGCAATCTACTTTTATAACTGTGTAGCTGGAAAAATGTTCTACAATAGTAGCTCACTCTGGCCTCCTGATGTGACGTAAGTATGAGATGTAGGAGTTTGATTCCTTTGATATACATCCTGACATAGCATCATAAGTTATTAATAAGATGTAGGATTTGACCTTGAATTCTATCAGATCCTTCTATATCACCTTAGCAGCTCCATTTCTCATATCCTTTCCTGATTTTCTCCCCCTTTATTTGTTTCAAAATCATGAATGTGAAAATAGGTGACAAGTTGGATTATTTTCCTTAAATCTCTCTCTCTCTCTCTCTCTTTCTTTATGTTGCTATTGATTTAGATATGATATTTGTTGCTTTTGATGTAACAATTTGAATTTCAGATGCTGTGATATAAACATCATTTCATGAATTTGACTGAGCTGAAATTGTATAATAGACAATTGAAACTCTATTAGTTAATAGCAGAACCGCAGATAGAGCAAACAAGTTGATTTCATAACTCATGACAGAAATGATAGAGAACCAATGTGTGAATAATCATAAAATTGAGCATTTGTGATTTGATTGTGGAGCCACATACATCGCCATATATCTGATCATGAACTAAAATTCAAACCATGCTTTCAGATTAGAGATAATCAGCATTTTGAAAATTTGCTTCTCTACAAAATTGAAAAAACTGATGATCTTGTTCGGCTGATAGACTGTTAAACAAATTGGTTATGTGAATCTGGTCTTAGAAATGTTTGTGGGATTCATGACCTGGCCAATTTATAGTGTATAATGTCAATTTAAACCATTAGCAGCCTTAGAGGATCAGAACATTTGGATAATATGCACAGAAGATAGCAAGAGGTTTTCTAGGAATTTGAAGTCCTTGTAGATAATGATTTTCAATTTTTTAGGTGGCATCGATATAATGGACTGCCCGCTTGGAGGTTTATGAGTTTAATCATGTAGGCTGGCACAAGAATGAGCTGCTGCTTTGAGGGCCATCACTTTCAGGCACTTGATAATGACTAGGTGCACATGGATTATAACTTAGGATTTGGTTTGACCTTGGTTCTAAATATGCTCTTCACTTTGGAATGAAACATGGAAGTTTCAGAATTTTGACCGTGTGTTTTGCAGAACTTTGTTGATGGCTCCTGTTATTCAACAGAAATTCAAACAGAATATGTGTTCGTGCATTTTGGCATCTCGTGGAGTAGATCAGGGATATCGTTATTCAACTCTGAATTAATGTCATGCTGGAACAACCCACAAGTTAAAAGGTGGCAAATGTCAAAATAAGTGGTTCGAATTGAGTAGATGGTGTCATAATGTTTGAACAATTAAAATTTTTACGAGCAGGAAATCTTTACATCAAATTGCTTATAAAAATTGCCACCAATAACTAAAAAACAAAGGCAACCATAAAAAATGAAATTATATGTTAGTGATGTTATTTTTCTTTTTTATGTTAAGATCAAGTTGCCAACACATGAAACTTGAACATGCAGTTGATTTCTATCTTGTGGCCAAAAAGCTCTTGAATTTGGTGCCTAAATTGACTGTGAAATGAACAAGTAGCTCTTTTCCTTTGGTTTCTCCCAGGTATCAGCACCGGCATCATCTGGTGGATGTGACTGAGATCTTTAATCAACTCAACAAGGAAAAGAAGAGGCGCCTTATTAAGCTAATCAGTCTTGTTTTACTCCTTTTTTATCTTTGTTCTGGTAAATGGCACACCATAATTCCAGATTTAGATAATCTGTGGGGCAAGTTGGGCTCATTTTTTTGGTTTCCTGTGCATTCAGGATGATTTGGAGCGTGCTAGAGGATGATGAATAGGCCATGGAAAACCACCATCTGTCAGTTGCTAGCTTGCATAAAACTTTGATTTGCCAGTTGATGGACGTCCTTGATAGCTGCTGTCTCCACGTCAGGGCATTTGCTGGTGACCTGTCAACAGGCTCCTGTAATCAGAAACAGCACATCAAGCTCAGATTGGGTTGTGGATTTCTATTTTTTGTGATGCTTCCTCGCAAACACAAGATTCTTATCTTTTATCAATTTACATGCGAAGAATTGTTAAAGGGCAAGGCTTGTTGTTTGCGTTTTCAATTATCTTCATGGGTGTACGATATTTAACCATGGTGTTATTGGTAAAGCTCGGATAGTTGATCTAGAGCTTTTCAAGGAGGCCTCGGTTCTTTTAGTTTATTGGGTAAAGATTCAGTCATCTCATGATGCCCATATGGTGTCTCTTAACCTGCATATATTTCCGTGTTGGGTTACCAAAACTGCTGCGTTGTGCAACCGTGGCTGGTCCTTGGTTCATGGAAAGCTAAGAATCAGATCATTCTTCGTGGATGGAGACTCTATTTTTCACCTATCATGGTATAATGTTTGCAGGCAACTCACTTCTTCCATTTTTATCAGTTTAGTCACTTTGATTGAGGCTTTTAACGAGACAATAACAGCCTCCTGGTTTCTGGTTTCTAGACTCTAGAAAGAGAGTCACCTAGTAGGAACTTGGAACACCCCTATTATTCATTGCTCTCAGATCCAAATGGATGACCAAAAGAGTACAAACAGTGCACAAATATTGTAGCAGCACCCTCAGGCTAAGAGTTCATAAAGCTTTCATTAGATAAATGCTATCTTGCAACATTCCATAGATCAAACATTAATTTATGCATGCCTACAGTACAGATCTCAAGCTGCTGCCTATGTCCATTTCTAATCAATATGACCAATACGATTCAAGTCTTCAAACAAACCTACAAGGCTTGTGACAGAATTATTGAGCTTAATCATTCCACCGACCACGCTCACCCCTCTCCTCCAAATGCAATGACAATCTTGTTTCATCTCAGTAAAATATTTTACTCCATTATTTTTGGGAGAAATTTTATTTGAATTATGGATTTTAAAATTTTAAAATCAAAATTTTTTGTTTGACTATTGGAAGGAGAAATTTTTAAAATTTTATAAAATTTATAAATCGCTTAAAATGATTACCTACAAATTTCACTTTTAAAGATGCCATTTTCGAATCTCTCTTAAAAATTCACTTAGAAGCAATTAAAATATTAATTTTATTTATATCCAAAATATTTACATAAATATTATATAAATTATATTTACAAATATTTATTTTATCTAAGTAATTCTTAGAATGTAGCTAAATTGATCTCCCCTATCTTTTATTTTATTCTCATTGTAGGCACAACAATATCAAGTTGACCAGAAAATAGTGTATGACTGAAATAAGAAAAAATTACATATATTGTAGGGAAAAGTTCTCTATATTGGATCTTTTACTGGTGCAGCATTAATATATATAATAAATATCAGTTTCACATATCAAGTTTCAGTTCAATATTGATATGAAATGATACATCTGATACAAAGCAGTACATATTAGTATACATTAGTACAGTACATAGCATGGTCTAAAAGATCTAATGATAAACCAATACTATTATAACCACAGTAATCTATTAAAACAGAGTTTGCCTGCAGCATACTGGTAGCATGAACAGAAGAGCTTTGTGAGTCAGCAGTCACAGCTCAACATCAAACAAAAAACTTCAATTTCTCATTACAAGAACACCGAAAAACCCTGATAGAGAAATGAAATCCTAACAAAAGGCATGCAGTCTGCTCCACAACACTGCAGTGACCATGTCTAGTTGGTCTGACTGCAATTGAAGCCAAATTATCAATTTATAATTTCTGCCCGAACACAGGCAAAACACTTGATTTCAACAAAGTGAAGGTGACAAAAGCAAAATACTTCTCAAAAGAGCAGCTCATCTGCTAGCTCTATCTAGTAAGGTTCTACAGGTGCCCTGAACTTTGCCCCTGCATATACTGCGGCAGCACCAAGCTCCTCCTCAATCCTGAGCAGCTGCATCCAACAAAACAAAAAAGATCCTTCAGCCCAAACCTGCTCTAACCAACCATTATTGCCACACATTCTGCATGCCTTCCCATTGTTATCATAGTTAAACAGTACAATTACCTGCCATTACTTGTCCATGGCCTTCATCACCGAACAAGTCATAGTACATGAGTTTATACTAATAATATTTTTTAGAAAAAATAAATCCATGATGCTAAAAGGATAAGTCAAAATTGTTGTTGATACATTTATGACCACAGCTATAAGCTGTAGCATGCAAGACAACCTGCTGTGAAAGATAACTTGATTTCAGAGAACAAGCTTTTTCATTTTTTCCGCTAACATAACAGACTTGTATTCACCATGGCATTATTCATTCCAAGAGAGTGTAGCATCATTAATATTTGCAAATTAAAAATACCACTAAGCATAAATCACTTTGCATGTGATTAAAATAGAAACAAAAAAAAAGCCTGACATAAAACAAATTCATGTCATGTTTTGTGTCAAAAGAAACTTGCCTGGTTATACTTGGCAAGGCGTTCCGAACGGCATGGAGCTCCAGTTTTGATCTGGCCCTGTTTTCCCATAAAAATCAGTTCCATGTCAAGTTCCAATGCCATTTGGGGTATCCACTCACCAGTATTTTTACAAGAATTAGTAGTAATAAAGAAGCAACTTTAATAAAGAAACATAATGTACGACTACTGACATTGGGAACAGGAACTTACAGTTGCCAAACCCACTGAGAGGTCTGCAATGAAGGTATCCTCAGTTTCACCACTGAAAACAGAAAAGCAAGCTAGTATGAATGCTACAAAAAATCTCAAAAATAATAACCATAATAAGTGTTACCTCCGATGGCTTGCCATTACACCCCAGCCAGCACACTTCGACATTTTAACAGCTTCAATACTTTCTGTCACAGAACCTATTTGATTTACCTATTCCATAACGAGAAAGAAATTCAGCTTTTTGTCAAATGGAATACTGGAAGAATAATCACCAAGAAAAAGCTCACGTTTCAACATTCAATGCATAAATATAAGGAGCACAAGGAAATAAATTTGGATCCAAAAGCACTTGTGATAAAGAGAATCACTTCTCAAACAACTTCGACCACAAATGATAACAAAAAGTAATATCCTATCAGTGAAAAGTAGAGCTGATGGTTTACCTTCAAAAGAAGGGCATTGCATGTCTTTTCATTTATTGCCTTGGCAACCCGCTGCAGCATTCAACCAAAAGAAAGAAGATAAGCATTACAATCAGAGAGATTCTTCTAGTGCTCCAACTATTTCACTGGCTAGTATTTACCGTGGGGTTTGTGACAAGAAGGTCATCTCCAACAATTTGCACCTGCTGCCCTATCTCTTCAGTCAACTTAGCATAGTGGGTCCAATCATCCTGATCAAATGGGTCTTCTATCGATACAATAGGGTACTCAGATACAAAGGATTTGTAGACATTTTTCAAACTATCTCCTGATATTTTCTGTGAACCATCATTATTCTGGAGAAAAAGAAAACCACCTTATTTAAATTACTAAACAATGCTCTAGAAGTAGCAAGTTTAATGGTCACTTGGGCCCAAAATAAAAAAGAATGAAAATATGAATGAAAAAAATTACACACAATCATATTCAAAAAACAAAAACAGAAAGTGCAAAGTATGCTTAATGTTGCATCCACCATTTTTTAAGTCTGAGGAGGGGGGACCTCCCCAGTTGCCATCCTGCATCAACTTCTATAAATATATTGTAGAAGCATTGACCAAGAACTGACCTCCTCTTTGAAATTAAGATCATATTTCTTGTCCTTATCATTATAAAACTCTGAAGCAGCCACATCCATCCCAATCACAACCTGTCATCGTACCCAGGCACAAAAATATTTCAAGCCTTGAATTATCGGGGTTTTCAGTATAAGACAAAGCCCCAGTTTAAATGTAAAAGAAAATCATATACTTTTCCAGTATATCCAGCTTTCGCTATAGCTGTCTTCAACAGTTCAAGGCCCTCTTTGTTTTCCTGTAGTTTCACAAGGAATGGAATCAGAATCACATTACACAACATGTCTTGGCCCACAAAGAGTTTCATATAACAAAGTCAACCAACTGTCCAAAACTATAACAATTGTGTGCCTTGTTCAGAGAAAGACATAATGACACTTAAGCTACTTCTGCATCAGCTGAAGTTCACTAAAATTCAGCTTGCCCGAATATAGTGACAGTGTAAGAACAGACAAAAAACTAGAGTCAGTGCAGGATAAAAAACCAGAAGAGCACTTTTCAAGATACCAATGAAATGCAGCAAGAAAGCAGTTTATTCAAATCAATTTTAACTTCCAGATCTCTTTTCCCCTTTTTTCCCTGAAAATTATTAATCTATTGCACAAAGCAAAAAGGCATAGGCCAATAAACAAAACAAGAACAATAAGAAGAATAAGATTATCATTAGATTGGCAAACAGTAATTTGAATGCGTAATATTTCACTTCAAGAATTACACTAAATCAGTGAGAAAATAGGGTCCATTATATTTGAGCTTTTGAATATTATTGAAAAGGTAAGGGGCTGCAGCACCAATTGAAATATGTTGCACTAAATGACATAGAAGTTTAAATTGGTAAAGAATTTGTTAACCTCAAAATAATAGCATTAATAGCCTTACAAAAAAAAAAAAAAAAAAAGAAAAAAGTTACTTGTGGTAAGGCAGGATTGGATATATATGAAACTAATCAGCCTAGTTAACCAGTGATAATAATTTAAGGAAAGAACACTAATAACAAATGCAGCAACCTGAATGTTAGGTGCGAAGCCACCTTCATCCCCAACGTTAGTAGCATCCTGCCCATACTTTTTCTTAATTACAGCCTGCAAGATGAAGAGAGATAAATATACAGCATTTTAAGGAAAAAGAAAGACAAAATTATAATGAACTAGATTATGTTTTTACCTTCAAATGGTGATACACTTCAACACCCATCTTCATGGCTTCCTTAAATGAAGAAGCCCCAACAGGAAGAATCATGAACTCCTGTATAATAACTCAATTGTCCATGAAAGGTATCCATAAGGTATGTTTATTTAACAACAGATATCTGGATAAAGCATTACCTGCATAGCAAGCTTGTTTCCTGCATGTGACCCTCCATTAATAACATTAAATGCAGGTACAGGCAAAACTAAGTTCTTGTTTCCAGCAAGGTTGGCAATATGCTGCATGATTAATGACAATCATCTTATCAACTGAAAAGAACATTAGCAGATATGCAAAGCATAATGGAAATATTAGCTCCATGAACCTGATAAAGTGGAATCTTCTTCACACTAGCTCCCGCTTTGCATACGGCAAGTGAAACAGCCAGTATAGCATTTGCACCAAGCTGAAATTATTTAACCAGAATATGATCAACTTCAGACACAAGTAAAAATGAAACAGTCATCATTCTCAAGCCTAGCAATGCAGCCATAGTCAATATCACACCTTCTGTTTGCACCATCCCCACTCATTAGAGGTTCCATCAAGCTGTTGCACCATAAAATTATCAATCTCAGCCTGCTGTGTGGGGTCCTGTAAAGCAAGATACATTTGCAAGTATGAGTTTTAATGATTTATAAGGCTAAGCTAGTGCCATTTTGATAATGCAGCCCAAAGAACCAAATGGTCCAAATCCTGGCCCTCCCACCAGAAAAAAAAAAAAAAAGAGAAAAGAAAAAAAGAAAAGGGCACACGAGTCCACATTGTAGCACATACCTTGCCAATTAAAGCTGGTGCTATGATAGTATTCACATTATCAACAGCCTAAAAGTGAAAAGAGCCAAAATATGCAATCAGCTAAATAATCTCAGTAACTATTTCAACATGCAAAACAACTTATAATATAAGAAAGAAGACATGCCTACAATGATGCAATGTTTGAAGATCCTAATATAACCACAGGTGTCTTTAAAATTCAACGAAACAAGATGTACCATTAAAATTGATAACTCTGGGTCATAAATGATGATGGTAAAAGAAAAGAAGCTTTGGGAAGCAACAATATGAAATCAATTTACATAAAATAAAAGATAGGTGGACAACTTATAGGAAACATGACATCAGAAAAAGCATTTGTCATGCACTCATCAACAAAACTCAGCCTTTATTTGAAATTATCATGCTGATAGCAACGACACACTAACAAATGCTAATAAATAAGATAAAAACAGATGGATGTGCAGTAGAGTTGTCAAAAATACTCCCCAGCTCAAATTTATTCATAAACTTGACCAGGTCTTTCCCAAGGAAACATCTAAATTGCAAAACGACGACTGACATTTTTAACATGTAACATATTCCAGTGATAGCCAAAGAAATCTGAAGAAGTGCACAACTAGTATGGGATTAAGGCTCAGTTGAGTTGAGTTCATTTAAGCCAAAAAGGAAGGTGGATAGATAATTATCAGCTAAACCACCACCTTAAGGTAAACAGCTGGTAACACATTATTTGAAGCGTTATTATCATTCACATTTATAGTCATTGCATAACACTTCATTGTCACGTCAAGTTAAATTGCTAAATCACTTTTTAAATGTCTCTAACATCCACCAAGATATCATCAATACAATTCCTCATTCTAAAAATGAAGTTTAAACTTTAAAGTGAAAGTTCAACTTACCTTTCTACTTGTTCTCAAATTCCCAAGGAAAAAAGAAAAAAACATACAGAACAGCCATAAAAATAGGTATCTGCTAAGACTATGCACAGTTTTAAATAACCAAGGAATCATGGTTTCCAGGAACCTGTTCGTCAGAGCCCATCTAGGCAAATATGTAATCTGGTCCGAATGGATTGGGGAAGTTTGTATAGATGCTTTGAAATATTTAAAGATATGTCAATATTGGCAGAATAATATGGAATTTATAGGCATTAGTCAAAAATGAAGGCAGTTAAAATGACATGAATTATGGTTTACCAGAATAATGTTTCTCATAACTTGTGCAGGAGGACAATACCGAGTTTATGCAGAATAGGAGAATATAGGCACTTGAAGAAAAATCAGATGAAGATCAATCATAATTCATTATTGCAAGAAGAAAAAAGAAATCATTAATATCACATGAGAAGAGATGGTTAATAGTATTAGAAAAGATATTAGAATCTAAGTGTTTTAGGTTAAACAAGACAAAGACAGAATATATGAAATACAATTTTAGTACAATTAGAAATGAAGATGAATCTAGAATATAAATTAGGAACCATGAAGTTACTAAAATTTATCATTTTTGGTATTTAGGATCAATTATTCATAAAAAAGAGAGATTGAGGATGATGTTATCTATAAAATCAAAGCAGATCGAATAAAATGGAGAAGTACAACTGGAATATTATTTTATTGTAGAGCATATGCTAAGTTAAAGAAAAGTTTTATAGGACAACCATAGGACTATTTATGCTTTATAGCACGGAATGTTATGCAGTTAAAAAAATACACGAATATAAGATGAATGTTGCAAAAATGAAAATGCTAAGATGAATGAGGTACTATAAGAAAAGATAGAATAAGAAATAAAAATATTTGTAAAAAGGTAGAGATAGTTTTAATCAAGGATAAATTAAGGGAAGGTTAATTTAGATGATTTGGACATATGCAATGTAAACCTAGAGATGTACCTGTATGGAGCAGTGACTTTATGTATGTAAAAAAAAGAGAGATAAAGATAGACACAAAAATTATATGAAAGAAAGTGATAGAGAGACAGAATTTTTGCATCTTACAAAAATATGACTCAGAACATAGCTGAATGGAGAAAAAGGATTCATGCAGCCGACCTTAACTAATTTGGTATTAAGGTTTTGTTGTTGCTGTATTAATCATCAGTCAGTAATTTTCAAAATGTTCTCTGCCCAAAGATTTCCCATGGGTTGCCCACATGTCAATTAATGTTGTTTCTCATCAAGAAACATTCTATACCACCCATTTTCTTCTCCCATGCACATGTTGTTTCACTCTCATTTTCCATATTGGCAACAACTACAGACATATACTACTTACTAGTAGAAAGAGGACAATCATACTCTAGCTATTTTTTACATTTGCATTTGTTCTGTTCAATAAATTCAGTTTTTATACTCAAATTTGATTGATTGATGAAATTATTATACCTGTTTTGCAACATGACTGAGCAACAAGTTAGCATACTAAGGTCTAACACAGTCCTTAAGAATTTCACTGCAGGCATTAAAAAAATTGAAACACAAGCATGATTGTATAAAGGGAAAACACATAGATAATCCAGCAAGGCACAGGCATTTATGACAACAATCTATATGTCAGAAGAGGTGTGTGCTACTAACCTTAAGGACACCTTTCCCAAGATAGTCTGATCCTCCATCTCTTAATTCCAGAGCTTCATATATACCTTTATAAACAACATAATGCAACTACACATTACAAAAAATGTTCACATAACAACTAGATGAACAATGAGCTGCTAATTGAAGGAAAGTGTATACATGTTAATTTCTTCATATTCATGCCAATAATACCAACTATTTGATAAAGTATACCACATAAAAGTTGTTACTCCTGGTAAGGAAGTAATATGATCACTAAACAATACTCCTGATTTGCATTTTAAAAGCATATCAGTGGTTTAAAAGATTCCTTGCTTCTAATCTCCATATCAGTAGTTTAAAAGACTCCTCGCTTCTAATCTCCTTTGCATTAAATTTTTCTCAGATAGAGAAGATAAAAGCAAACTCTCATTTGATCACTTGCTTTATAAATCCAGACAAGACATTCTTTTCTTTGTGTGCTTTGAGAGACAAAATGCTAATTATGATTTTAATATCAAACTAGTGGCACTCTATATGTGCATTATAAGCTGTTTCGCACCATCGTATTCCCCTAGCACCACTCATATATATATATATATATATATATATATATATATATATATATATATGCGCACGCGCGTGCAAACATGCCACTCTTTCAACACAGAACTTTAAATCTGAAATTTTTAAATTTTTTTCCCTGTTGTTTTCTGTCCCCCCTCTTTTCTCAATGGTTCATTGTAACCATTATATAGGTTTATAACAAATATAAACACATATTTACTATAGATTCACAAGTAAAAAACCATGCATTACTTTGTGCTATTTAAACTACTCAATTTTGAACACTTAATGCATCACAGAGTTCTTCAAATAGTTTGATTTTTAGTGTAAGTAGTTTAGAGGTAGTAGATGATAACTAACAGTGTCTAATTCAACAAAAAGTGTGAGAAGAAGCACAATGGGGCGAAATCATGTTCCAATACCTGTTGAGGCGCCACTGGGAACCGCCGCCCTGGCAAAGGTGCCATCACTGAGACAGCAATCAACCTGGCAACCAAAAAAGTTTCTTTAAATACACACACACAATCATAGATGATTCACGGCTCTAAACGTTTAATAGCTTATAACAGCTTGGGGTTTGGGGGGGAGGCGCAAATCATATCAGAAAAAAAAAAAAAAAAAGCGCAAAGATTGAAACCCGAAATTTTTTTTTTTTTTTTTGTATTTTTTGTTGATTAGAATCAACCTTTGCAACAAAAGGGCAAAAAAAAAATTGCAAAGGACGCAATCTTAACTTCCAACCCAAGACCCACAACAAGAAATGGTCGGAAGTGTAAATAATACAAACAACTTTTGCGATCGAGAAACCCAAGCGAACAGATCAAACAGTCCAAAAAAACGGATGGGATCTTGTGGGCAAATCACCTCAACGGTGGGGTTTCCACGACTATCAAAGATCTGCCGCGCTTTGATGCACTCGATCGTTGCCATCCCGCTCACTATCTCTCTCGCTCTCTCAGCGTCCGCGATCGAGAAATGAGCTTTCTGGCCCAGCCTCGAATGGTGAAGGTATTTTATAGGGACGCAGGGCGCCTCGTCGAAGTCTGCCTGCCTCACCAAATTCCTCGTGTATATATATATATATATATAGGAAAACCGATCCTGAGTCCCTGACCGTTGGATTGCTAGAGGAGAATTTTTTTTTCTTTCTTTTTGTTCTTCTAAACAAGGCAAAGATACGACGCCCGACAACGGTACCAAAGCCCCCATGCCGAGGTCCAGAACGCTCTGACATGCTTGAGTGAACTAGTTTGGTAGATAGACCGGGGCCCCCAAGTATTCGTGCAAGGAAATGGAAGCCGCGAAAGGGCGACGACGCAATGCGCTTCCAACTTGGCCATCACGAAAAGACGCACGACTAACGGGCACGAGCGTCGTGATTCGCCACGCATCCGAACGGCATATTCGCGTTCTAGAACAGCTACGTGTCCCCCGAACTAAGAAGACACGAGTGGGGAAAGATTTCAACATCATGCTTCAATATTCGTGCTTAATTCGAGGTACCTCCCCTGAGTAGTCGTGGGGACCACCAACAACCTCTCAAATTAAGAGAGATTTAGCATAGAACGTGCAATGCCCCCCGTAAGAATAGTTTGCCAACATATTAAAAAGAATGGATTAGGGAGTTTCATCTCTTACCAATATATTTGAACTTAAGTTTTTAAAGGGCATATAAATTTAATCGGATAATAAATTAATTGAACCATAGATAAAATTAATTTTATATTTTAACTATAATTAGTGATTAAAAAAAGGGTGATGAAATCACTATGTTTGATTGCATCTTAGTGATTTGATAATCACTACAATCATCGCTTAAACTAGTGGTTTTATGCTCTTACATGAGACTAAATATCCAATATTACTCAAAGAAAGTAATCAAATTTAGGGGCTTAAATTAGTGTTGAGCATTGAGCCATACCTAGCACGGTCCGACCGGGCCCAAGCCTATCGAGCCACTAATTTTAACATTATGCTTCAATATTCATGCTTAATTCGAGGTACCTGAGTAGTCTTGGGGACCATCAACAACCTCTCAAATTAAGAGAAATTTAGCGTAGAATGTGCAATGCCCATAAGAATAGTTTGGCAACATATTAAAAAGAATCGATTAGGGAGCTTCATCTCTTACCAATAAATTTGAACTTAAATTTTTAAAGGGAATATAAATTTAATCTGGTAACAAATTAATTAAACCAGTAGGTGAAATTAATTTTATGTTCTAACTATAATTAGTGATTCAAAAAAAAGTAATGAAATCACTACGTTTGATTATATCTTAGTGATCCGATAATCTCTAAAATCATCGCTTAAACTAGAGGTTTTATGCTCTTCCATGAGGCTAGATATCCAAGATTACTCCAAGGAAGTAATCAAATTTAGGGGGTAAAATGTCCTCATCCATATAAAAAAATGTTGGATATTAGTTTTATATTAATAAAATATAATTCAACATTATAAGATATATTATAATAATATAACATTATCATATTATAATAATATAATTACATTATTATAATAATTATAATATTATATTATTACGATGTAAATAATATTTTATAATTTAATATAAACTATTATAGTAATAAATATGAAATAATGATATATATCACAATACTTGTAAAATATATTAGAGGTAGTTTTTTTTAAGATAAAAGAAACCAACTAATCAAGAATAATTTTGATATTTTATGGCTAGTGATTTAAGAATCTTACTAAAAATAATAATATCAAATTATCAGATCTTAATCACTAAAATATATCATACTAATATGATGATCATATATTATTGAGATACAGTACTATAAAGATCATCAGTTATTTAAGATTACTATGATAATCTTATTTAAGTTACCAAATGCTTGCTTTGCTTAATTGCACTCAAATAAAGGGAAATGGCTTGTTCAAAATAGAAGCTGATTAGTGGCATTAGACTCCAATACTTCCCAAAGTGAGATGCTATTGAGGTTATTTGTTTAACAAAAACAAAGTTGTTCTCGGAATATGGTCAGGTTTAGTGCACCATAATAAAGATAGGTGGTTTCTTAGAGCTTTTAGTGCTCATTTTGTGTATAATAATAGTTTCCAAGTCCTCAACCTTAAATCTTGTCTAGAGTTTCTAAAGAACCTTTTGTTCGTTCCGATATTTTTTTTTTCCTTGGATATACTTTATTCTTTTGCCATTTTGAATACAAATTAGAGAAGGTCAACTCTACTTCATGGGCAAGGGAGTTTTAATGGTACTTGGTTAATTGAAAAGTCTTTGTACATCGCCTTCGGTGCAGCAACTTCTACATGGACTGCATCGCTCCTTCTTATTGGTCCACATAAATTCTATATGGATACGATGAGGCAAGAATACCATCTTAAATTTTGATGTGACGTGCATTAACACTTGTTCAATTTTTTTTTGAAATTTGTGTATAGGCTGCAGTGTACATTTTCTAAATGAGTGTCGTAATTTTATAACTATGGTATTGTAAATTTATAAGTGGGATGTCGTAATTTTTTTTGGTTTTTGAATGGGTGTCTTCGTTTTATAACTACGGTGTCGTAAGTTTGCAACTAGAGTGTCATCTTAAATTTTGACGTGACGTACGTTCAGCTTTTTTTTAAATTTGTGTAGAGATAGGTTTTCTAAGTGGGTGTCTTAATTTTATAACTATAATGTCGTAAGTTTACAACTGACGTGCATAAATACCATTCAGCTTTTTTTTAAAAAAATTGTGTATAGATATTTTCTGAATGGATATCATCATTTTATAACTACGGTATCGTAAATTTACAACTGGGGTATCGTAATTTTTTTTTGGCTTTCTGAACGGGTGTCGTAATTTTATAACTATGGTATCACAATTTTAAAACTGAAATATCGCAATTTTTTCATCGAAATATCGTAAAGCTGTTTTAACATTTTTTTAATGGGTATCATAAGTATGTAGACCAATAAAAGGGATGGTACAGTCCACTAAGACTTGCTGCATCGGATGCAGTGTACAAAGTCTTTTCCCTTTTAACTCTATTTGCTTAAAGGAGCGCCCATTTTTGTTTTTCCACCATATCTGGCATAAGTCTAGGTCAAACTTAAATTAAATTCATTTCTCCACTATGTACGACACCGATCTAGATCAACTCTAATTAAATATATGATATCATGTCAGATCAAATTAGGTCAATGGATGCATACAGACCATTTACATTTTTTAACCTTATGCTAAGCTTTCAACCAAATATTTTTGAGAGACAAAGCATCAATGGATCTAATGTGACATCGGCTTTGCACGCCTATGCTGCTAACCGCCATCTCACAAGTTGCAAGCATTGGAATAAGGTTTTAAATTAGTGGCATTCTATAGTTGAACTTGGGCACTTATATGGCCCATGTCATGCTTCCATGCATAGTTTATGTTAAAAGTTTCCAATGTGCGACGCTCTAAGGCATAAGTTATTCCATCAAGCGTTCAAAAGTACTTTATCGAAGGAAAAAACAGTACGTTTGAGGAGTATAATAATGAAAAAAATTAGGTGGTGTCAATAAGTTATATTGCGAGCTATATGATAGTTGAAGTTGGTTTTCGCTTTTAATAAAATATTTCTATTAATATATGACCATGAATCATGATATGAGAGGGCACCAGGAAGCCTCTCCATCATCGCCCACGCTTGGACCTAATTTATCGATTTCCATCCGGGGTTTATTTGGTATTTTTTAATAAATTTTTTCTTAATATTTATTTTTTTAAAAAAAGGGAAAAAATTATCATGATTGATTGATAGAAAATTTATATAAAAATAGCTTCAAAAATATTTCTTTATTTGATTGAAGATAATATTATATAAAAAATATCAACTTGACTGTGTTCCTATCATTAAAGATCTACGAAGATACCTTGTGAACGTTATTCGTTATGTTTTATTGGGTTAATTGATGGTGTATGAGTTTAGAATGTCATGTCCTCATGAGGTGAGAAGTTGTTGGTTGTGTCTAATTTTATATCCAAATTATCTTTGATGGATCGCAAAGAGCATGAATCTGTCCACTAGATTCTAAAAGCATCAGTAAATCATATCCTCGAGTGAACACCTACACCCACATGCAATAGAATCATACCCAAATGTAAGCATAATTATAAACAATGACAAAACACTAACCCTAAACTAATTGAGTTTAGCTACATAATTTTTTTCCTTCTCTATCGGGGTTTGGAGTCTTTTTTAAGTATAACTATATGAGCATAATTTTTTTAAAAAAATATTCATAATTATTTTAGTATTTCTTATTTATGAATTGCCCTTCTTGCCTTTCTCCTTCCTTAGTTCATATGAATCTGATAAGAGTTTTTGGTAAGACATTTTCAAACAAAGCCTACAGTAGATAAAGTTACAATAGTCTTCTTTGAAATCTTGAATTCAAAAATTTATTAGGATCTTACAATTCCTTTCTTTTATATGCAATTTAGTATGAATATATTTGCTATGACTTATGATGGATATCACATAATACTTTTGTAGCTACTAGCTAAAATATATCTAAGTAAATCCTTTTGATGGAGCCAGTTGACCCCATAAAGATTAAAAAAAAATTTCGACATCTTCAAGACCGTCGGCCCCAAAGGCCGACACCCGAAGACCGACGGCCCCAAAGGCCGACACCAGATGGCCCCGAGGGCCGACGCCCGATGGCCCCAAAGGCTGACACCATACGGCCCCGAAGGCCGACACCCGACGGCCCCAAAGGCCAACACCCGACGGCCCCAATGGCCGACATCTCCAAGACTGGCACCTCGAAGACCGACGGCCCCAAAGGCCGACACCAGACGGCCCCGAAGGCCAACACCCGACGGCCCCAAAGGCCGACACCCGACGGCCCCAATGGCCGACATCTCCAAGACCGGCACCTCGAAGACCGACGGCCCCAAAGGATGACACCATACGGCCCCGAAGGCTGACACCAGACGGCTCCGAAGGCCGACGCCCGACGGCCCCAAAGGCCGACACCAGACGGCCCGAAGGCTGACACCCGACGGCCCCGAAGGCCGACACCCGACGGCCCCAAAGGCTGACACCCGAAGATCGTTGGCCCCGAGGGCCGACACCCGACGGCCCCAAAGGCCGACACCTCCAAGAACGGCACCTCCAAGACCGGCACCTTCAAGGCCGGCACCTCCAAGACAGTCGGCCCCAAAGGCCGACACCACCAAGACCGGCACCTTCAAGGCCGACATCTCCAAGGCAGGCGGCCCTCGGCGTCTCCAAGCTAGGCGGCCCCGGTTCCCAGCCGGCCACGGCGTCTCCAAGCTAGGCGGCCCCGGCATGTCCAAGCAAGTCAGCCCAGGCATGTCCAAGCGAGTCGGCCCCAGCTTGTCCAAGCTAGGCGGCCCCGGCATCTTCCCAGCCGGCCCCGGCACCTCTCAGGCCGGCCCCGGCGCTTCCATCCTAGCCGGCCCCGTCTGATCCAAATCGGCCCCGGCACCTCTCAGCCGACCCCGGCGCTTCCATCCTAGCCGGCCCCGCCTGATCCAAATCGGTCCCGACACCTCTCAGCCGGCCCCGGCGCTTCCATCCTAGACGGCCCCGCCTGATCCAAGTCGGCGCCGGCGCTTCCATCCCAGCCGGCCCCGGCACCTCTCAGCCGGTCCCGACGCTTCCTTCCCAAGCGGCCCGGCGTCTCCAGTTCCGGTGAGTCAGCCAAGGCCATCCCAGGCCGGCCCGACTCGGCCCCGGCGTCTCCAGTTCCGCCGAGTCGGCCAAGGCCATCCCAAGCTGGCCCGACTCGGCCCCGGCATCTCCAGTTCCACCGAGTCGGCCAAGGCCATCCTAGGCCGGCCCGACTCGGCCCCGGTGTCTCCAGTTCCACCGAGCCAACCAAGGCCATCCCAGGCCGGTCCACTCGGCCCCGGCATCTCCTATCCCGCCGAGTCGGCCAAGGCCATCCCCAGCCGGCCCGACTCGGCCCCGGCGTCTCCTGTCCCATCGAGTCGGCCAAGGCCATCCCCGGCCGGCCCGACTCGGCCCCGGCATCTCCAGTTCCGCCGAGTCGGCCAAGGCCATCCCAGGCCGGCCCGACTCGGCCCCGTCATCTCTAGTTCCGCCGAGTCGGCCAAGGCCATCCCAGGCCAGCCCGATTCGGCCCCGGCGTCTCCAGTTCCACCAAGCTGGCCAAGGCCATCCCAGGCCGGCCCGACTTGGCCCCGGCGTCTCCTGTCCCGCCGAGTCGGCCAAGGCCATCCCCGGCCGGCCCGACTCGGCCCCGGCGTCTCCAGTCCCACCGAGTCAGCCAAGGCCATCCCCGATCGGCCCGACTCGGCCCCGGCATCTCTAGTGCCCGCCAGATCAGCCCCAGCGGTTCAAGGAACCACTCTCTGACACGCGCCGCCCGACAGCGCCAGACGCACGTCGCTCGACAGCGCCGACGCGTGCCGCCCGATAGCCCCACCAGCTGATGGGACGTGGCCCACTGACCGGACAGATTCACGTGAGGGCTCAGCAGATCTTCTGATTCACGCAATCCCACGTGATCATGCCAGAATCAACCCCTATAAAAAGGTGAATCCACCCGGTAAACAGGTACGCACGATAACCCCCGAAATCGCCATCTCTACTCTAAAAGGGATTTCTCCTCTCGGAGATCCCTCTTCTCCACACAAAACAGGGCTCACTCAAGCCCTTCTTCAGCTGTGACCTCAGTCACTAACTTGGCCATCGGAGGGTCCCGCCGGAGCCCCCTCCGGCCCCGGGACTTTCTTGCAGGCAACCCGGAGGCAAGGATTCGAGGAGCGCCTCCATTCCCAACATCCAGGGGAGGTGATCGAGCGTCATTAGATTGGCGCGCCAGGAAGGGGGGCATAAGAAAAAGTAGCGAACGTCCTCCCCAAGCTACATCTTTCGTCCCCCCTCTTCTTTCAGAAGCCATGGTGGTGATCCGAGCTCAGGACGCCTCCATCAGCTGCCCAGCAGGGCTTCCCCCACTAACTAGATAGCAGGAGGCCAATCCCCCTGCTGCCGACCCTCCGATCGCTTGCCCGCCGCTGTCCAAACAGCGGAGCGGCTGGCGACTCTTTCCCATCAAGTCCAGAATCTCACCGCCATGATCCATGGCCTCCAGCAACAATAGTCCGTGGCCACCCAGCATCAAACTACTCCCCTCGCCAGTCAGCAGTCGGCAAGGGGAGGCTCCCCCCGGTGGGAGGCCAGTCGGCGAGAGACTGGCCGACGTCAAGCTTCCCCCAGGAAGCCTCAATGCGAGCCCTCCAAGCGGCCACGGTCCTCTGACCGTGGCCCCAACAAATTTCCTCCCAAGCCACATCATCACGAGGAACCCAGGCGGAAGTCCCAACTTCGTCTCCATCTCCGTCCGCCTCCTCTTCTTCTTCTTCCTCTGAGCCACCTCGGAGGGCCCCGACGATCAACCGCCAGGCGGAGGAATGCCTGGAGGAGTACAACAGGCGACTAGATGAGCTCGCCAAGAATATCAACCATCAGCCGGAGGAAGAGTTCGACACTCATCCTTCTTACACTCGCCGCATCCTGGAGGAACTGGTTCCCTCGAGATTCCGCTTCCCCCAGGTGGACCCATACGACGGTATGACTGACTCCCTCAACCACCTTGAAAGTTACAAGGCTATGATGCAAATCCAGGGGGCCCCAGACGCCCTCCTCTGCAAGGCCTTCCCCGCAACTCTGCGGAAGGCCGCACGTGCATGGCACTCACGCCTACCCCCTCACAGCATCGACTCCTTCCGGGAGCTGGAGAGGGCATTTTTGGTCCACTTTGACGCCTGCCGCCGGATCCCAAGGGTGGCAGATAGCCTCTTCTCTGTCTGCCAGAAGGAAGGAGAGTCACTGCGGGACTTCGTGTCCCGATTCAAAACCACCGCCCTCGAGGTCTACCATCTCGACGATGCGGTGGCCTCCCTAGCGCTGAAGCGGGGACTCCTTCCGTCTCGCTTCACCTTCTCCCTGGATAAGAAGCCCTCGAGCTCTTATCCGACCTCCTCCTCCGGGCCCAGAAGTACATCCGTGCCAACGAGGCTGACTCATCCAGAAGGGAAGCCGGCAGGAGCTCCAATAAGAAGCCAACCCCCACGGAACCAGCTGAGGGACGATCCAGGCAGCCCGAGCCGCCCAATCGCTTTGACCAACGGCCCCAGGCGCTGGTTCCTAAGGGGCGGTTTACTCCTCTCACAGCTCCGATCTCCCACATCCTGCTAGAGATTGAGGAGAAGCCATACTTTCAATGCCCACGTCCCCTAAAGTCAATAAACCCTCACAACAAAGAGCTTTACTGTCGGTATCACCAAGATTATGGGCATGACACCGAAGATTGCCGCCAGTTGAAGAAGGCCATTGAAAAGTTTGTCCAGTAGGGCCACTTGGGCAAGTTCGTTCAAGGAAACCTCACGGCTCTGGGTGCGTCGGCACCTCCAGCGCCTCAGATTTGCCTCAACAATGCCCCAACGGAAGGAACAATAGCATGACTTCATGAGGGGCGAGCAGTAGCTCGGGGAGCCGACGAAAGGAAGCAAGCTGGCATCAAAATGGGAAGCTTCTCCCCCATATTCAGAACGCGGATGGTACTCTCAGTAGCTTGCTGATCCTTTAATAAAGTATTATTCAGAATATCCTTGTCTTATCACGTCTTGGGATGAGTGTATTTCTTAGACAGAGACCAACTCCGCATTGGCAACAAAGACCGACTCCGCATCGGCGCCAAAGACCAACTCCGCGTTGGCACCAAAGACCGGCTCCGCATCGGCAACAAAGACCGAATCCGCATCGGCACCAAAGACCGACTCCGCATCGGCACCAAAGACCAACTCCGCGTTGGCAACAAAGACCGACTCCGCGTCGGCACCAAAGACCGACTCCGCGTTGGCACCAAAGACCGACTCTGCGTCGGCACCAAAGACCAACTCCGCGTTGCCACCAAAGACCGACTCCGCGTCGGCACCAAAGACTGGCTCCGCGTCGGCACCAAAGACTGACTCTGCATCGGCACCAAAGACCAACTCCACGTTGGCAACAAAGACCGACTCTACGTCGGCACCAAAGACCAACTCCGCGTTGGCACCAAAGACCGACTCCGCATCGGCACCAAAGACCAACTCCGCGTTGGCACCAAAGACCGACTCTGCATCGGCACCAAAGATTAGCTCCGCGTCGGCAACGAAGACCGGCTCTGCGTCGGCACCAAAGACCGGCACCTCTAAGGCCGGCACCTCCAAGACCGACGGCCCCCAAAGGCCGACACCCGATGGCCCCAAAGGCCGACATCTCCAAGACCGACGGCTCCAAGACCGACGGCCCCAAAGGCCGACACCCGACGGCCCCCAAAGGCCGACATCACCAAAGACCGGCTCCGCATCGGCAACAAAGACCGACTCTGCGTCGGCACCAAAGATCGACTCCGCGTCGGCACCAAAGACCAACTCCGCGTTGGCAACAAAGACCAACTCCGCGTTGGCACCAAAGACCAACTCCGCGTTGGCACCAAAGACCGACTCCACGTCGGCACCAAAGACCGGCTCCACGTCGGCAACAAAGACCGACTCCGCGTCGGCACCCAAGATCGGCTCCGTGTCGGCACCCTCAAGCTTAAGACCTGCGGATTCCAATCAACGGAGTTTCCTAGGGGGCAGACAAACCCCCAAGCTGGTTCAAAGGGAGCTCACTGGCATCGCGGCCCACGGGACACCACTCAGCCCCGGCACGGCGGTGCCCCCGAGTCGATTAAGACCCTAAAGGCCCCGTACCCCGCTGAGTCGCACCTCGCAGTGGTTCTCACACCCCCGAGGCGGTTCAAAAGGAACCTGACGCTCTCAGCTCTCAGGTCACCCTCCTGGGTTCAAAAGACTTCCAGACCCCGCGTTGGGAGAGGATTACTAGCCGCCCTCAGCTAGCCAAAGAAGGCACGCAGACGTCCATCTAAGGCAGCGCAAGGTGCCAAGGTAAAAGTTCTATACTCCTTTCGCTTAGCTGGTGCAGAGCACGCAAGCTCAAGGAGTGTGGGGGACATTTGATGGAGCCAGTTGACCTCATAAAGATTAAAAAAAAATTTTTGATATCTCCAAGACCGTCGGCCCCAAAGGCCGACACCCGAAGACCGACGGCCCCAAAGGCCGACATCTCCAAGACCGACGGCCCCAAAGGCCGACACTAGATGGCCCCAAGGGCCGACGCCCGATGGCCCCAAAGGTCGACACCAGACGGCCCCGAGGGCCGACGCCCAATGGCCCCAAAGGCCGACACCAGACGGCCCGAAGGCCGACACCCGACGGCCACAATGGCCAACATCTCCAAGACTGGCACCTGCAAGGCCGGCATCTCGAAGACCGACGGCCCCAAAGGCCGACACCAGACGGCCCCGAAGGCCGACACCCGATGGCCCCAAAAGCCGACACCCGACGGCCCCAATGGCTGACATCTCCAAGACCGGCACCTGCAAGGCCGGCACCTTAAAGACCGACGGCCCAAAGGCCGACACCAGACGGCCCTGAAGGCCGACACCAGACGGCCCCGAAGGCCGACGCCCGATGGCCCCAAAGGCCGACACCCGATGGCCCTAAAGGTCGACACCCGAAGACCGTCGGCCCCGAGGGCCGACACCCGACGGCCCCAAAGGCCGACACCTCCAAGGCCGGCACTTCCAAGACCGGCACCTTCAAGGCCAGCACCTCCAAGACCGGCACCTCAAAGGCCGGCACCTCCAAGACAGTCGGCCCCAAAGGTCGACACCACCAAGACCGGCACCTTCAAGGCCGGCATCTCCAAGATAGGCGGCCCCCGGTGTCTCCAAGCTAGGCGGCCCCGGTTCCCAGCCGGCCACGGCGTCTCCAAGCTAGGCGGCCCCGGCATGTCCAAGCGAGTCGGCCCAGGCATGTCCAAGCGAGTCGGCCCCGGCTTGTCCAAGCTAGGCGGCCCCGGCATCTTCCCAGCCGGCCCCGGCACCTCTCAGGCTGACCCCGTGCTTCTATCATAGCCGGCCCTGCCTGATCCAAATCGGCCCCGACACCTCTCAGCCGGCCCCGACGCTTCCATCCTAGCCGGCCCCGCCTGATCCAAATCGGCCCCGGCACCTCTCAGCCGGCCCCGGCGCTTCCATCCTAGCCGGCCCCGCTTGATTCAAGTCGGCCCTGGTGCTTCCATCCCAGCCGGCCCTGACACCTCTCGGCCGGTCCCGACGCTTCCTTCCCAAGCGGCCCCGGCGTCTCCAGTTCCAGCGAGTCGGCCAAGGCCATCCCAGGCCGACCCGACTTGGCCCCGGCATCTCCAGTTCCGCCGAATCGGCCAAGGCCATCCCAGGCGGCCTGACTCGGCCACGACGTCTCCTGTCCCGTTGAGTTGGCCAAGGCCATCCCCGGCCGGCCCGACTCGGCCCCGGCATCTCCTATCCCGTCGAGTCGGCCAAGGCCATCCCTGGTCGGCCCGACTCGGCCCCGGCGTCTCTTGTCCCGCCGAGTCAGCCAAGGCCATCCCCGGTCGGCCCGACTCGGCCCCGGCGTCTCCAGTTCCGTCGAGTCGGCCAAGGCCATCCCAGGCCGGCCCAACTCGGCCCCGGCGTCTCCAGTTCCACAGAGTCGGCCAAGGCCATCCCAGGCCGGCCCGACTCGGCCCCGGCGTCTCCAGTTCCGCCGAGCCGGCCAAGGCCATCCCAGGCTGGCCCGACTCAGCCCCGGCATCTCCTGTCCCGCCGAGTCGGCCAAGGCCATCCCTGGCCGGCCCGACTCGGCCCCGGCGTCTCCTGTCCCGCCGAGTCAGCCAAGGCCATCCCCGGCCGGCCCGACTCGGCCCCGTCGTCTCCAGTTCCGCCGAGTCGGCCAAGGCCATCCCAAGCCGGCCCGACTCGGCCCCATCGTCTCCAGTTCCGCCGAGTCGGCCAAGGCCATCCCAGGCCGGCCCGACTCGGCCCCGGCATCTCTAGTTCCGCCGAGCGGCCAAGGCCATCCCAGGCTGGCCCCGGCATCTCCTATCCCGCCGAGTCGGCCAAGGCCATCCCTGACCGGCCCGACTCGGCCCCGGCGTCTCCAGTCCTGCCGAGTCGGCCAAGGCCATCCTCGGCCGGCCCGACTCGGCCCCGGCATCTCCAGTTCCTGCCAGATCAGCCCCAGCGGTTCAAGGAACCGCTCTCTGACACACGCCGCCCGACAGCGCCAAACGTGTGCCGCTCGACAGCACCGACGCACGCCGCTCGACAACACCAACGCGCGCCGCCCGATAGCCTCGTCAGCTGATGGGACGTGGCCCACTGACCGGCCCAGATTCATGCGAGGGCTCAGCAGATCTTTTGATTCACGCAATCCCACGTGATCATGCAAGAATCAACCCCTATAAAAAGGTGAATCCACCCGTTAAATAGGTACGCATGATAACCCCCGAAATCGCCATCTCTACTCTAAAAGGGATTCCTTCTCTCGGAGATCCCTCTTCTCCATACAAAATAGGGCTCACTCGAGCCCTTCTTCAGCTGTGACCTCAGTCACTAACTTGGCCGTCGGAGGGTCCCGTCGGAGCCCCCTCCGGCCCCGGGACTTTCTTGCAGGCAACCCGGAGGCAAGGATTCGAGGAGCGCCTCCGTTCCCGACGTCCAAGGAAGGTGATCGAGCGTCATCACCTTTCATACATCCATTTTTCATGCTGTTGGAAATTTTATATGTTTTATATGAATTAAATTTATATATTCATATAGCGGAAGATAAAATAAATATGATTTAATTTTTAAAACCCAAAATCCTCATGAAACAAATTCAATTAATAAGGTACAATATAAGATTAAATTTAAATCATACCTATAACCAATGTTCTTTATCAAGGATGAAGATCGATGAATTCGGTAAGCGCGATTTACCATCAGTCGTCCATACGTCCGTCTCCAATGGTGATCCACGCAGAGATTTTTGGATGATATACTCTTAGGATTGAATGATGACCTCTCGATGAGGGGTGCTAGAGCCTTTTTTTTCTTCAATGATTTTTCAAATCAAGACACTATATAGTCAAGATCTTATCCTGATCTATTAAGAGAGGAGAGAATATAATGTGGGATGTGCGAAGAGGGAGATTTCAGCCGGTTCAAGGAGGGTTGGGCGGTGAGGTGGTGAAAACATTACATTCCTAAAAATTAGGAGGTTAGTTAACATGATAATATTGAGGGATGAAGAGGGACATGGGGTTTCACAACCACCAAGCCACATCAAGGGATGAGGCCAGATTTAAAAACATTACATCCCTAAAAATTAGGAGGTTAGTTAACCCATGATCACATGCCCAACCTTGGGTGTGCACTCCATCACAACGTGGAGATGGATCACACCCATCAAATGGGCATGTTCTCTATCATGACGTGGAGATGGATCACGCCCATCACATGAGCGTGGATCCATCCTTCACGTGGCATGATCTCAGCCCTTAGTTCAAATAAGTTTCCATGAATCAATTGCATCATATGGACCCAATTAAACATCACATTACCAATTTAATCAAACCCAATTAATTTGAGCCATCCATCACATGGATCAAGCCAAATTGGGTATCTAATCAATGGATTTCATAAATGCATCACATGTACAAAAGGTCTCTTCGTAAGGACCTTTGGATGCAAAATTTTTTCCTTTATGATGAATCCTATTCATCAATTTTATTTTCTCTCATTAAGATTGGGTCAAACCAAATCTTAATTGATTGGCCATCTAATCTGAATTAAGTCCAACTTAATTTCCATTTTAATTTCATCCAAAGTCTCCTTAATGCGTTGACCCATTAGATCCCTTGACACGTTGGCAATAATCATATCCTTAATATTGACCCTAGGGTTGACCTGATCAACACTTCGTTCAAGTTAATTCTTTGATCAAGTCAAAGAATCCATGATTATAGGTCATGAACGACCTCTAGCAAAGCATCATGACCATCCAAGTGTTAAGAGCTTTGTCGACGTGGTCATCAACAACACCTATCCATGAACGGTTATTGTACGATTCAATCCCTTTGTCACATATCTTAGATCAGTTAGTGGTATAAAATATGTCAACCCTATAACTGATATGTGTTTACTTGATCTCAAAAAAAATTAACTCACATGAATTGAAACTTCGAAATTATTTTGAATTCCAACTCAACCTTGCAAGGACTTGATAGTCAAGTCAATCCATAAAGTGGCCATGGGATATAACCCTTTTCTATTAAGAGAGATAAATCCTATCTTGATCAAATACCATCTTCATGTGTTTTCTATCATACCTAACCGATACCATATTTACCAACCGTGGCTAGAGCAACGTTTGCATGATATCAAAGCATGATATTCCACATATGAGGTGCAATAAAGATCTTAAGTCAAAGGATCACTTGCACCATCATCATCAGAAATCAACCATTGACACTATATGAACTATCCATATGGGATCTCTATGCGGGTTATCCAATGCATCATTATAATAACGAGCATCCACACACCTATCCAAGTATCTTTATACTTCAGCTTGCGAGATCAGTTGCTCACCATAAGGATGAAGATATGACATGTGTACTAGTCTTATATCGTTCGACAGTGCCCAGTCCTATCTACACATCGTCTAGGAAAATTTAAAGAATCAAACCACAATGTATAATTTTGGATCTCATAATTTGTATTCTCTATTACAAATTCTATATGCACAGTTTGCATTCTTTTGGACTTTATCTCACAGGTTATATATATATATATATATATATATATATATATATATATATATATATAAAAATTTTATGTATTTTTATATGAATCAAATTCATATATTGTGCATCAGAATATAATATTAACATGAATTTAATTCCCAAAGCCCAAGATCCTTAAGGAATAGTTCAATTAACTAGAAATAATATAAGATTAAATATAAATCATATATGTGTTCTTTATTGATGATAATATTGATGAAGTTAGTAAATGATTTATCACTAGCCGTCCATGCATTCGGCCTTCAATGGTGATCCACGTAGAGATTTTTGGATGATGTTCTCCTAGGATTGGATGATGACCTTTTGAACGAGGAGTGCTAGTGCATCTTTTCTTTTTCAATTGATTTTCCAAATCAAGAGAGAAAACGATTCTCTAATCAAGATCCTATCTTGATCTAGAGAGAGAGAGAGAGGATGTGGGACATTCAAGAGAGAGAGAGCCCTTTTGGACATCCAAGAGAGAGAGAGGAAGAAATTTGAGACGTCCAAGATGGGTTGGCGTGTTGGAGGAGATGAATAGATGATTTCATGAAGAGAAGGACATGGGTTCCCCTTTTATGATGATGGGCGTGTGGTTTAACCAAAAAAGGAGAATTTAGTTCCAACCACCGAACCATGCAACTATATCAAGTTGATAATAAAATATCCTAACAAATTTAGGATATTTATTATCATGATCATGTTAGGATTACAACCATCAAATCACATCTCTAAAAAATAAAAAATTGGTCATCCCATGAAACCAACACCCCAATCTTGGATTTGGCTTCTTGATGATGCCCAAATCATGAGTGTTTTCTCCTTCAAGACACGGAGATGGGTCATGCCCATCATATGGGCATGAATCTATCCTCCACAGGGCATTATCTCAGCCCTCGATTCAATTGAGTTTTCATGAATTAAATCATGCAATCATATGAACCCAATTAAATATTACATTATTAATTTAAATTAATCTAAGCCATCCATCATATAGATCAAGCCTAATTGGGTATTCTATCAATGGATTTCATATGTACATCATAAGTACAAAAAGTCTCTCTTTTCTAGATACAAAATACTTTTTTTATGATGAATCCTATTTATCAATTTTATGTTCTCTTATTATGATTGAGTTAAATCCAATCCTAATTAATTTATCATCTAATCTGAATTAAGTCCAACTTAATTCCCATTTTAACTTCATCCAAAATCTTTTTAATGTGTGTGACCCATTAGGTCCCTTGATACGTTGGCAATAATCATGTCCCTAATATTGACCCTAGGATTAACTTGATCAACACATTGTCCAAGTCAATTCTTTAGCCAAATTAACTCATTGATTAAGTCAAAGAATCCATGATTATAGATCATGAGTGGCCTCTAGCAAAGCATCATGACCATCCAAGTATTAAGGGTTTTGTTGATGTAGTCATCAATAACTTCTGTCCATGATCGATTAATGTACGATTCAATCCCTTTGTCATATATCCTAAATTAGTCAGTAGTATGAAATGTGTTAACCCTGTAACTGATTTGTGTTTACTTCATCTCAAAAAAAATTGACTCACATGAATTGAAACTTCGAAACCATTTTGAATTCTAAGTCAACCTTGCAAGGATTTATATAACTCTTTCTATCAAGGAAGATGAATCCTATCTTGCTCAAATACCACTTTCATGTGCTTTCTGTCATACCCAATCGATACCATATTTATCATCCGTGGTTAGAGCGATGTTTGCATATTGTCAAAGCATAACATTCTACACATGAGGTGCAATAAAGATATCAAGTCAAAGGATTACTTGCACCATCGTAATAAGAAATTAACTATTGACACTATATAGAATATCCATATGGGATTTCTGTGTGGGTTATCTAATGCATCGTTATAATAATGAGTATCCACACACCTATCTAAGTATCTTCATACTTCAGCTTGCGAGATTAGCTGCTTAACACAAGGATGAAGATATGCAATATGTGCTAGTCTTACGGTGTTTAACAGTGCTCAATTCTGTTTATGCATCGACTAGAAAAATTTAAAGAATCAAACCACAATGTGCAGTTTTGGATCTCATAATTTGTAATCTTTATTACAAATTCTATATGCACAGTTCACATTTTTTTAGGTTTTATCTCACAAATAAAATATATCCAAATATATATTAAGAAAAATACCTAGATAGATAAAGAAACCAATAAAATTTGATTTGCATTCATAGTATAATGTGTACAAAATAACATCCAATCCGATTGGATTTAAGGCATACACTAACATATATAAGAATAACACCTAGATTAATAAAGAAACCAATAAAATTTGATTTGGATTCATAATGTAATGCGTACAAAATAATATCTAATTCGATTGGAGCTAAGGCATACACTAACACATGCATCATCTAATATATGAGGACTCTTTCTGCAAAGTATAGAAGAAAGATGAGGAATAAGTTCTTCCTTAGTATCAACCTCCCCATAATTTCCACCAACACTCCTTATCATCTGTTTGGGCAACTTTATCTCTAAAAATCCTAAAAAATATATTCATACTTGTATATTCTCAATATCAAACTTGATCTCCATAGGAAAGTTTGATGATAATTTATTATGCTCTCATGAATATCTTGCTTAGTGTATTCCAATTTAGGTAACATTGATCCACTCTTTGCTATCTTGTTTAGCCTATCATTAAGTTCTCTAATTTAGTTACCAATTTTTTATCAAAACATGATACAACTAAAGCAGGAAAATAAAGATAAAGGATGATGTACTGTTGATTTAGATGGATGATCTTGCAACAATATCCTACCGTTGATCATACAAAGGTTAATGATATCATAAGCATCATACATGACATTTCTTAAGACCCTCACCCAAGTATGGATATTTGATTTTAAAGACTCTTTTACTTTGTGAATTCAAGAAGGCTAAACAGAAAGAATTGTCTAAGAAGAAAGGTAAAATGCTCAGCATGCTGGTCCCCTGTCCCTGAGAAAGAAATGTGAGCAGCAGTATCAAGGGTTAGCGGAGATTATCATAAATTAGTGACATAATGATCAAAGATCTTAGAGAGATTAAAATTAGGCCATTATTAATTGAAACTCATAAGATTAATTCAACCAAGTGGCACCATATTTATTGAAACTTTGAACAATTAGTAAATCATAGCATGTGTATAATTAAATATTGGTGGCTTTTAATTGTACAAACCCCTTGACTTAGGCATGGCTAATGAAACATTTCTTTTTTTAGGAATTTCTATCAATATAAGCAAACAACTTAATTGCTTTGCTTATTTGAACGGAATAATCATACATGGGCCGAATGAGATCATGTTCAAAGGGTTTATTCCAAAGAGTATTTGGATCAGGCTTGGTATGTCCTATAGTGATCTAGCAGCCAAGCCTCATTCTACGCTCAAGTTGGACCCTAATTAGAGAGTGAACAGAATCATTTATAGATTTTTTGTAATTGTCCAAATGGGATAGGAGGCATATGTACCTGCAAAATCAATAACGATTATGATATAGAGATAATGTTGGATACTTTCATGTCCCAACCAACATTGACTATGATAAAGGTGAGCATCAATGCAGAAATATTAATTTTATGCTTTTACTATGGCAATATTCATTAGAAGACATGATGCCTAATCCATATACATAGTTTGATACACAGCATAGTGGTCTTGGTTTGTATACCTAGCTACTGATGGATAGCAAGCCATCAACATTTCTTCCTTTGAGCAAGCATCAGTTGTTGGCTTTCATATCTTCTGAGACACTTATAGTGCAAATTGGTTAGATGTCTCATTCTGAGCAAGGTGCAAGTTTTGAAGTTAATCTACCAAGCAATTCTATTTTTCATATTAGTTTAGAGTTGAGTGCAACGAGTGTTGTGAAAATTAGTTGTTGCTGTGATCAACTGTTGTGGAAAAATCCCCCAGATCTGAACCAAATTTCAGCTCCTAAGAGAGAGAGAGGGTAGCCACCTGGTCCCACGCTTGGAGAGAGAAAGAGGCATCAAGAGAGAGGATGCTTAGGAGAGAGAAAGAGGGATGTGGTGGCTAGAGAGAGAAAATACCTAAGAGAGAGAGATCATGTCTTCTAGGGATTCATGAGTCCTCACTTGTAAGAGAGAGAGAGAGAGAGAGCATGCCCGAATGATAGAGAAACAGATTTTGCATGAAGGAGAGAAGACATGCTAGAGAGAGAAAGTGCATGCCCATCACCTAGAGAGAGAAATTTCCATGAAGAGAGAGAGAGAGCGTGAGTGGGGAAGAGAGAGGTGGCGTTCTAGGGTTTCTCACGCTCTCTAAAGAGAGAAGGGCGGCGACTTGGTGAGGAAGAGAGAGAACATGTTTTTAGAGAGAAAAAAAATCAATTGTACTCTACATACAAATCCTAGGGACTAGGGTTTAAACACATGGTCAAATTGGTTTGACATTGGCTTAGAAAAACTTCCTTGGCTAACCTAATGAGATTGAGTTCATCTCAAACTTATGTACACCCATGACTTAATCTTGAAATCCTTGGACTCATGCCCAGCTCAATACAAGTTAGTCCCTCAAATCTCATAGCCCTACCTCGGTCTTGAGACAACATAGAGCCCAAACTAACTCTAGAGCCTCTACAAACACTTCATAAAGTATGGACCTTAGCCTTTTCCCTGTTTCCCAGTTCCCCTTGCTTTCAGTCCCTTATCCTTACCATTGGAGCCTTCTTGCACTGAGATGTGTATGCCATCCTCCTATCATCATAGTTATTTAAATTGGGCCATTATTAATGCTCCTTGGCTATCAGGGGTTACATGGCGTTTGAATTGGGATTTAAGAATGGAGTTTGAGTGAGGTATGTTATTCTGCAGCAAAGATGATATGCAAATGGCAATAAAGTTTTAGTCTTTGAGGAGGCATTATGAGTTCATAGTGAAGGAGTCGCAACTATCATACTGAACTATGAAATATAAGTAGTACACAAACAATTATAGTTGAAAGCTTCAGGCAACCAAGAAGAAGAGTAATAGTTTATGCGTTACATGATGATTTCATCGACATTAGTTGTGTTGTCCAGCTAAGCAACCCAAGAGGGAGGGTAAAATGAGTTCTTTGAGAAATTCAGCAAGTACATGCAATTTTAAAACTAAATCAGATCAAAAAATATAATGTGTAGTAAGGTGAAACATAAAATAATCAAATACAAAAGCCAATCACACAAATACAAAAGATTTATAGTAGTTTGGTGCTAACCTTGCACCTACATTTACTCCCCAAGGACCTCTTAAACATTTTTTCTCCATTAATCATTTTCACAATGATTACAAACCCTAGCTAACCTAGCTAGCTTCTCATTTATACGGCACAAGAAGGACAATCAAACCATCAATTACTGGTTTGGTACACCCAAGACAAGTTTTCACCAAGTTGAAACTTAAACAAGTAAGAAATGATACAAGTATCAATATATGAAAGCTCCTAAATGAGCGAATAGAACAATGATGACACTTTATAAATTTATGAAAGGACTCCTCTTAAATAAGCTTTTCCTTCTTGAATGTTGTAGCTTAAGCACTTGAAGAAGCTTCTTTTGTTATTTGGTGAAGCCTTGAATGAACTTTTAATGGCCTTGAATCCCTTGAAGCACAATAGCTCTTGAAATAATGAAGGCTAAAATCTTTCTTGAGTTTTTTCTTTATTTCCATACTTAAAACCTCTTAAAAACTCTTTAAGTCACTCATTTGAACTTGTATTTATAACCTTCTGAAAGATTACAATATTTACTAGCCGTTTTAGACCGTTGGGAGTCGTTGTATTGAAGATTACGTGGCTGAAATATGTTAGAACTGTTAGACGCTTTGTCACTGAGTTAGTCAGCTACTATGCCAACTAATTGAAATTAGCTTTCTATATAAGCCATAGTAATCGGCTACCATGTAGACTAACTTGAGCTTAGCTTTCGTAATTTCATTATGTAGCCCAGTTTTCACTCATTAGCTTGCATGGGAGTCGGCTATTTGTTCTCGAATGAAATATTCTTATGTTGATCGCTACTATGCTGACTAATTGAACTATACTCTCTATAACTTCAGCCTGACACTCAAATTAGCTTCAGTAATTGGCACGGGAGTCGGCTAATCAGTTCCAAGTCATCAAAATTCATTCTAGGAACATGAAAACCTCTTGTTTTGATGAATCCAAGTGTGCTAGCTCTTGTATCTTGAAACTTCTTCATGGGATATCTACTCAAATACTTGAATCTTAATCATTTAAGGTTTGAATTATCCTTCTTTGGTCTTGTTCTTGTTCAAAACTTCTTTCCTAGACCAAACACATTGTTAAGAGCTTGAATTCTATGTTTTTCTTCTTGATAACTAGTGAATACCTACATTTCACTGTAGCTTTTCACCAAACTTAATAGTCACGTACTTAATTATTTTGTGATCATTAAAATTAATGTGGGGTAGAAATGCTCATGTAACCAATAAAAAGCTAATCGAGAGCCTATTATCATAGAGCTCAATGGTTTGATTCCCAATAATCTCTCACACTCTATAAACCAATTATAGCAGAGGCAGCCCATCATAGGAAGGCTATCCACTGGTAAGTCCAGTTGGATGGCCACATCCTCGAGGATAAAGCGGATCTGAAGGGATATATAGGGTGTTGGCACACTTGCAGTGTCGCCATGCCTGCGGTGCAAGACTCATGAATCTAAAACATGAATCGATGATGAGTATAAATGAATACTATATAAACATAAGAAAAATATACGATATAAATAATGCAATACCTGTATGTCCACATCCGATCGATGGCACTTCTGCAATGTTAGTATTGAACGATTATGAGGATCTAGATCCATCTATGAAAAGATAATAATAAAACTTGAGAAGCTTCTGCTACACAATATAGCAAATAATAGGAATAACAAATATATGCAATAAATACTAACATTGCAATTTTTAAATGTAAATGAAGTTGCATTACATTACAACATAAAGATGAAAACGAGATCATGAAGGGATGTAAAAGAAGTAGTGCTACACTATAATGGGAATAATATTTACATAATAAGTAGATGTTTGTCCATATGTAGAAACATAAATTATATGATAAGTAAGTAAAATAAGATTTAATTCATCAACCATTATATTTTGGAGCATGTTTACTTAGACACTTTTTCCAATTGTGCCCTTATTGCTTGCACAAGCCACATATTTGCTTTTAGCCAATTTCACTTCTATCCATCTCATTACAAATCTAGTTTGCTCTAGGTCACCCTTTAGGCTTATAAGCTTCCGATCAAGAAATAATGATAACCAATTTAGCTCCTTCCAATAATCAAAATGGCTAATGGGATAGAAGAGGGTCCTATAGCATCCAGGAGTCACCTCAATGCCATAACAATCATCTACATATTTGTAGCCATCAAGAAAGTCTTTTGCATATAACCATAACATGCAAGTAAGGATATCTCAAAGTTGCAAAGCTACCATATGTGCAAGAATGCTCTCTCAAATTGACAACTTGCATGCTACCTCCCCAATGAGTCAAATTGTCAAATATTGTTTGAACTTGAAAAAATAATGACTACCTATCGAACACTATGACTCGATCTGAGGAGGCCTTTTATCTTTTTCTCTCATCTAACTTTGAAATGTGGTATATACCAACTTCCATCTTGCATAAGGGCCATAGCATCATTTCAATATCTCTCGAAGTAGGACACACGATACTTATACATATGGTGCACCAAAGCAGTGATTGAAAAGCATTGAACACCTTTTAGTATGCCATTTATGCACTCAAATAGATTGATAGTCATGTGTCCATATCTATGACCATCATCAAAAGATTACGTCAAATACTCTTTAGGAATGCCATCACAACTCAGCTATCCTCTTATTACTTTCACTGGCTTGGTCCATTTTATGTTGGAACTCTCTCACTTAAAGACGGATGCCTACATCGCATAGGAAACATAAGAAAATAACAACAGCATGGAGGAAATGTATAGTAGATTGATGTCAACATATTTGGTGGCTACCTGCATGGTATACCATATCCTTCAATTTTAAGTTCTTAAATCTATGGTTGAAATTGCTTATGACATATCGTAGGCCAAAGCAATGGCATGCACTGAGTGGTTGCCATCCCTAAACATTCCTGATAGCTTCAATAATTCCTATAAGATAGTCGAATATAAGATAAATACTTAAACTTTTCATAATATATTCTCTAATATAAGATAGAAACCATGACCAACTACTTTTATTCTCACCTTTGATAATGGCAAATACAATTGGGTAGCTTCAATTGTCACCATCAACTAATATGAAAATCAATAGAATCTCCTAGTACTTACTATAGGAACATGCCATCTCCTTCGATTATAGGTGTAAGTAGTTGAAACAATTGATGCATGGTTTGAATACTTAGAAGACATGTCAGAATATCTCAATCGATAGCCATTAGTACTCATCTCTATTGTATCTTATACAACCTCATACCGGAGTTGGATTGAGCAGAGCCATCATATATCTTTTGAATTAAACTCTAGTTGAATTTGCCCAATCTTTCATTAAATTTTTGGTTTGTAGTCTATCATTCTTTGGATGTTATTCATCTTTTGTTGGGGATTCTGTCATGGTGATGCTTCTTCTTTTTCTTTTTGATGTACTAATTTGCTAGATAAACCAAAGTCAATCATAATTTTCGGTTCTAACATTTTCTTCGCATGTCATTCAATTCTTTTTGATTACTTTCAGAGCAACAAGAATCTCTCTTTGATTTTTCGTCTCATGAAGAGTGAGTTAGATTTCTTAATATGCATGAACGATAGGGCATATCACACTCCGACTTTCTGGATTGCATTAATCATGACAACATTAATAATGATCGCATAATTCTTAATATGTAAGTTTTCTGCGACTTCTATTTACAATATTGGCATTATTAGGCTATTGTGTGTGCATCGCTAATGGTTTATCTTTTTCTCGCCTATGAGCTTTGGAGCAAGCAGGTGTCCATTGACGCTATTGAGAAGTTTCTGTGAAACTAACAACCTTAAAATAGGCAAGGTATGCCTACATCGACATCATCGCAATCACAAGCCATTTTAAGAAGAAATTAGGTCAAGGAGGCTTTGGGTCCATTTTTAAAAGGAGACTCTTAGACGGCCGTCTGGTTGTGTTAAATGTTCGACAATTCAAAATGTAATGGAGAATAATGCATCAATGAAGTCATGTGAACATAGTGTAGTTTGTTGGGTTTTGTTCAAAGGAATCAAAAAGAGTTTCTATCTATAGTATATGCCTAATGGATTACTTGATAAGCATATATTCTCTTTAAATAAAAATAATCAGTAGTACCCTTTCACTTGGGATAAACTCAATGAGATAGCCCTAGGCATGGCTCGGGGTATCCTTTACCTACATTAAAATGTAATATGTAGATTCTATACTTCGACATCAAACCCTATAACATCCTCCTAGACCAACACTTTACACCAAAAGTTTTTGATTTTGGACTTGCAAAGTTGTACCAAAAGGGCTACAGTTTGGTATCCATTAGTACTGCTAAAGGGATAATAGGATTCGTTGCTCTTAAATTAATATTTAGGAATTTTGGGGTTGTGTCATATAAGCTAGATATTTATAGTTTTGGAATGTTGCTACTAGAAATGGCTGGTGAAAGAAGGAATGTCAATCTAAAAGTAGAGAATTCAAGCCCAAATTTACCATCCTTCATGGATTTATGATCAGCTAACTTACCAAGAAGCAATTAAAATTAGTGACATCATGGACATAGGTGAAGTAGAAAGCAAGCTAAGTAAGGTTGGCTTATGGTGTATTCAGATGAAGTCGTCCAATTGCCCATCCATAGGCGAGGTCATTAAAATGCTGTAAGGGAATATAGATAGCTTGCAAATGTCATCCATCCCTTTTTTTACCTCTTCACAGCCAAGCCCAGGACATTTTTGCATAAACTCACTTTCGATAGCATTGTTAATTATTTTTTAGCATGATTGATGTACTCTAAAAAAAAGTACCATGTCAACTAATGTGCAATTTTAGATGCAATTAGTTCAAGGCCTTATTTACCTAGTTTTTAGACCTAATATTGTTTTGCCTTACTTGTTCTGGACATTGTATTACATTGTATATGATGTCTGACTTGCTATTAATATGATTAGGGTGAAGAAATATAGCTAGCACTGGCTAAAAGTCATGACAAAAAAGAGATAGGATAGCTTTTATGTTGCATGATTGCATATTTCTTTTTTGCTTATGCATGTTGTAGGTGTCACTAAAATTTGTAGTTCACAAGAAGGCCATTTAGTTCAGGCTTTTACCATTTGAGACATTTAATTTGAACAACGGCTTCTCAATGCCTAAAGCATGGATTTGATGATCAATCGAGGAAAAAATAGTTATCAACTTCTAATCTATACATGTTTTCTCCTGTCAAAAAAAATGATATATGAGCTAAACTTATTTAGAAGAGTGATACTTGTGATTATTATCATTCCAGCTATTAACCAATACATATGCAAGACATGGGAACATAAGCCCATTTTTTCCTTTTCTACCAAGAAATAATAAAAGTACAAGACATCAGATTTTTTTTTATATAAAAAAGAAAGAAGAAAAATAATGGGCCATACAATTTCTCTCCAGAGTACAAATTTAAGAATGTAAGAGTTTTTTTATATTACTCTCGAGAGAATTTTGTGTCTTGAAGGGTGCATTATTATGCCCAAGTGTGCATCTTACGACTCATTAGCGAGGCGTTATTAATAGAGAAGCCATCCTTAAGGTAGTGTTTGATAGCCCAAAAGCTATTCCTGGATAAATGTACGGAATAGCATTTATCCAGGGGATAGCTGAGGAATAAGCATTTTTTTAAAATTACAAGTCAGCCATCAAGGGATAACTTTAGTTGTTCCTAGGTTCCCTAGGGAATAAGTTCAGGGGATAACCCATGGTTAACCATGGTTAACCATGGGTTATTCCCTCTGGTTAAATTTTTTTAGACCTATCCCTTCTAGCTATAGCATTTGGGAATAAGGAGGGATATCCAGGGGATATCCTTCCTTATCTCCCATATCAAACACTACCTAAGGGTATACCTTATTTCTTCTTCTTCTTTTTTTAAGGATTTAAGCATTGCTGGATGTTACAATTGGAACATTGCATGTCTAGCATGGCTTTACAGAGAGCTGTGCCATGCTACCAACCTAGTTTTCCATAACATTGATGGTGCCCTCATCCTGGTGTAGTTGTGTGTGTGGGATCGACTTCCTCACATTGCACCATAGAGGAGGGTGTGGTTGAGGCATGAGGAGGATGATAGTTAGTAGATACATGGACCCCTCGAATGTCAATATGTTCTTGATTTGTTTGTTCCTTAGTAAATTTGTAGTAATCTTGAGCTTTTACAACTGATTGATTCATATCAGTTTTTTTTACAGGTAGAAGGATATAAAGATTATTATAGAGGTATCCATACATGTTCTCATGTAGTATCGCTACTAGCTTGATCAACAAATATGAAACCGGATACTTACTTCTTTTTCATATGTTATTATAATTATTACATATTTCTAGATGACTATCAATTAATTTGATTGCATTTTTGATATTGCAGCTCATATGGTAGCCATACTTGCACGAGTTGGTTACCATGCACCAGAGTATTGCACAGTTGATCAGATGATCTAACATACCGTAATTCCACTTGTATGTTTTCATATCGTGGAGTGGTGGTAACCAGTTAGATAGTGTTTGATATGGGGGATAAGGAAGGATATTCCCTGGATATCCCTTCTTATTCCTAAATGTTATAGCTAGAAGGGATAGGTCTGAAAAAATTTAACTAGAGGGGATAACCCATGGTTAACCATGGGTCATCCCTTGAACTTATTCCCTAGGGAACCCAGGAACAACTAATGTTATCCTTTGATGGTAAACTTGTAATTTTAAAAAAATGCTTATTCCCTCAGCTATCCCTGGATAAATGCTATTCCGTACATTTATCCAGGAATAGCTTTTGGGCTATCAAACACTACCTTAGGGTGATGTGGCAGCTAAGACTACAAATCGGTTGCTTTCTTTGAGGATGATGCCCTCTATAGTATCGATATGAGAGGGTAGTAGGATAGCCACTGGCCAGATGAGCATACTAAATACATTGCTCTCTGGTAGTAGCAACTCATGTTGTCATAAGAAAACCTATCTAAGGCTATTTGAGCCATGAGTCTAAGTACATGTGGTGCTACCATCATGTCACTCGGCAATGAATTAGTCTACTTAAAGTTATGCTCGAGGCAGTGGTAAGTACATTCCTTATCTTATTTGTGCATTATTATTTGGCTTATGATTATGAATTGATGACTTAAGTTGAATGTAGGTTGATGGTTTTGAGGCGATGTACCAGTTGGATGAGGACAATATTAGGGATGGCAACGGTCCAAGAATAATCCAGGATGGTCCATACCGATCTCCGTCCCCATTAGGAAAAACATCCCCGTTCCCGTCCCGTTAAGCCGTTATAGTTAACGGGACAGGAACAGGGATACCCAGCCGGGTAAACGGGTATCCACTGAGTATCCGTTTTTCCGTTTACATAAAAAAAAAAATTATTTTATTAAATTTATAATTTATTAAAAATAAAAAAAATAATTTTTTTAGGATAAAATGGAGACTAATCGATAAAAACTAAATAATAATAATATTGATATATATAAGAAATTCTTTTGGAAGAAGAGAACGAAAAGTGAGATTCTTCTATGATAAGGAAGAAGAGAACGAAAAGTGAGAGAAAATAACTAACAAGGAGGAAAATCAGAAAAATGAAGATTTCCAACGCAACAACCGTAAAAAAAATACATTCAAATTTCAAAGCAAAAATAAAGAGATTTTTCTTTAAAAATAAAGAAAAAAGATGAGCATGTAGCAGAGAAAGAAAAAGGTGTTGAAAGGCGTCGATGGGTAGCGATGGACGAAGATAGACGATAGACTGATAGAACTAGGTTCTCGTCTGGTTTTGGTTTAGAACTTTAAATCGGCTATGTGAAAGAAGGAAGAGCAAGAGTCAAGATTATATATTTTTTTATTTATTTTTAATTTTTAATATATATATATATATTTATTTAAATTTTAAATATATTATATTAAAGTTAACGGAGACGGGGATGGGTAAATAGGGATGGGGCAAAGAATACCGTCCCTGGATCATTTACCCGTTTAGTCGTTAACAAAAAATCTCTATTATCCGTTAAGCCATTTAGATCAAAAATTTTTGGACCCATTAAGAACGATACCAATCAGGTAAACGGCTAAACGGGGAAACCAATATCCATGCTCAGTGTGAGCAGCTATTAAGAGTCATCGACGAGCATCACTAATTCATTGTACTACCTGCAGATGCACCTTTGATATCATCCAAGGATGTGGTAGTGCCCGATGGGGTTGAGGCACTAGTCCATACCTTAGCATAGAGGATTGGATGTCGGGTATCCAAACATGGCTTAGGTCATAGTCATGTTGAAGTACAGCATATGTCACAGGTATTGGATGAGCCTTTGATGTTGTAGGTCGAGATCAAGCTTATGAAATAATCAGTTGCAGATGAACTCTTTAGATGTCCTAGGTCCAATTTGAGCCTACGATCTTGCTAATCTTGGATGAGCCCTTCACACCATCGCCGCTTATATTGAAGGTGCCATTCGATGTCACTGGTAGTTCGGATCCCCCATCGGACATATATGTCCTCTTTTAGCCACCACTCATGAAGATATAATCACCATCCTCACAGGAGTCACTTCCATAAGAACCATCCCAGCAGCTCATATATCAACGCACTTGGCCACAGTGCAAGAGGAGAGCTCGTAGATGCGATACACATTGATGCATTGCCTCCCCTATAGGTGGCTCGGGTGCTATCACTATTTTTTTTTGGTTGGACTCTATACACATATGAACTCATTTACTTTTGAAAATCTATTATTGTCATTATTTTTTACTCACTCAGTTCTTGAGTGATTATTTGTGTCATCATGTTGCTTCTTCCTTTTTCTTGCTATACAATCCTTTTTTTACCTACACAATAGGAATCCATTATATTATATCATGTGCTCGTGTCAAGTCATGTACGTGGTCTAATCTGTTGGGGAGCACGGAATACCCTCAAAATCATGGCTATAGCATATATGAGTAATACAAAAAAAAATTTTACCGTTCTAATCTAAGAGTAGAAGATCATACCTTCAGATTTGAACTTTAGATCACTTTGATTCGATTGCTCGACCTCAACCTTTAGCCTTCCGCCGTATTCCCGAAAATACCCTCTTTCTCTCACAAGATGATGGGATCTCTTGGCCGACCTAGGGTTTCTTATTTTTCTTTTTCCTCAAAAACGTTAACCCTAGCAACCAACTGAGAGGGTATTTATAGGGCTACAACAGGGACCAATAGACAAATATGTAAAGGACTTCCCACATAATTAAATCTTTCAATCCTACCCCGGGTTAGGATTTAATTACGTAAATTACAATTCATTCCACTAAAGAATTATAATTGTATTCCTAATTATATTTGAATTTATATTTTCGAGCCTTAATATTAAATACTTATTATCTCCCCACGTTAAGATTACAGATATCCATCAATTAAATTTAATTATCGATAATATAATTTAATTGGCTTTTATTATCCTTGAGACTTATCCACTCAACTTATTTGATGTATCAGATTCAAAATCCACTTGCAAGATTTGATACAATCAAAACTTATAAGCTTTCTCAAGGGGATATCATCAATCCAAATTAACAGGACGTGGATTCCTTCAACTATTAATATTCACCATATATATAATGTTATTGCCCAACCCACTGAGTTTATTGACTCATATAGAATCTCACTCTATGTGTAATCAAAGCAATAATCACTACATACACGTGTCTAGAAATAGAATTCAGATTAAGAGTATAAGTAATCATATTATTCATGAGTTTTAAATTATTTTATAAAGTCAGTATAAAATAATTAACTCAACTGGGTCCTGTTCAATACACACAAAGTGTACTAGCACAAATAGTTAGAATAAACCATTCCCCATAGTCAAGACAGACCTACTAAAAATTTGTGCTACAGTTCTACTGATGGTGTGTCAAATTTCATCTAAAACTGTGAACAATAAACTTGTATTTCAAAAGAACCGATGATCTAGTCTTCTATGTGTAAGCCGTACTCTACACACTAGATCAAATACTCTTTGTAAATACTAGATACATGCACATATATAGTAAATGGCACACATTGCTCAAAATGAATTCTCATTAAAATATAAAGACATAACATAAAGCATATCTTTTAGTCTATATCTCTATCACAATCAAGTTGCCATCATCTCTTCTCTCAATTTATCAGATAGGAGGTACAATTAATATGAGTTATCAAATCATATGCATGATCATGTCAAGTCACCATCGCTCCTTTAAATTTTGTCTAGCAAAAGGTATAATCAACATGAGTCATAAAATCATGCATACCATTGTCCTTCCTCTAAATTTTATTTGGTAGAAGGATCAATCAATATGAATCATCAAATCATGTATACCATCATGTCAAGTCACCATATCCCTCCTTTGAATTCTGTTAGGCAGAAGGTTTCAAAATCAACATGAGTCATTAAATCATGTAATCGATCATATCAAGTCACCATCGTCCTCCTCTAAATTTCATCTGGCAGGAGGTACACTGAACATGAGCCATCAAATCATGTGTATGATCATGTTAAGTCACCATTATCCCTCTTTTGAATTTGGTTTCGCAAGAGATACAATCAATATGAGTTGCCAAATCATGTATACTGATATGACTGATCACCTTCTCTGGACGGCATCATAACGCCTTGCACAATTCCCTAAATCAAATGATGTGATAACTCATTTTTGGGACGTCGGCACTCTCGCCTCGGCCCCGGCCTCTGGCTTTGGCTCCGGCCTCCAGCTTCGGCCTTTGGTTCCAGCTCCGGCCTCCGGCTCTGGCCTCCAGCTTTGGCCTCTGGTTCCAGCTCCGGCCTCTGGCTTCGGCCTCCCGCTTTGGCCTTTGGCTCTGGCTACGGCCTCCAGCTCCGACCTCCAGCTTCGGCCTCTGGTTCCAGCTCCGGCCTCTGGCTCCGGCCTTCAGCTTCAACCTCTGGCTCTGGCTCCGGCCTCCAGCTCTGGCCTCCAGCTTTGGCCTCTGGTTCCGGCTCTGGCCTCCGGCTTCGGCCTCCCGCTTCAGCCTCTGGCTCTGGCTCCGGCTTCTAGCTCCAGCCTCCCACTTCAGCCTCTGGCTCTGGTTCCAGCTCAGCCTTTAGCTCCGGCCTCCAGCTTTGACCTCTGGTTCTGGCTTCGGCCACCAGCTCCAGCCTCCAGCTTCGGCCTTTGATTCCAGCTTCGGCTCCGCCTCTGGCTCTGGCTCCGGCCTCCATCTCCGCATCCGGCTTCGGCTTTAACTTGGTGCCTTGTGTTGTGTGCTTTCCTTGCGTAGTAAAGCTAACCTCGGATATCGGACCCTAGGATTCGAGGCATCCACTATCGCATATCTCGCTCACCAAAATCACGGGCAAATGCTAACACCCCACAGTTACTGACATACACGGCGTCCATTCAGCAATGGCTCACCCACCTACCGTTTGCGGAGCTCATCCTAACAAGAAAGATTCGACGGTTCCAACGGAATGAGGTATAAAAGGAAGACCCCAAGCTCAGGGTGGGGGATCCTCTTTTTCTCTAAAAAAAGTCTCACACAACACATTCCTGTTCTACAAGCTCACTGACTTGAGCGTCGGAGGGTCCTTGCTGGAACCACCGGCCCGGGACTTCTTGCAGGTTTTTGGAGGAAGAAGGCAACCTTTCCACCTCCTCGGAGGCCCCCGGAGATCTCAGCACACCCGACGCTCATCACAAGTGACTTGGCAGCATCAGATTGGCGCGCCAGGTAGGGGGACACGTACGTGGTAGGTGAAAGTTCTCCCTATGACCCCACTGCTTTTGTAAGGAAGACGATGGTGACAACGCGGGCTCAGGAAGCTTCCACCAGCCATGCCGCGGAACGCCTTCCGCGGGCTGAGCAATCGGAGGCCAACCTCCATGTTCCGCCCCTTGCATAGATGAACCAATCCGATCGGCTTGATGTCCTAGCTCATCAGGTACAGGACCTGATGACGGTGGTGTGAGGATTACAGGAACACTGCTTCACCGCTGCGCCTCAGCCCCCTTCGCCTCATGAAGGGGGGCATGGAGCAAATCAATCTCATCGAGGCGGGACTCCACCTGAGGCCTTCCACCACTCGCCCCTCGAACCTCGTCGCCGGGAGGCTTCAAAGCGACAGCGGTCTCTCTCCCGCCATTCAGATCATTCTCACCGGCGGCCGGGTGAGAAGGAGCCAAGATGGGTGTACTCCCTGCACCGGCGGTCTTTCCTGGCTTCATCTTCTGACTCCTCTAAAGACGACATCAACAGGAGGACCACTCGTCGGGCCGAACAGCGGCTCGATGAGTATCATCAACGGTTGGAGGAGCTTAGTCGCTGGATCGCCAACCCTCACGGGACAGACTATGACCACCGTCCCCTGCTCTCCCGCCGCATCATAGAGGAATTGTTTCTGCCCCGGTTTCGTCTCCCCTAGTTGGACCCATACGACGGTACGACAGACCCTTTGGACCACTTGGAGAGCTATAAGGTTCTCATGCAAGTCCAGGAAGCGACAGACTCCCTCTTGTGTGTCGCCTTTCCTACCACACTTCGTAAGACGGCATGTGCATGGTATTCTCGCCTGCCACCGCGCAGCATTAATTCCTTCAGACAGCTCGAGCGATCTTTCCTAGCCCACTTTGATGCGTGTCGGAAGATCTCTCGAGTGGCCGATAGCTTATTCGCTGTCCAGCAAAGGAGTGGTGAGACCCTGAAGGACTTATTTCTCGGTTCAAGGAGGCGGCGCTGGAGGTGTATAACATGGATGATTCTGTAGCCACATTGGCCCTAAAGCGAGGACTTCATTCTTCTAAATTCGCCTATTCCTTGGATAAGAAGCCGCCTGGTTCTTACGCCGAGCTTCTAAGCTGGGCGCAAAAGTACATTCGCATCGACGAAGCGGACTCTTCTAGGAGGGAGGCTGATAAAAGTTCCAGCAAAAAATCGGCATCCACGGAGCCTACTGGAGCACGGTCCCGGATGCCTGAGCCTCCCCACCGCTCAGACCACTGGCCTCAGATGCTTGTTCCCAAGGAGCAGTTCACCCCCCTCCTAGCTCCGATATCTCACATTCTACTAGAAATCGAGGAGGAGCCCTACTTTCGACGTCCACCTCCCATGAAGTCAGGGACCCCCCGTAGCAAAGAACTTTACTGCCGGTATCATCGAGACTACGGTCATGACACTGAGGACTGTCGCCATTTGAAGAAGGTCATTGAAGAGCTTGTCCAGCAGGGTCACTTGGGCAAGTTCGTTCGAAGAGGAAACCTTTCTGCTCTGGGTTCATCGGCGCCTCCTGCGCTTCAAACCGGCATCGACAATGCCCCTACGGAAAAGACAATAGCCATGATTTCCTGGGGGGCAGGCAGTAGCTCGAAAAGACGGCAAGAGGGGGTAGATTCTGTAATTCCTTTCTTTAGGAAGGACTTAGATGGGGTAGTTAATAAACATGATGACAACGTCGTCGTGTCCATGACCATAGCCAAACATCCTGTAAAAAGAATTTTAGTGGATAGTGGAAGTTCTGTGGATGTTTTCAGCTACGAGGCCTTTGTTCGGATGAACCTATCAAACTCCTCCCTTCGACCCATCGCCACGCCTTTGATGGGCTTTACTGGAGATTCTGTGAGCATCGAAGGGGAGATCGCCCTTCCTGTCATGGCTGGGACTCCACCGTGTCAAAGTACGGTAGTCATAAATTTCCTAGTGGTCCGGGTCGCATTGGCTTACAACGCTATCCTGGGAAGGCCGGGCTTGAATTTGCTGGATGCCGTCATCTCCACCAATAGATTGTTGGTGAGGTTTCCCACTGACGAAGGGGTTGGAGAAATGAAGGGAGAGCAAAGCCCGCCACTGCTTTGCTGCCACTCATCCCCCAGTCTGCTGGAGGCGGTGTCAGCAATAGCCTCTGAGCCACTTGACCCCCAAGAATTGGGGAGGAGAGGAGAGCCAGCCGAGCACCTCCTGACCTTCCCCTTGGGGGAGGACCCGACGAGGACCGTCCAGGTTGGAGCGCTGCTCCCGGAAGAGGCACGCGATCGGCTCCTCACCTTCCTGCGTGCCAACGCCGACATCTTTACATGGTCGTCATCAGACATGCCAGGCATCCCTGAGGAGATGATCACCCATCAGCTCAACCTCAAGCCAGAGTGCCGGCCGGTCCGATAGAAGAAGAGGAGCTTTGCTTCGGACAGACAGAAAGCTATCGATGAGGAAGTCCATAAGTTGATGGCTACAGGCCACATTCGGGAAGTTCACTACCATGAATGGTTGGCCAACGTTGTGATGGTCCGTAAGACTAATGGGAGTTGGACGATGTGCGTAGACTTCACCGACCTCAACAAAGCATGCCCCAAGGACAGCTTCCCATTGCCTCAGATCGATCAACTGGTGGATGCAACATCCGGCCATGAGACCCTTAGTTTCATGGATGCCTTCTCGGGTACAACCAAATCAGGATGAACCCAATGGATGAGGAAGCTACCTCCTTCATAACTGAGAAGGGATTGTACTGCTACAAGGTAATATCGTTCGGGCTGAAGAACGCGGGGGCCACTAACCAAAGGCTAATGAACAAAGTCTTCAAAGACCAGATAGGATGCAACATGGAAGTGTACGTGGATGACATGCTGACAAAAAGTGTCCACGCCACCAGCCATATTGCCGACCTAACGGAGACCTTCGACAACCTCCGCCGATACCAGATGAGGCTAAACCCATGCAAATGCGCCTTTGGGGTTATAGGCAAAAAACTCTTGGGTTTCATGGTAACCTGACAAGGAATCGAGGCGAACCCTGATAAAGTTTAAGCCATCTTGGACATGAGGTCTCCCACCAACAAGAAGGAAGTGCAGCGCCTGACGGGAAGGGTGGCGGCCTTGAGCCATTTTTTGTCCAAGTCCGCTGAGAGGTGCTTGCCTTTCTTCAAGGCGCTCCGCAAGGCCAATGGATTCGAATGGACGAAAGAGTATCAGAAGGCCTTCGAGGGACTGAAAGAATTCCTATCCACCCCGCCACTGCTATCCAAGCCAACGGGTGGAGAAGAACTCCTTCTATATCTCACGGCCTCTTCTGAAGCTGTTAGTTCCGTGCTGGTTTGCATAGACACCAACGACACACAAAAGCCGGTGTATTACACTAGCAAGGTGCTCCACGATGTGAAGACCAGGTACTCCAAGATTGAGAAGATTATCTTTGCGCTGATCGTGTCCACCCAGCGCCTCCGACCGTATTTTCAAACTCATCTGATCGTAGTAGTCATTGACTAACCTCTCAAGGCGATTCTCACTCGCCCGGACACCTCGGGCCGGCTGGCGAAGTGGGCACTCAAGCTAGGAGAATTTGACCTATCTTTTTGTCCCCGGTCAGCCATGAAATCCCAGGTCCTAGCAGATTTCTTGGTCGAATGCACCTGGGGCAAGGAGCAACCCGAAGAGGCCCCTGCAAACCACTCAACCGCTAGAGCCGGAGAGGATGAATGGATCCTTCATGTGGATGAAGCATCAAATTCTTAAGGGAGCGGAGCGGGCCTCATCCTGGCCAACTCGGACGGAGTTGTAACCGAGTGCGCACTCCGCTTTCTCTTTCCAGCTACCAACAATCAGGCAGAGTATGAAGCTCTACTGTCTGGAATAAGATTAGCCTGGGAGCTCGGGGTGAAGCACCTTAGGGCATTCACTAACTCCCAGCTAGTCACTGGCCAAATCACAGGGGAGTATGAAGCATGGGATCCTATCATGTCCCGCTACTTGAGCATGGTGCAGTCGCAAGCCTCTCTCTTAACCTACTTCAATGTCAGCTACATTCCTCGAGGGGAGAATGCTAGAGCAGACGCCTTGTCCCATCTCACCACCTCAGCTGACGGGATGTTGGGAAGAGCTTACATAGAGCATCTGGAAGCCCCAAGTACCAAAGCAATAGAAGAAGCCCTACCAGTTGAGCAAGAGCCTTCCTGGATGAATGCTTATGTCTAGTACCTTACTAACGGTACCCTCCCCGAAGACCGGCCGAGGCCAGGCAGCTCAAAAGATGGATCCCGAAGTTTTTTATAATGGAAGGAAAACTCTACGAAGGTCGTTCTCGTACCCGGTCCTCAGGTGTGTCGGCCCCACAGAGACAGATTACATCCTGCGGGAAATACATGAAGGCATATGCGGAAGTCATTTGGGGGGTAGAGCTCTGGCATACAAAGCCCTGCGACAAGGATATTATTGGCTAACAATGAAGGAGGATGCGTCCGAGCTTGTCAAGAGATGTGACAGTTGCCAGCGCCATGCCAATATTCGACGCCAACCAATGTCCCAGTTGACCCCATGGCCGCACCATGGCCCTTCGCCCAGTGGGGTATGGACATCCTGGGACCATTCCCTCCAGCTTTCGATCAACGTAAATTCCTATTGGTAGCCATCGACCATTTCACCAAGTGGATTGAGGCCGAAGCACTCGCCAAGATCACCGAGGGCAAGGTGAGAACCTTCTTTTGGAAGTTTGTAGTGTGCCGGTTCGGGTTGCCACACACCCTCGTCACTGACAATGGCCGATAGTTTGATAATGTTGCCTTCCGGGAGTTCTGCACCAGGCTGGGTATTCATCAATGGTTCACCTCTGTGGGGCACCCTCAAACCAATGGCGCAGCCAAGGTGATCAATCGCATTATTCTGCAAGGACTTAGGGCTCGGCCAGATGACTGTAAAGGATGATGGGTGGAAGAGCTCCCCAGTGTACTGTGGGCCTACCACACAACGCCACGAACACCCACCGAAGAAACTCCTTTTAGCCTAGTTTTCGGATCCGAAGCCATCATTCCTATGGAGATAGGTGTCCCAAGACCCCAGACAGAGTTATACAGCGAAGAGGACAACCCCAGTCAACTGCGGGCCGATCTCGACTTAGTGAAAGAATTGCGAGACCAAGTGCGGCTCCAGATGGTGGCCTTCCGATAGCGGGCGACCAGATACTACAATGCCCAGGTACGGTCTAAGACATTCCATCCCGAAGACCTAGTCCTGCGACGAGCTGAAATATCGAAGCCGACGGAAGGAGGCAAGCTAGCACCAAAATGGGAATGACCCTATCGTGTCACGGAGGTGCTTCATCACGGAGCATACAAAGTTGAGGGGCTAGACGGGAAACCTCTCCCGCACTTGGAACGCGGACAACCTGCGTCCGTGTTATCAGTAATTTGCTAACTCCCTTAGCTTGAACCTGTTTGCTAGAGTGTTATTCAAAATATTCTCATTGCTATATTTTCGAATGATCATACTTCTCACTCTAAGCCCGGCTCCGTGTTGGCACACTAAAAGCTCGGCTCCGCGTTGGCACTCAAAGCCCAGCTCCACGTCGGCACTCAAAGCCCAGCTCCATGTCGGCACTCAAAGCCCGGCTCCACATTGGCACACTAAAAGCCCGGCTCCACATCGGCACTCTAAGCCTGGCTCCGCGTTGGCACTCTAAGCCCGGCTCTGCATCGGCACTCAAAGCCCGACTTCACGTCGGCACTCTAAGCCCAGCTCTGCATCGGCACTCTAAGCCTGGCTCCGCATCGGCACTCTAAGCCCGGCTCTGTGTCGGCACACTAAAAGCCCGCTTCGAGTCCGTACACTAAAAGCCCGGCTCCGCGTCGGCACTCTAAAAGCCCGGCTCTGCATCAGCACTTTAAGCCCGGCTCTACATCGGCACTCAAAGCCTGACTCTGTGTCAGCACTCTAAGCCCGGCTCCGTATCGGAAATCTAAAAGCCCGGCTCTGCGTCGACACTTTAAGCCCGGCTCCACGTTGGCACTCTAGGCACGGCTTCGCGTCGATGCTCTACTCAACCTCGCGTTGGTATTTAGCGACTCCATGTCGGCACGAGTGTGGCCCTACACTAGCACTTGTTCGACCTTCATATCAGCAACTAAGACTGATCCCACTTCAGTTCTCTAATTGATTTTCTAACCATGTCCCTGGACAAAGAATCGTATTGTAGTTCTTTGGCCATAGGTTTTTGGTTTGCTTCAACTCATACACTAGAAGACCCGACTATGATCCAAGACATAAGCGTTACGGGTCAAGAGATTCATTAATAGCCAAAGTTTACAAAATCACCGATTTAAATCGGACTTGATGCAATACAATAAAAGTGAAAGAAACTAGGGATCACTCGGATCTAAGTTGTCATCCTCGGGACTTCGTCTGGCTCCAACCCCTCGATCCCTTCAAGGCCGTAGAGATTTTGGATTTTCTCCTTGCAGTCCTGGAAGCCGCCTTCGTATGCAAATGCCGTCGACTCGGCCAATTCCTTGCTAAAGGCACTAGACTTCCTGAAGTCCTCTACGGCCTCAGTGGCTCGCTTCTCCGCCTTGGAGGCTTTCTGCTCAGCCTCCGCGATCTTCTTCTCGGCCTCGCGATCTTTTTCTCAGCCTCGGCGGTCTTCTTTTCGACTTCGGTCACCGCCACCTTCAGGTCTGCAATCTTGGCATCAGACTGGCGGGCAATCTCCTCCGCATTCTCAGCTCTCTCCTCGGCCACACCTATTTCAATGGTGGTGGAGTGTAATCGGTTCTTCAACATGTACACTTCCGACTCCGCCACCTCCAATTTCTCCTCTGCCATTCTTTGTTTCTTTTCGGCCACTTGAGCATTATCCAGCTCATTGGCTGTTTGACACTGGGCAACTTTCAGCGCCTCTTCTTCCTTCTTTGCTCTTAGCCGGATGGCTTCGGCTTTGGCCTTTAGCGCTCGAGCAGTCTTTACTCGGGTATCCTCCAGGGCCATCTCCGCCCTCTCTGCTCTAGCCTGGAGTGCTTGCATTTCCTCTGTCGATTGATCGATAGTGGCTTCGGCCTAGGCCCAGAGGCTCCTCATGGCAGTCATAGAATTCAACGCCTGGGCAGAATGTCTAGGTTAGACGAAGAAAATATATATAAAAAAATCGAGAATAGAACAACGCTTACCAAGAGACGTGCCATAGACGCCTCTCAGAAGAATGTGGCCTTCCCTTGATGTTGGAGAAATCCCTATAGCTCAGGCACGGACGCTTGGTCCAGTGTCCGCTCAGCCCAGCGACTGTAGCACATAAAAATTGATTGGAAAGAAGGATCGACGCTGTTCCCCTCCGCTGACTTGATGGCTGCGGGGGAGGACTCAGCCTCTGATTCTACTCCCTCCGGCACCTTTGATGGTAGAGGCACCTCGGCCGCCGCCCCTTGGGGAGGTAGGGCGGCTTCTGGAATCGCTTTGTAGTCGAGTGGGCTGGCTCCGCTTCAACAGCTTCGAGCGGAGGTACTTCAACACCTCGCTCCGGAGAGAGGTTGATCAGAACAATAGGAGGGGGTGGCAGCACTGGTAAAGGCGAATGGGGCAAATTCCTTTCTCCCGCCTCGCTCCGCCCTAATTCCTCACCGGCCTCGGCCCTTATAGCTTCACTCCTTATTGTTTCGTCAGCTTGGACTCTTGCCGCCTCGCGCCCATGCGAGGGCCCCCCAACCTTGGCCTTTCCAGCTTCGGTCCTTTTGGCAATCTTGGCGACTTTTCTCTCAGCAGGGGCCCCATTCCCCTTGACCTTCCTCTTCCTTGTAATAGCTTGCTTTATCTCACGAAGTGATGGAACCATTCCTGTATCAAAAGCGGAAAAGAAGTGTCAAAAAAAAAGAAGAAAAGAGAAGAAGAGAGGAAAGATGTGAGTAATCAACTGCTCACTGCTGGATGGAATAAGGCCAGCAAGACGAAGGTTTTCTTTGGCCAGGAGCTGATTGCACGAGGGATATTGTCAGCTCCCCATCCTCTCTGGGGCCACCGACAGCACACCTGCACACTTGTGGTAATCGGATAGAGTTTTACTAGTCTTTATGTAGCGCTCCATAAAGAGCTAGAGAACCCCAACTAATTATCATAAGTGGCAGACACACGAAAACACATCCTGTTAAAAACTTTTCACTTTCATCTCAATTATATACACAAATCACCCAATCAACATTAAGCATCAACCTGCTCAGATAATATTTTTCATGACATTCCTCAGGCAGTTTACAAGATCACATTCACATTCGACATTAAAATCCTAAGTGCACACATCATGCTCATAATTTTCTCCAAAACATAAGTCTCGTATTCATATCCAAAAAGGTCTAAAACATCATTACATCCCACTGTACACATACACATATACAAAATACAATATCAAACCACACTCTCTCAATATACAAGGCTAGCATTTAACACTCTTGCATCCAAGCAAGCTTCACCAGCTAAGGGTCCTGTCCTGCTTATCTTGTGATCCTGGCAGAAATACTCACTGATCTGAAAGAACATTTAAATCATAGAGGGATGAGACCTAAGTCCCAGTGACTGGATAACCATCTAACTATGGAGAAATAGAGAACCATAACCTCTTAATTTCAATCGTATGCTGAAACTATTTAACTTGTACAACTCAAAGTACATTTTTAACATGATATCAGATAAAATAAAATGTAGCTTATTCTTCAAATAACATATCAGTACTGGAATACTCTATAATAACTCTTCACTGAAAGATAACTCATTAAAATAAAACTTCATGCATTACAATATGAAGATATGCATTCTTTATCTACAACCCAGACTCCCATCAGGATCTGCTTGCCCACTGGCATCTCAAGTAAGCTCTCCCTCTCGGGATAACTATTTGGCCCATTGGCCCTTTTTATATCACAACATATGCTTTTAGATCTCATGATGCTGGGCTGTGTGTGTAATGCCTCTGAGGTACCACCCTACAGTCGCCCTTCTGTAGGTGTACTCTCATCGGGTGCGTGACTAGCAACAGGATCCCCGCACAAATAGCACCCCTTACCCGTGCGGTTCACCTGGCAAAGTGCTTTGTTCCTTAACCCTGGAACCTCGGGTTTTCTCTCTGCCCCCACGGGCTATATATAGTAATCAGCTCCACTGAGCTATGATTCATGCCCCCACGGGCTGCTCACAACCAGCCCCACTGGCCTGGTTAGGCATGCACTCACCCCTGATTCTGGGGTTCATCGTACGATCTGTTCGCAAGGAGGTGCCGGCTCGATAGTAGTGTGCAATGCTCATGCTACAGTACAGTCTAAAGGGTGATCAGCCCCCTAGCTGCCTGATGCTCAGTATGACTCATACATCATTTGTAAAGCTTTATCATGCAAATATGCCATGTATACATTAAAAATTCCCTCATCGAAACTCATGCTTATGTGTTTATGCTCAAAACTCATTTATCAGATTATCATATACTAGGTTCTCATTTCTCATATTTAAAACATACATAATACTCTGCTAAACATAACATACCATAACTAGGTATAAATCTCATTATACTAGCTCAAATTAACCTCTCATTGCTAGATGAGAAATCCACTCACCTTAGTAGGTTACTCCTCGACTGGTACAACTGGTACTCAACTCTGGTATTTCGGCTCCCTGGAATAACCCTCTTGACCTACGTCAACATACAGATACAATAGCTATTAGGATTACCTCCACACGAGGTTTTCCCATGAACCATGCATGCATACATGATCTATCCTCTAATATCTCATTATTTTCTTCCACCCTTCTCTACTCAAGATTACTTCTACTATTACCTCAAAATACACTAATCTAAGAAAATCTAAAGTCATACAAGATCTAGGGAAGCTATAGCTTACCTGGAGTCGAGCACAAACCCCAAGCTTCCCTTTCCCTTTCTCTTTCTTCCTCCTTTTTCTTCTTCTTCTTCTTCTTTTTCTCTCTTTTCTCCTCTTCTTTCTTTCTTTCTTTTCTCTGGCTGAACCCACGTTCCCCTTTTTCTCTAATGACTTGGGGACCAAGTCATAGGAAACTTAAGGGTTAAGGCATGCCAAATCTCCCTTTTACCCTCACACACTCTTAACACACGCTTTTTGGAAAACACGTGGCTCACTTATAACCATGCTATTTTGCCCTTATATTTTCTTTCCTAAGTTGCCCTTAACACAATTTGCAATTGACATCGGAGCCTTTTCCCATTTTGCCCCTGATATAGCATTTTTTTAATAGATTTATAGCCCAGATCATCCTTTTTCGCTTAAATCTATACTTTTATGTAACATTTCTAAGAAAAGACTTTACCATCTTGAAGAACTCGATTTTAGAAATCCAACGGTTCAAACGGCATCCAAATCGGACTTGAAACGGATTAAATATGAATTTCTCAAGATTTAACTCAGAAAAACCTGCCGTCGCGGAGTCGGCTCGAACAGATTGCGAGTCGGCTCGAGCAGAAGTAGGGGTCGACTCCAGAAAAGTAGGGGTCGACTCCTGAAAGTAGGAGTCGACTCCAGCACTGCAGGGGTCGACTCCTAAGCGTGCCGAAAGTTTAAAACCGTGCCGGAGTCGACTCCACTCCATTAGAGTCGACTCCAACCACTAAAAACGTCATTTTAGGATAAAACTCAAACTAAACTTGATTTTTCTTGTGATTTAAACCCATTAAACTTAAGTCTCTCAATTTCTCAAATCAGACTCATTAACATTTAGAAATATACTTATTTACTCCAAAATTTCTTCTCTTTACATTTATCAAAAGGCCAACACACCCATATTTCAAGAAAACTTTCTGACTTTCATTTTAACTGAAAATGCCATAGATTACAAGGTTTTCAGGATGTTACAATTCTCCCCCTCTTAAGAAATTTCGTCCTCGAAATTTAGCTAGATATATTTTCAAATAGATGGGGGTACTTAAATCTCATCTCATCCTCTCGCTCCCATGTAGCCTCCTCTTTTTGATGATTTAACCATTGCACCTTAACTAATGGAATTCTTTTACTGCGGAGCTGCTTAATCTCCCTACTCAAGATCTTCACTGGTTCTGTTGCAAATGATAAATCCCCCTGTAACTCTATAGTCTCAGACTGAATCACATGAGAGGAATCTGGCACATACCTCCTAAGCATTGATACATGAAATACATTATGAATCTGAGATAACTCTGGAGGTAAAGCCAATCTATAAGCTAGTGTCCCAACTCTTTCCAGAATTTCATAGGGTCCAATATACCTGGGACTCAACTTGCCTTTCTTTCCAAATCTCATAATACCTCGCCAAGGAGATACCTTCAGAAAGACTCTATCTCCAACCTCAAACTTTACCTCTCTATGCTTTTTATCTGCATAGCTCTTCTGTCTATCCTGGGCTGCCTTTAATTTAGCTCTTATAATTTTAACTTGATCTGCTGTAAGCTGCACTAACTCAGGGCCTAACAGCCTTCTCTCTCCCTCCTCATCCCAACACACTGGAGTTCTACATTTTCTCCCATACAAGGCCTCATATGGTGCCATATCAATGCTAGAATGGTAGCTGTTATTGTAAGCAAACTCTATTAAAGGTAGATGATCATCCCAGCTACCAGAAAATTCCATGACACAAGCTCTCAGCATATCCTCCAGTGTCTGGATGGTTCTTTCTGACTGACCATCGGTTTGGGGATGAAATGCTGTACTGAACCTCAATTTAGTCCCCAAAGCTTTCTGTAATTCTGCCCAAAATTGAGATGTGAACCTTGGATCTCTATCTGATACTATCGATACTGGCACACCATGCCTACTCACAATTTCATGCACATATAATTCTGCTAATCTATCCAAGGTAAAGACAATCTTAATAGGCAGAAAATGAGCAGACTTAGTCAATCTATCAACTATCACCCATATAGCATCATTGCCCCTTCTGGTCTTTGGGAGTCCTACAACGAAATCCATAGTTATATGCTCCCACTTCCACTCTGGCACAAACAGAGGCTGAAGCTTTCCAGCTGGACACTGATGTTCAGCCTTAATCTGCTGACACACCAAACACTTAGATACATACTCAGCTATCTCCTTTTTCATACCATTCCACCAGTAATTCTGTTTGATAGTTCTATACATCTTAGTACTACCTGGATGCATTGAATAAGCTGAGCTATGTGCTTCCCTTAAAATCTGATCTTTCACTGATTCCACAGCTGGCACACAACTCTGCCCTTGAATAATAACACTCCATCACCTCTAACAGAAAACTCTGACTGAGACCCACTCTGAATTAAATCTCTAGCTTTAAGCAAATGTAGATCTAGCAACTGAGCTTCTCTTATTTCTTCTAGCATTTGGGGTCTCACTCTGAAAGTAGCCAACAAGGCTCCTGATTCTTCTACAGCTAGCTCTGCATCTAACCTCCTTAACTCAATCATCAAGGGTAGCTGTACGGTTCTGATAGAAGCCAATGTGGCCATAGACTTTCGACTCAAGGCATCAGCCACAACATTAGCTTTCCCTGGGTGATACTCAATAGTGCAATCATAGTCTTTAATCAATTCAATCCATCTTCTCTGCCTTAAATTCAATTCCTTCTGGGTCAGAATATATTTCAAGCTCTTATGATCAGTAAATATCTGGCATCTTCTTCCATACAAGTAGTGCCTCCAAACCTTCAATGCAAATATAACAGCAGCTAACTCCAAATCATGGGTGGGGTAATTCTTTTCATGGGATCTCAACTGTCTAGATATATAAGCCACTACTTTCCCATTCTGCATTAAAACACACCCCAAACCCTTCAATGAGGCATCACTATAGATCACATAATCACTGGCACTATCAGGTAGTATTAGGATTGGGGCTGAGGTTAATCTCTTTTCAATTCATCCATACTCTTCTGGCATTCATTAGACCAATCAAACTTGATATTCTTTCTAAGCAGCTTAGTCATAGGAGAAGCCAAAATCGAGAAATTTTCTATAAATCTTCTATAATATCCTGCTAACCCCAAGAAACTCCTCACCTCAGTCTGATTGGTAGGTGATACCCAATTTACTATAGCTTCAATCTTTTGAGGATCTACCATAATACCTTTGGCTGAAACTACATGTCCCAAGAACTTTACCTCATCCAGCCAAAATTCACTTTTACTAAACTTTGCATATAATTGCTTTTCTCTTAATATCTGCAAAACTGTCCTCAGATGCTGTTCATGCTCTTCACTACTTCTAGAATAAATCAAGATGTCATCAATGAATACTATCACAAATTTATCTAGATACTCTTGAAATACTTGATTCATCAGACCCATAAAAGCAGCTGGAGCATTTGTCAAGCCAAATGGCATTACCAAGAACTCATAATGACCATATCTGGTCCTGAAAGCAGTCTTAGATATATCCTCATTCTTTATTCTCAATTGATGATACCCAGATCTCAGATCAATCTTTGAAAACACTGCTGCCCCCTGCAGCTGATCAAACAAATCATCGATCCTTGGCAATGGATAATTGTTTCTAATGGTCACCTTGTTCAACTGTCTATAGTCTATACACAACCTCAAGGTACCATCCTTTTTCTTCACAAACAACACTGGTGCACCCCATGGTGATATACTGGGTCTAATAAACCCTTTATCCAATAATTCTTGTAACTGACTTTTCAATTCTTTCAATTCAACTGGAGCCATTCTATAAGGTGCCCTGGCTATTGGTCTGGTATCTGGGGCTAGATCTATACTGAAATCAAATCCTCTGTCAGGAGGTAACCCTGGCAGCTCCTCAGGAAATACATCTGAAAAATCCCTTACCACAGGGATATTCGTCAGCTCTAAACCATTGCCCTCTAGGCTCACTGCACAAGCTAAATAGGCTTCACATCTCTTTGCTAGCATTCTATTGGCTGACAGAGCTGAAATCACTCCTGAGGGTAACCCCCTCCTATCACCAACAAAACAGACTCTCTATCATCAGAAGTTTGCAACATCACCTCCTTCCTTAAGCAATCTACTCTGGCTCTATGCACAGATAGCCAATCCATCCCCAAAATGGCATCAAACTCTTTCAACCTCAAAGGAATCAAATCTGCTGCTAATTTCTGACTCCCCACAGAAATATCACAACCTCTATACACTTGGTCTGCTATAAAAGGCCTCCCTACGGGCATAGATACTTACCAACTG